>CM031234.1:935106849-935706849 GCA_018340775.1 Taxus wallichiana var. yunnanensis | reverse complement strand
ACAGGCAAGTGGCTATACTCGGCTGCTTTGTTTGTTTTTAATTTTGTTATTAGTTTAGTTGTCACTTTCTAGATATATTAAATAATTGCTCTTTCAATTCTGTTCAATAGTTTATCAAAAATACAAAAAAATAGAGAATTTATATATGCTATAGATATACTTTACATAATTAGCTTGCTTTGCTTTAGTTAGATTTATATTATTTCCTTTTGTATGACAATCACGGGACCTAGGAGCCTAGAGAATACATATTCAAGCCAATCGTGCCTCAACCCAATCTTGATACAACAATAATCGACATAGACTGGAATCTCGTAATCCAAGTCTTTCAATGAAATGGACCTACTAGAAATCAGCCTGCAGTTAAGAGGATTAAACATAGAAGATGACAAAGCACATATATTTTGGACAAACCACCAAACTATAGATTTCCATAAATAGATATCCGCATGACTGTAGAAGGTCTTGAAAGAGAGTAAATTTTCGGTTGTGATCCTTTGGTCCCACAAATGATGCATGAGATATCTTCATTGGCATAGACACTAGCTTAAGAATTCAAGTTTCCAAAATACCTGTAAGGTACTTTGAGAAGATTGTACAACTTTTAGTTCTAAATATAGAGGCCGAAAAGGCATACGACTACTAGATACTAGGGATTAGGGATTGATTTTGCATATGACCATAGGAGGTCCACAATGACCATGAACTTATGGCTGTGATCCACAGATCCCGCAACCTAACGAGCCCACAGGTCAATCAGACGTTGATTCGGGTCTACACACATTAGTATTTAGGTCCTCTCCACTTCCACCAACCATTATTGCACAATTATCCTCACTAGACATAACAACTAATCTAGCTAAGGATTTCTGGACTAGACTAGAGAATTAACAATATAATCCACCATACATCCATCATCCATTTTTCATGACCCTATCGGGAGATATCTATGAAGCACCCACAAGTTATCTTCCATGCATCCCACAACCTATAGATCGGATCATGCCAGAGCTTGATATTGATTGGAGCCTTTGAGTAGTCATCCTTTCCGAATGATCTATCATGCCGCCTCAAGTTAGGAGGGCCTTCTTTTCTTTAGATTCACGGATTCCATTAGTGCATGTCGAAGACATAAGATTTCCTAACTAGTTTGTCTACGCCCCACATATATTCCATCTCCACTGGTTGTCTCGGAATGACCTCGGGATGTTGGGTGCGAGGAAGAGTTACTTGTAGATTCCACACTCACTTGTCACTTTTCCTTCGTATAAAATTGGTGAACCCGACATGAACAAACAATCTGTTTCATCTTACCTACCTCATTAGCCTTCACATCAACTTTACCAACAAAATTGGTGAAACTTAGGTGAAAGGATCGATTGCTTCATTTTTGCACTCTTCCTTTTAGTTTTATCCACCTTCACTCTTTCCCATTATTCTGTGAGTATTCATATACCCCCCGAATATGTCAGGATTCGATGCATATGGTAGACCTCTCCTAGGTCTTGAAGCATACTATGATCAACTGAATAGACAGCCATCACCCTCACTCTCAACATGGGGTGACAACTATTCAACTAACCGGTTTTCAACACAAACTTCACCTCAAAGGACTAGATATAGTTCTTCTTTCCAAATGGAGGAGTTGGATCATCTCACTCAAACGCAACAACTAGAGCCTTCAGGCTCGAAAAACATGACTCACCTTTGGAGAATCTAGTTCATCTCCTCGTGTGTTGCTTAGACCACAAATCAAGTAGACAATCGATCTATATTTGTTTTTAAATGATGAACATTTAGCACATTATGCTAGGAGTGAACAATGCTCTCAGAGTATGTACCCACCTATAGGAAGTTTGCAAACACAACCCGAGGTTTCTTTTCAAGAAAACACCTCCATGCCACTACCTATAGGAAATTCCCTCGGTGAAACTTGGCAGGGAAACGATCAATTCATAGCAGGGTACCATATGCTTATATAACCTCACGTTATACAACGAACGCAACTAAGGAAAAATACGGTGACTTCACCAAATGAATTCATCTCAACTTTATTAGAAAAAGTTACAGGGTTAGAACTTTCTCAAGCAAACCAAAATTCTCAATTCATGCAGGCAGGAAATTCCAATCCTCCACATCATCCTAGCCAAGTAGACCTCCTCACAGGAATAGGCACATTGGGCATGCCTCCTCAGTACTCACAACAAGTGCCAACTAGAACCACATTTGCTAACGCCACTCCGGTGGAAAATATGATACCTCCCGGTCTAGTACAAAATAATCCATTCCTGGGCAATACTCCTCCATACTTAAACATGTATTCCAAGTCACCACAAGGAGATATGTTCTCTTCTCCTAGCATGTTCGCTCAACCACAGGGATTTCCTTATGCCCCTGTAAATGCATATGCTACACCATATCAACAAACCATCCCACCTCCACCCCCTCAGCAAGCGCCATCAATGGTCGAAACCTATGCGATAGGAACTTATTTAGAATATTTGAAAGAACCTTTAGACTTCACCATATGAAGCATCATGCTTCCAAGACCTCTTCCCGATTTTCCCAAATACAAAGGGGAGGGAGACCCAAATGCACATATCAAGGCCTATGCCACAGCCATTCAAGAACTACTCCCTTGGGATGGAGTTGTTGCTAAAATATTTCCCAAAACTTTAGAGGGTATCGCCCTCGATTGGTATTATAGAATACCTGAAGCCTCAATACATTCATTTAAACAACTCATTTTAGAGTTCATCAAGGCGTTCGACATGAATAAATTGTTGAGAACAGGAATCAGGGAATTCTTGCATATTAAGCAAGAACACAATGAATTTGTTGCTCATTTCATCCAAAGATGGCGTACAGTCCTTTATTCTTCGACAAGAGCTCCAAACATGGATCAGATGGAACTATGCGATTTATTCCTTCATTCTCTCAGCAGAGAGATAAAGGAAGATGTCCAAAAGTTCCCACTAAGGACCTATGATGAAGTACTTGAGAGTGCCCTCCGAATAAATCAAGTCTGTAATAGATAGTGGTTGTAAGATGTATGGAACAAACGAGAGGTTAATCATCCCCAATCAAAACACTACAACCTATCCTAGTACAGTAAATGCCAATCAAGGACCTAAAATCCTTAACAAAAATCATAGAGTGACAACAGATGGGGTAACTGACCAAGCTAAAAAGGAAAATGTTGTAAATGCTCCACCACTAGTTAACAGTCAACGAAACAACAATTTTACCCCAACAATCAACGCAGTGGATTTTAATCATCCACAACAACAACAACAACAACAACGCAGATCCAAACATAGGGTCCAAGACAAAACACAACTGGATATCAAAACCAAAACCAAAACCAAAGACAACAAATGCAAAACTTTAATCCTAATGATCAACGGTTTAGTTAGAGTTTTGGACCACAATACGTATCAAACCAACAACCTAGGAGTTATAATCCCAACTCGTATTGTGGTTTCCAAAAAATTCGAGGTGATGACACTAGAACGTGCTGTGATTACAATAAGTTCATGCAACATTTTCTAGAGGAACAATGACAACTTTTCATAGATATGTTCTTGGTAGATCCTGCATCACCAGTGCCAAATACTTTTACAGGGGTAGTTTCCCCTCAAAATGCACCCCTCAAGATCTTCAACGATCTGCTCCCAAATCACAATAAGAACAAATTAAATCCAAATGGGACGAACAAGGGTGTCATGACAGGAAACAATGATCATGAAGCCTTGACTTCACTAAATCCACTTGTCGCACCGCAATTAGGAAATCAACCACGAACCAAGATAGTTGGTTTAGTGGAGTTAGACACTGAGCTACACGTGGAAGCCATAACAAGGACATGAGATTATTCCTCTCAGCCGAATCCAAGTTACCCACTAGAGCCAGATAACATTCAACAAACATTAGTAAAACTCATAGGTGCCTATGATTTAGTTAATGACCTAACAAAGACCTTCTCTCACATATCCTTTTTGGACTTGTTGAAGAACTCTCCTACCCATAGGGCTTCTCTTTTAGAAGCATTAGGTTTAGGTCATTTAATTAACATCACTCCTCCTCTCGAAACACAGGTAAACCATATAGAATTTGATATCCACCCTCTGGGGAAACCAGATAGGGATATCGAATTCATATTCGACATAAGAAAAATGCCAACAGATGCTAAAATTGCATGTAGAGGTGATCCAGCCTTACATTTACAAGTGTGGGTTTATAACAATTACGTTAAACATGTAATGGTTGACAATGGGGCAGTAGTTAACATAGTCCCCTTCTCTTTCCTTCAAAAGCTAGGGTATGGAGAGACAAATTGTTCCATGACTCGGAATACACTAAGAGGCTATGATAGCCTTAAAGCCACTTCGATTGGAACTATAATACTACCAGTCACCTTAGGACCCAAAACAATCCTCACTGAGTTTTATATTATAGATCAGAAACCAACTATAATATGATCCTCAGCTGACCATGGATACACCCTATGAAGGCAATCCCTTCTACGTTATTTCAGGAAATAAGGTTCTTACACCTAGAAAAGATATTCGTAGCAAAAGGTGACCTAAAACCATTCGATATACACCTAACAGACCTAAAGAAAAGGCCAGGTGTTCACTCTGAGTTTGAACTCCCAACAAACCAACTTAACAAGCCAACCGACTCAAAACCGAGAAGAAAATTTGATACCTACAACAGAAATAGAAATTACGAACCTAGTCAAGAGCATCCTGACCTCAAGGATGAAGCTAACGTTATAGAAATAGTGTCATTAGGAACTACTACAAAAATTGTGGAGTTGTTAGAGAAAGATTTGTGAATCTTCCTACCATTTGATTCCATAGGTATGGGATGTACCCTAGAGTTGGATCTCTTCCACAGAGGAACTCGCATGGTAGAAGTAACCAAGCGGAGAATAAATACAAGTAACGAATGTCCCAACATTCATATTCCCAAATAAACATTGGACTCTCCACTTTGATGGAGCTAGATGTCGTTATGGGGTCTGGGGCAGTGTGATCTTTACTTCTCCTAAGGGAAAGATCCTACCATTTTCCTTTAAATTAAATTTCGAATGTACAAATAATGGCACTAAGTACAGATCCCTCCTCCTTCGCCTCATTATAGCTAAAATTCTTGGTGTTAATGACATCAAAGTGTTAGGATACCGAACATTAGTAGCAAACAAAGTCTCGAGGTGTATGAGACTAGAGCCGAACACTCATGACTCTACAAAACAACAATATTAGATTTAAGCAAAGGATTTGACTTCATATCAATTGAAGCAATCTGTGAGAACAAAACCTTCCCACAAATTTGATAAAGATCCTCGGCCTTCATGTTTCACTCCAAATAGTGAACTGGAAGATACCCATTTTATGGTATCCCTTCATACCGAATCTGTTAGTAAAGGAAATGTCAAAAACCCTCTTCTAATGCACATAGCTGAGAATACATCTACTATATTAAGTCACGTTGATAGTGATACAACCACTCTTGATTACCTAAACTTCTATGCAGAGTTACACCTCACCCATCACATGGTAGATTTTTCCTTAATCCCAAATTCATCTTCTTAATTTGGAAATCCCATGATAGAGCTTCCCCACAAAAGGAACTCGACATATATGCGGTAGAAGGTGGAGAAGATTTGGAACTACCTCCAGCCCTACCCGAGTTTCAAGAAGGTAATACTTCTTTAATCGAAGAAAAGATTGATATTAGCATCGGAACGAAGGAAGAACTAAAGATCTTGAAACTAGGATCTTCGTTAACTCCGTAAGAGATAGAAATACACACCCAAATCCTAAAAGAACATCAAAAGGCTTTTGCATTTAATTATAAAGAAATGATGGGAATGGCACCACACATCAGTACATAACCTTGTTACCAAATCAGATGCAAAGCCAATTAAACAAAAATTGAGACCAATGAAACCCAAGGTAGCTCTCATGGTGAAGGAAGAAGTAATGAAGCTCCTCCAAGTAGGGTTCATCAAGCTGGTGGATTACTCTCAGTGGGTATCTAATATCATCCCCGTTCTCAAAAAGAATGGGAAAATATGCATCTGCATAGACTTCTGAGACATTAACAAGGCGTGCCCCAAGGATGACTTCCCATTACCATCCATTGATGTCATCATTGATGCAATAGCTGGGTTTGAGATTTTATATCTCATGGATGGGTTCTCGGGATACATTCAAATCAGAATATCTGAACAAGATCAAACCAAAACCACGTTTATAACACCTTGGGGAACTTATTGCTACGATGTTATGTCATTCGGTCTCAAGAACGCTGGTGCTACATACCAGTGGGAAATGACATACATATATCACGATCTTATTCATAAAATCATAGAATCATATGTAGATGACTTGTTGGCCAAGGCCAAGAAGCGTTGTGATCACCGGAAGTGCTCGCATCATTCTTTCATGTTTGATCGGACACGAGTCACACCAAACCCAAAAAAATGCATGTTTGGTGTGACTGGAGGGAAACTCCTAGGTTACATTATATCTTCACGAGGGATCGATGTAGACCTAATGAAAATTCAGGTTGTTCTTGAGATGATCCCACCATCAGACGACTCTGGCATTAGATCATTCCTGGAAAGCTCGGTGCAATCTAGAGATTCATTCTGGACTTAAGTTTTGCTATTCATCCGATCAACAATTTGTTGAAAAAGGATTGTTGCATTATTTGGACAAAGGAATGCCATGAGGCCTTCAAAGTAGTTAAACACTTCTTACTGTCTCCTCCCACGTTAATGCCACCTAGACCAGATCATCCTTTGATCTTATATTCACAAGCTACGGATGTCTCGCTAGCCTATATGTTGGCCCAAGAAGATGATGATAAATGAGAACGTGCGGTTTATTTTATTAGCCAAACATTGCTCGATTATGAGACACGTTATACACAAGCAGAATGAGAATGCCTTGCCATTGTCTTCGCAACCAAATGCCTAAGACATTACATGCTAAACCAAGAAACAAGGGTCATTGTAAAAATAGACCATTTACGAACTTTCCTCATGCAAGGGTCCTTGTCTAAAAAGGTTGGATGCTTTATAACCTTAATGGGTGAATTCAAATTAACTTTTGTAAACCAGAAGTCTGTTAAGGGACAAATCATTGTAGATTGGTTAGCCGACAACCCGTTAGACGGAGGCAATCTAGTAGATCTAGATTTTCCCGATGAATGCATATATTACATCGAAACCAAACCTCCTATCTCTGAATGTCCTTGGTATACTGATATTATTAATTATATCATGGACCATACGTATCCAAAAGGTGCTACACCACAACAAAGAAGGTGGTTATGCATTATCGTAGCTAAATACGTTATTATAGAACAAGTGCTCTATTGTAAGGCTTTCGATGGAATGCTTCTAAGGTGTGTTGACACAGAAGAATCCAAGAAGATTCTCTACGAATCCCATAGTGGAATATGTGGTGGCCATTTTGGAGGTCATGCCACTACCCACAAAATACATCGGATGGGCTATTTCTAGCCCACTCTAGAACACAACGCAATAGAGTTTGTATGCAAGTGTCATAAATGCCAAGAATTTTCCCACGAGATTCACATGTCGGCACAAGCTCTACAACCAATCGTGACTCCATGGCCCTTTTCTACATGGGGCCTAGATTTGATAGGGAAATTCTCTCCCTTATCAATAGATGGCCATAACTTCATAATCACGGCCACCGAGTATTTTACCAAATGGGTGGAGACTATGCCTTTTACCACCGTACACAAGTCTTTGTGATCGCCAAGTTCATTTTGAACCAAATCATTTATAGGTACGGTGTCCCACAAATCATTATCTTAGATAATGGCACGTCCTTTAAGAATGATGAGGTTCATAAGATATGCGATAGAAATTTAAAATAAACCATCATACGGCCTCCTCAGATTACCCTCAAGCGTTAGGGCAAGTGCTAAAGCAACAAACAAGACATTGGAAGCTATTCTCCTCAAAATGGTAAAAGAAAACAAATGAGATTGGCATTTAAAGTTATATCCGGCCTTGTGGGCCCACCGAACCTCAATAATAACACCTATAGGAGCAACTCCTTTCTCATTGGTATTCGAGAGAAGAAGTAATTCTCCTACTCGAGGTTGAAATACCCGGTCTCGTGCATCTCACTACAAGGATTACGGATGAAGAAGCTTATAGAGAAACATGTCTCTCCCAACTAGAAAGCCTAGATGAGGCCAGATTAGATGCTGAATAATAGCATATAGTCTATGTTGACTGGATGTGCCAGCAATATAACAAAAAGATCTATGAACGAGAAATATATGAAGGAGATCTAGTTCTAAGACTAGACAACCGGATCAATAAGAAGACCGGTGAAGGAAGGAAATTCTAGCCCAAATGGTTGGGCCCATACCGAGTCATGAAAGACTATGGAAATGGTGCGTATCTCTTATGTACACTAGAAGGTGAGGAATTCAACAAAACAATCAATTCCTTGCATCTTAAACGATTCTATGCATAAGCGACCAACACTATTTGTATAATTATATCTACATTGCATCTTCATGTAGTTAGGTTCATTTTGTCCACTCATTTTGTAAAGTTTTGTGATCAAGGAACTTATTCGCAAGCAATTCATTACAAAATTCTATTGGTATTGGCAGAAGCATTCGAATCATACTTCTTCATTTTCATAACATCATCAACCGTTTCAGAATCCTTTCATCAATTAAAGCTAGACATGACAAAGTCCTAACGGTAACCATACCAAGGCCTGCATGCTTGTTCTCACTTTTGTTTCTTCCTAGGATAGGTGTCTTGCCTATGGTCTATTCTAGAAGCTTCATGGTGTCACATCTATCCCGTATATAGATCTCTTTGGAAATAAGAACATATTGACATTTTGCTCAAATAAATAAGTCAAATGTAGATCAAATAGAAAATTTTATTTTTACACATTTCCTTGCCCTACCAGCCTCCGGTGATGAGCTTGCGTCTCTTACTAGTGATGTAGGGTTGGGAAAGGATGGGAATGCCCTTACTCACCTATGCCTTGTCCATGGTGGTAAGCCCATGCTTCCTACCAGTAGCATGGGGCAAGGTGTAGGGGGTCCTTTTGATAGTAACATTAAAGGTCATAAGAAAATAGTTCAAATAAACCTTTGAAATATTGAGTCAAAAACAAATGAATCAGATGTCCAAAATTCCAAGAGAGTCCAAAACCCTGAAAACCAGATTTTGTCAACCATATGGCCATCTACGGATCTAAGTCTAGATAAACTACAAAGCAAGTTGCATTCTAAACTATGGAGTCACTTGAGTAGAATAGGTTTGTAGCATCCTAATTTGGTTCCATCAAATATTTGTCTATCTCTCATCACTACCATTCAACAAATTTCATAGCTTGTGCCCTTTCTAGCTCTCGGTGGTGAGCCCTCGCATCTTACTAGTTGCATGGAGTTAGGAGTGGGGCAAGTACATCTACTCATCATACCAGTTTATCATTACACGTTGTCAAAACAATATGAAGTATCGGAAAGATTTCTTATGACGCTAAGTTCAAAATCACATTGTGTCTGCATTATCATATATCAGCATTACGAAATACAAAAAGAAAGAAAGAAAGCATTTGTATCATTTGTTCTCCATTGCATACATTCTAAAAAGCATATAAAAACAACATTATAATTTACATGTGGAAATGAATCACAAAATCCTAGACACCAAGAGTCTGATCCAAAAAGAAGTATATATATATATAATCAAGTTTTATGTACAATGCCATCATGCGCTAGGCATGGTCAAAATGCTCAATGAGCCCAGAAATACAAAATAAATTGTATAAACAATCTAAGAGTCACTACAAAAAGAGCCAAGTGGCCTCTCAACCCCTATGAGATCCCTCTGAAGGTGCACAACCACATCTAGGACTCCGGCTATGCCGGTGCTCTGAATGCACTAAGGGCTCACGGTCCCAAGGAGTAGTTGCAGCCTCGCTATGAGAGTGAATCCTCATCAGGCACTCCACTGTCCTATATCCACTAACTTGGTATAGAGGGTAGTCACCATCTTGGCCACATGCTAGATAGGGGCAAAGACATCGCTATGCCTACCAGCTGCTGAAGGCTCCCCTACATCCATGGATAGCTCGGTGCGAGTCCTCTCCATGGGGATCATCAGGGTATCAGTACATACCCAATGAATCAGGTCTCGCCACTCATCAATAGTCTGCAAGCAAAGGAGAAAAGTAAATTAGAAAATAATCAAAAGATAAAAACAAGAATGAACAAAAGGAGAGATAGCAACTAAGACAATCCTAGCTAAAAACAAATATTAAGAGTAGGGTGACAACTCACTCGGATCTCCGGGCCTCCAAGAGGGATCCTAGGGTCAGCGCTACCACAGAGGCCACCACTGACTGATGTCCTCCTCCTATGCCTGGGGCAACATAACGTCCTACTACAGACTCATCCTCTCCACCTAAGTCCTGAGAGGGAAACTCCTCTGAAACTAGGGTCACCCTCTCCACACTCTGCTCTACCCTCTCGGCCTGTAAGATCTCCTAAGTGTCATGCCACTCGGGATCACTATCCTCCTCTCCACCCGACTCACTAACCTCCATATCCTCGGTCTCCTCCTCCATCTCTCCCCTTGTGAACTCCTCAGACTGGATTCTATATCAATGGGGTCATCGTTGCATATGGCGGGGCCAACGGTGATCCAAGTAAAGGTGCCTAAGGAGCACCAGCTCTCCCTTGAGCACGTACCACGCTCCGGGCTGTAATAGGGATGCCAAGAGTAACAACGGTCCAACCCTGGCCTCTAGGACCTCCCCTAGCCTCCCAAACTCGATCTCGAACACGGCACCACCTGGGGAGCATACCGACATAAGTAAGGCCAAATCGCGAGGTACTCAGTCAAAGCGGTGTGTCTCCACCTTCCCCATCTTTTCCACAAGCTACCCTGTAGTAGAGCAGGAAATCAAAGTGAGGGTTTCCTTGCCCCATAAACCTACCATGGTCTGATAAGGTGTGGCCTCCATATCATTAGTAGTCAGGGAAGCAACTGGATGGTGAGGTGCTCTAAGCATCGACATCTCTGTCCATCTAGCCACCCTCACGGCTCTAAGATCTACCACCTCTACGCCTCTCCCATAAGGAATGATACACTCATAGACCCAGCTCATAACTAGGGTCGGAGTTGGCTCAAAGAATGTCCCTGTAAGTGAACCACACGGTACAAATCATGATAGGTGGTCCCAAGTATGTTGGCTCCCCATGCATAAATCCGACCATGTGCCTCAATCTCTGTAATAATAGGGGACCAACAGTAGAGTAAGGTGTCCCCTCCCTTGTCCCCGATCAATCTCGAGGCAAGGATCCCCACAATATCCTGACAAATCAAAGGGATAGGAAAGTTAGGAATGGAACAGACCCTCACCTCCTTCTTTGAACCAGTGGAGACAACTGCATCTCCCATATATGTAGCCCACTGAGCTATCTGAGCCCGCAACCCCGCTGTCTCAAGTATAAGTTGTCTCCCGATAATCGGGACTCCCAGGATGTGGTAGACATCCTCCAGGGTAATAGTCCACTCATCCCTTACTCTTGGAAATCAGAAAGTGTTCCGATCAGCATCCCAATACGAAAATAGGTCACAAAGTATGTGACTAGAAGGTGCGACATGAGGAACCTGTGATATACATAATATGTCGGCCCTTTGAAGAGTATCCTGCTCGGCTTGAGAAAGTGCATCCAACACTGCTGGAAGCCAGTCACACACTCTCTCTCGGCTCCATCTGACATGTTCCTCCTTCTGCATACACCCAAAAACATGCAAAATGGAGTTAGTATTCAAATTACATTGGAAAAATCATTAAAAGATATAAGAATACTAAAAATGGAAAATTGGGCTAAAAACATTGTTATTTTGGCATTCTGTAAAGGACTGCCACCCCGAGCAGGTGGTGGTTTTGTAATCGCCGCCTTAAAGGGGGGGGGTCCTATAACCGCCACCCTACTCTGGGCGGCGGTCATGTCCTCATTTCGAATCGGTCACGCGCCCTAAAAATGCCTAAAACATAAAAAAATGACTATTTTGACTAAAACAAAGCCTACCCATTAGGCACCCCCTAAGTGACCCTATTAACACCAACATTTTCAAAAATAATCCCCCCATGACAAAGATTTCATCATTTTAACATTTTAGGGGTAAAAACGTTAAATCAAGAAGAACTAACTTGTGATCTCGTGGGTCGATGTTCCACTCGCAGAGGCATGATCACTATCTCGTCACGAATGTTTGACTATACTCGCCAAAAACCATCACCATGGGTCCCAGAGCTCAAAATCAATCAAATCGACACGCGCAAATGAATAGGAAAATGGGCCCATTTTTACATATATAGCATCTTGACTCATTTTGAATGCCCTTTTCGCAGGTTTGGAGTGCCAACGGAGGTAAGTACTTATCCCCGCGCAAATGGTAAGTCCTCATTTCATATTATTTTAGTATTTATTTTCAATTTATTTTATCTATCTACACTTGAGTCCTCTTTTCATTTTATAGGTAGCGGGAATTTTGGATGGTGTCATTTCGACACACGGACGTGTCAGGTATAATTTCTAACTTCCCATTTCAGACCGCCATACTCGGACCCACCATTTTACACCTCTTCATGGCTAAAACGCTTCTCCAAGGGGGCAATATGTACGTACCCAAAATTGTAGGGTACTGCACTATTGGAACAATGTTACACATACCCCAATGATGATATAGTTCTCCTCGTAAGGTGTTTAGATCCAGAAAATCTCTCCAAGTATACATTAACATCCCACATGCTCCACTTATCCTTTGTGTGCTTTATTTTTCTCTTTTCCCCTCTTTTCCTTTGTGTTTTGGTCTTCGATCGGAATTACCGCCTCTACAGGCGGCGGTAGCCTCATGACCGCCACCCACCCGATCTGGGGTGGTGGTCCTATAACTGCCACCCTGCTTAGGGTGGTGGTCCTTGACGCATTTTCTAGAATGTTCTTTTAATCACGACTCGCATAAATTTTCAGCTTTTACCAACCTTTTCATCCATTTTTGCTTGTATTTATTATTCTGGTTCCCTGTAATAGTGTTTCTCCATTGTTTATTGTAAAAGAGTTCAAATTGGATTTCACCTTTGGGTAAATGGGAATTCTATAAATAGTTGGTTGGTTTTCAAGAAAATGGCCTCTCAAAAATGCGCCCTCATTCTCTCATTTCAAATTTTATTCTTTCAGTTCTTGCTTAGGAATTGTATTAGTTTTATTTGTTGCATGCATAGTTAGTGTTATTTTTCTATTTAGAAGCAACATGATTTTCTTGTGCTAGTGTTGTTAGTATTGCATGCAATCAATCAAGTAGGATAGTTTCTTTTTCATCCAAGCCATTAGAGTTATAGGTTTTGTTTGTCAAGAAGGATAGTTTCAGGTTCTGGATGTTTTGTGTTGTATGAATCACAATAAATCCCTCTAGGAATTACATAAGCCAAGCTCTGTTCTCTTGCTCTATCCCTCTCCTACTCACATTATATTCGGTCTACATCCAAGGCTGCCATTGCTTCACCTACTCCTCGTTGATGCTAGCATTACATGCTTTTATGGATTCACATGAGCACGAAAGAATGAGGAGACCACACTGAGGGGACAAAGCACACACACAACCAGATTTGCCACTGTTCTGTAAAATCCAGGTTCAAGCTATCAAAATTTCTAGTTAAGATATATCAAATAGAATAGTGAATCATTTCATTTCAGTTAATCTCACTTTCGATATTGCCGGGAAGTTGTGGGGGTTAATAGTTTCTGAGAAACTATGATTCATTCCCCATTTCTGAGGTAAGATCGGGGGTCTTTCAAATAGATAAGATTAGTTATCTCGGTTATTTAGAATAGATTTACAATCGCATGTGCAAATGGCTATACTCGGCTACTTTGTTTGTTTTTAATTTTGGTTATTAGTTTAGTTGTAACAATCTAGATATATTAAATAATTTCTCTTTCAATTTTGTTCAATAGTTTATCAAAAATACCAAAAAATAGAGAATTTATATATTCTATAGATATACTTTGCACAATTAGCTTGCTTTGCTTTAGTTAGATTTATATTATTTTCTTTTGTATGACAATCACGGGACCTAGGGAGCCTAGAGAATACGTATTTGAGCCAATCATGCCTCAACCCAATCTTGTTACAATAATAACTAACATAGACCAGAATCTCAAAATCCAAGTCTTCCGAATAGCAACAGACCTACAAGAAATCAGCCCGTAGTTAAGAGGATTAAACATAGAAGACGACAGAGCACATACATTTTGGAAAACCAGCCAAACTATAGATTTCCCTAAATAGATACCCGCATGACTGTAGAAGGGCTTGAAAGAGAGCAAATGTTTGGTTGTGATCCTTTGGTCCCACAACCAGATGCAGGAGATATCTTCATTGACATAGACACTAGCTTAAGAATTCAAGTTGCCAAAACACCTGTAAGCTACTCTGAGAAGATTATACAACTTTTAGTTCTAAATATAGAGGCTGAAAAGGCATACGAATACTAGATACTAGGGATTATGGATTGATTCTGCATATGATCATAGGAGGTCCACAACGACCATGAACTTATGGTTGTGATCCACAGATCCCGCAACCCAACGAGCCCACAGGTCAATCAGACATTGATGCTAGTTTACGTACATTAGTATTTAGGTCCTCTCCACTTCCACCAACCATTATTGCACAATTATCCTCACTAGACATAACAACTAATCTAGCTAAGGATTTCTGGACTAGACTAGAGAATCGACCATAGAATCCACCATACATCCATCATCCATTTTTCATGACCCTGTTGGGAGATATCTACGAAGCACCCATAGGTTATCTTCCACGTATCCCATAACCTATAGATCGGATCATGCCAGAGCTCGATATTGATTGGAGCCTTCGAGCAGTCATCCTCACCAAACGATCTATCACGCCAGTTCAAGTTAGGAGGGCCTTCTTTACTTTAGATTCATAGATTCCATTAGTGCGTGTCAAAGACATAAGATTGCCTAACTAGTTTGTCTACATCCTACGTATATTCCATCCCCACCGCCTATCTCAGACAACCTCGGGAGGTCAAAGTGCGAGGAAGAGTTAATTTTAGATTCCCATGCTCACTTGTCACTTTTCCATCGTACATTAACCATTCTGAAGGTACATGTGAAGCTATAGATAATGATTATGAATGAGAATGCACTTACCATGATCCCTTGAAAACAAATTAGGTTAACATTGGGATAGAAAAATAACCTAAGGAAGCTATCATTGGGGACTATTGGTTGAAAAAGAGGTTTCAAAGATTATTGATCTGTTGTGCGACTTCCAAGATTTGTTCCCTCATGGGTACCATGAACTCAAAGGTGTCCACCATTCCTTAGGGGAGATGAAGATCAAGTTGAAGGAAGGTGCACACCTAATTTAGAAGAGGCCTTATCAGATGAATCCAAATTTGCACATACGGGTCAAGGAAGAAATAGACAAGATGATAGCATCTGGTATCATTGAGGCAAAGTGGAAGAATCAGAATGGATAATCCCAATGGTCATTAGTATAAAGAATAATGGGAAGATAAGAATTTTTGTTGAGTACGGGGATATGAATGTAGTATGTGTCATCAATCCTGTTCCAACCCCCTTTATCAAGAAATTTTGGAGGGAGTAGTCGGGCGCGAAGTCTACTCTTTCACGGATGGGTTCTCAGGGTATCACCAAGTCAGAATTTCCAAGGAAGACCAGATAGAAATTTTTTTCCACTAAATGGGGAAGTGTTTCTTACACGATTATGCCTTTTAGATTGAAGAATGTACCTTTTGTGTTCTTGTGCATCGTGGTACAAGTATTTCAAGACTTCATCTATAAATTTCTTCAATTTTACCTAGATGACTAGACTGTGTATGGATTGGTAAAAGATCATTGTGAAAATTTTAGAATAATGTTTGAGAGATGTTGGAAGTTGAGGATATCCCTAAACATTAAGAAATGTGTTTTTCCCGCAAAATTTGTAGTTATTGTTGGACTAGGGGATCCTACTAGTCAAAGCACAGTCTGCACCTGATTACTTGGGCATATGAGGCACTATAAGAAATTCATCAAGGGGTATGCCAAAATTTCCGTGCCCTTGGAGGAATTGCTAAAACACAAGAGTGCCTTTCATTGGGGAGAGGAAAAATAGAGGGAGATTTAAAATTTGAAGGATCGGCTTGTCACGATGCCCATACTACGTTTTCCTTATTGGGATAAGCATTTCCATGTGCATGTTGATGCCTCAGGGAAAAATATGGGAGCAATACTAAGACAACCTCTGGTGAGGAAATTATTGATCATCCCTTGATTTTTTCCAAGAGAAATTTGGCACCAGGAGAAGAATTATACTACCGAGCGCAAGGCACTATCAATGATCTACGCACTACGAAGTTTAGGCAAAAGACTTTTGGAAACACCATTTATATTCTACATGGACGACACAACATTGAAATACTTAGTCAAAAATCCCATTCTCGTAGGGGTGTATACACCATTGGGTTCTATCATTTCAAGATTTTGAGTTCATAGTGGTTGTAAAACTAGGAAAGAGCAATTCAGGACTTGACCACTTATAGAGGATTAACTTAGGGAGGATGCTGAAAAAAATTGAGGATACCATGTTAGACATGAAACTGTTTAGATTGTGGTGCACACCCTCAAACTTGAAACATATCGTAGGATTCTTGAAAACAGCGTGGTGTCGGAAGGGATGAAGGATCCGGAGAGAAATCGTTATTGATACATGCTACACCCTATATGTTGATTAGTGGAGACATGTATAAGTTAGGATGTGATGAGGTTTTGCACTAATGCATATTAGAACATGAGCACATGGAAATTATGGAGGAAGTGCATGGTGGGATTGCAGGAGGACACTATGTAAGAAATGCAACCACGTGGAAGATTCTACTTGTAAGGATTTAGTGGGAAACCATCTACCAGGATTTTATTGAGTTTTGCAAAGCAAGTGACCAATGCTAGTTCCTTGGAAAACCTGGGAAGAGGGATGAAATGCCCTTGCAACCAATAGCCAACACTGAACCATTTGAAAAATGGGAAATCGAATTTGTAGGGCTAATCTCACCACTGTAAAGGACTAGTTCATAGAATATTATTACTTGTGACCGATTACTTGACATGATGGGTAGAGGTAGCACCTATGAAGGATTACATCAAGAAATAATTGCTAGATTTTTATGGGAGAACATAATCAGTAGGTATGGTTTTCCTTTAAGCTTAACAAGTGATAAAGGTACACACTTTCTCAATGAAATGGTTAGGATTCTATTAGTAGAATTTATGGTTCCCCATCACAAGACTACCCCTTATCACCCATAGGAAAATGGAATTGTTGAGGAATTTAAAAAAATACTAAGTCATACATTGACTAAGATCTGTGATGTTAGAAGACAAGATTGGGATGAAATGCATCATCCATTCTATGGGCATACAGAAAACATACAAGAGGTTGAACAAGGCCACACCGCTTCAATTGGTGTTTGGCGCAGAGGCTATTTTTTTGGTTGAATTTATGTTATCGTCGCTACGTATAGAGTACACAAGAGGGTTGGATGATGAAAAGCACTAGAAGAAAGGATTGATAAGTTGATGCAGTTAGAAAAAGGTGATCACATGCTAGATGGAATAAAAACTTAGGAAAATCAAGACAAAAGCCATGGTATATTGTCATATCAAGAACAAGCAATTTGAGGTTGGGCAGATGGTGTTGTTGTATGATTCCAAGTATTTGTGCCAAACCAAAGGAAGTTGAAAGTCCATTGGTTGGGACCCTACATCATCTCTTACATTCTTGATTCAAACGCTAGATGGGATGATATTACTAGGTCATTTCAATGGGAGTAGGTTAAAGCCCTACTATAAATAAGTCTTCTTGGTGTTTGTAAATAAGGTAGTATTGCCAGTTAGCTTAGAATTTCCCTTTATGCTTTTCTTTTCTTGTGTTTCCTTTCTCATTGCTTGTTCCTTTCTTTTTGTTTCATTTTGTGCCTTGTGCGCGCCAATAACCACATTTTTTTCCAAGGTTGTGTATGCGTAGAGGACCGCGAACTGTTTTAGTGTGGGGTGGAGTAATGTAAAGCAAAGTATAGGCCTATAATAAAAATTGAGTGGCCCAGTAGAAGGAAACGCGTAAGGTTGAAAAAGTGCATGAGGAAATGGTGGATAATGAATTATGGTGTCAAGAAGGCTGTAACAAAGACCACATACAAAGGATGAAGAGTGTAGGAACAACATGAGGTAGGTGAGGGAAAAATTAGGTAAAATACAGAAGAAGTGCCTTCAGACTATAAATGCACGTGTAATAGTCTTTGGTCGACTAGATTTTTGCATGCGGAAGGTTATAGAGGGTTTTTTACGTAGGATGTGTCACGTGGGTGAGAGTGTTGAAAGTCAGCCTAGTGGAAAAATCCGCATTTAATTTTAAAGTACATCGGTAGGTAGTATATAATTTATTGCTGGAGGGAAGCAAAAACTATAAATATAAGGTCAGAAAAATCATTATTCTACCTTGCTATTACGAAGTTAAAGTACTCTTGCAAACTAGGGCATCCAGAGAGATTTGTGCAAAGGGAGAAGTATCCTAGAAATCTAAGTGTGTGACTAGAGTGGATCTGAAACCAGGAGGAAGGAGTATACGGTGCATGAGAAAAGGTTGTTTGAAGTGTGCCATCTTGTGGAAGGTTTTCCTAGTTAGGGTTTGGTAGCTAGGGCACGAAGATAGAAGGATTTATTCCAAGAGTTGAGCTTTGGAGTTGAGTTTGGAGTTAAGTAGAGTAGCAGAGAAGAGTAAGAAGTTCTTATTTTACCTCGACATAAAGCATGACACCTAAGAAGGAAACCATTTCACCAAAGAAACAGAAGGGCAAGGGAAAAGGAAAACAAACCGCTACTGTCACGAGCTCCAATGAGGAATGGTATGTAAAAATGCAATACCCAAATGGAGTATTGCTAGGAAAGGAGTGGGTGTCGCACTTAAGACAAATGGCCATGAGTGATTATAACCATCACATGAGCACAAATGAGAAGGAAATGGCGTTAGATTTGGTTCATCCAACTAACAAAAGGACACCAGATGGGATGCCTATATATAGCAATGAGGTGAAAGTCAAATTGGAGAAGGCAGGTTATTGTAACTATATGAGTTACCTTATTTTGGCAAGCCCAAGTGCCTTTATCAATGGTTTATGTCACGTGTGCATGAGGATCACTTCTATTTTACATGGTGTAAGATGCGCATAACACCACATTTGATATCAAAGTTCAAAGTCATTACTTATGAAGGAGAAAGTATAGATGGTGATCTGAGTGACAAGGAGGATATCAAGGAGATAGTAGCAACATATGACTATAAGAAGGGTTTGTGATACTTTGACATTGCAGAGATTCCATAACCTATTATGAGGATGGCCAAACAGTTGGTGACCAATCTTAATGATCAAAAATGATGGACACAAGTGAATAAGGCATGGCTAAATGTATGCCGGAAGATATCATAGAGAACCATCTATAACTTGTCCACTTTCATTGCGGATGAGATCATAAGTAGCACACAGGAAGGAGAGAAGATACTATTTGGTAATGTCCTCCTCACCATTGTCTTTTCAGATATTGGAGTACCAGATGGGCTAGATAAATTCTTTTGGGAGTACATAGAAGAGAACTCCTTGCCCACGAAAAGGTTTGAAAATTACACTTACAAAATCATGATGTCCACTCACAAGGTGCACCTGGAGAAGTGGTACAAACAAATGTGTGATGCATTCGGGGTAGAGTGGAGGATCCTAGAGTAGTTTCTTGCACTTGTGAATGGAGAATAAAAATTTGCAAAGATACCAACATTTATGCATTGGCATATTTACATTGACAAATGGGACTAAGGGTCCATGGTGCAAGCTACCCTTCTCCTTCACCACGCAATACTTCCAAGCTGGAGTCAACTAGTTCAAAGAAGCCAAAAGACTAAGGTTTGACCTTAGTGAGGTGGACCAAGACCATCTCAAGCTGCGCCAAAATCTCATGTACCCTAAAAATCATGCATACATGGAGAAGTATGTCTCCGATGAAGTAAAAACTATGAATCCTCGACACTACCGATTGCTGTAAGGACCGGCAGAAGGGTGTATTTGCACATAAGGCCTAAGTTGAAAAAGGTTCCTATCTCGGAGAGTGATGTCTCCATTTCGAGGACCCCACAAGGAGAAAGAAGGTTGCACCTAAGAAGAGAGAAAGAGAAGAGGGGTAAGAGAAGAAGGCACCAAGTGTGCAGACAACACAATCTATGGGCACACTGGAATAAAGACCTAAGAGTAGCACTTACGTGCATAGGAAGAAGACCCTATCAAGGAAAAAAACCCTGTAAAAGAGGCACTGGAGCATGAAGAGCCCTCACCCATGAAGAATCACCAACAAAGAGGTTGTCTATCAAGGAAAAAGAAAAGGAAGAATCTCCTATACTAGAATCCCCAGTAAGGAAGAAGCAGAAGGTGATAGAATAGGAAGACTCAGAGGAGACAAAAATCCTAGATTCCTACATTGATGACAAGGATGATGATCCCGAAGGAGGTGAAGACCATCCAAAGGTATGATATACATGACTTGGAGGAAGAGGAAGGTGAAGAGGAGTATGAAGAGAAATATGAGGAGAATAATGACAAGGAAGAAGATGAGGATCAAGGAAAGGGGGTGAGTGAAGAGGTGAGAACTAAAACCAGGGAACCCCAAGCCTCACCAAGGAGAAAGCAGAGAAATACGTGGAGAGAGAAGTGGCGGGTATCATGAAGGAGGTGTGGAACATGATTTAGAGTGTGTTGTACACTCAAAATTCCCCCTGCTCTGAAGAAGGTGAACTTTCAAAATTTCGAGTTTAAGTGTCTTTTCTGTCAAGCTGGTAGTAGGAGAAAAGTCATGAAATTGAAAAAATCTATGTTTTGGGTCATTTTGTATGTATTTCGGGCCTGTCGGACATTTTTGTCCCGCCTGTCCCAAGTTCAAAAGTGCGCTCTGTTCCCCGATCGGCCGAAATCCCCGAAGTTGTTCCATTTTCGGGCCTGTCGGACATTTTTGTCCCGCCTGTCCCAAGTTCAAAAGTGCGCTCTGTTCCCCGATCGGCCGAAATCCCCGAACCGCGTACTTCACTCTTTTATGTTCCAAGTGTCCCAAACTTTCCGTGCGAGCTGTTCCATTTTCGGCCGAACCGCCCGAACCGCGTACTCCGGAACTTTTCGTCCCAAATGTCCCAAGTTCAAACGGGCCTTTTGTTCCATTTTCGGCCGAAACACCCGAACCGCGTACTTCGCTCTTTCATGTCCCAAATGTCCCAAGTCAAAAAGTGCAAGTTGTTCCATTTTCGGCCGAAGCACCCGAACCGCGTACTTCGCGCGTTTTCGTCCCAAATGTCCCAAAATGCATTTGTGCGTCTTCTCCTTGTTTCGCCCGAATCGGCCGAGCCGCGTGTTTCGCGCATTCGCGTCTCACATGTCCCAAACGAACCAAATGCCATCCATACTTAGTTTTTCCCGCTCTACCCGAATATGCTGTTTTTCAAACTAAATATGAATTTAAGTTGTGGCTCTGATACTATCAATCTGAAGACCAAATTCCAAGGACAGCGGGTCAGAAGGATGAAGTTTTCAAGACACTGGTCATCTCTGTTTTCAAAGACATACGCTGTCATCTTTAGAATGAGACTTCTGAGACATAGCTGAGGCATCAAAAGAGTTTCAGGCAGCGGATTCTGAAGTCAGTGGGTCCCTCCAAGTGACTGGCCACCTGTCTTCTTCTCCTCATTCTTTTCTCTTCTTCCATTTCTTTTGCCGCTTTTCAGAACGGGCCGAGGTATCGCGATAGCGGTCTTTAACTATTCTTGGTTAAAGAAACGGTTACGAAGAGTAACTGATTTGTAAGTTATATAATGGCCTTCTTCACGCCATTCAAGAGAAGGAAGAACTTGGCATATTTTCTGAAAGTGTAAATAGATTATAAAGAAATCAATACAGAAGGACTTTTCCATTCTTTGTCTATCTGATCTCTGTTATTCCTAAGCTTTCATTTATTTTCTTTGTGAAGATCATTTGTCTCAAATTCGTTAGTCTTACCGATTGCATACTCTTCAACTTTGCAAGCACGGTGATCTTGTATAACCAAGAAGGAACTTTGTTTCCTTGATTAATGAATCTGTGTTATGTTAAGAAACTTTGTGTTCTAAGCAGATGTTATTTACAGAACTTTGTGTCTTTAAATTCCATCTTATTCATTCGATACGAATGATCTTGTTTCAATTCACTGTGACTTTCGCATACATAAAGAATTACTCTGATATCTATAATTCTGCATGTTGCCTTTCTGCTCTTTCCCATACTCTCATTTCCTCAGTCCTTTTGTAATTGATGATCTTCATAGAAAACACTTTCATGATATCCAAGTTTAACCAACAAATCATGTTTTGTACATTTGTAAATAAGTTCGTTTCTGAATAAGGGAACCTCTCCCATTAAAGAGGAGGGACTTCTTGTCCCCTGACTGTTGCTCTTCGTAAAGTCCTATCTGACGACCAATAGTTTTTGGTGACTCCACTGGGGAAAATCACATTCCAGTTCTGTAATTTTTCGATCATCTTTTGATCTCGCGACTCGTATTTTGCTCGAGGGAGAAGGACCTCTTGGTATCAAGATTCTTAGTTCTAGATTTTGAGCAGCAGGGTTTTCCTTTCCCTTCAACAAGAGATAGAAGAACTCGTTCGACAAGCACTCCACCTGTTCAAGATAGAAGTGCTACGGGTGGTATTCCTTCAGAGCCAGCTAGCCCTAATCTGTGAGCTTTGATTCTTGCTGGTGTCATAGCCTCTCCAAGTCATTTTTCCAAGAATGGCAGCACCATTGCCCTGGGGTCATCGTGTCGGGCCCCTTGCTCTTCCTCGCCTTTACATGAGTTACCTAGAGGTAACCTAAGAACTTCCCCAAATTCAAAGGCGATGGCAAAGTGCATCCTAATGAACACATCGCAACCTTCATTGTTGCATGTGGAGTCCTGGGAGTTGAGCACGAAGACGTCTCCGTGAGACTGTTCGTTGAGACGTTACAAGATAATGCTGCTGATTGGTTCTACCACCTTCCGGCTGGTGCTATCACCGACTGGGGCACAATGAGAACTCAGTTTGAAAACCGTTTCAAACCAGCAGAAGATGTGCATGCCTTGCTTGCCCAAATTTCTCAGATAAAGAAAGATTCATCAGAACCCATGAGAGAATTTGTGGCCCGGTTCAACAAATTGATCAATAAAATTCCGCAGCCTACCCGACCTGTTGATCAAATTCAAAAATGTTTCTTCCTAAATGCTCAATCGCCCAAAGTTAGTTATGCACTAAGAAGGGCTAATCTCGCAACATTGGTCGAGGATCAAACTCTCGCTGTTAGTATCGAGGATGACTTGATCATGTCAGGGAAGTTGAGAAGAGACCCTCCCAAATCTAAGTCTGCTGCTTCTTCCTCTTCCACCCCTGGACCTAATACTGATCCGTTAGTCCAGAAGCTTGCGAATGATCTCATTGCTATAAAGAAACAATTAGCTCAGCATGCTCCTTATGTAGATGTTCCAAGGAAAATTTCCATCCCAGAATCATTTTCCGCTTCTCAAACAAGACTAGCACTCAAGGACCTCCCGTTAAAGTTCTCTGTGAATACAACCCGTGAGGTGAAGAGCCGATGATGATGAGGATAATGAAGCTTGCGAAGAGTTTGCGAGAGAAGTTGATGATGAAGCAGATGAACTTGAGGGATCTCGAGTCAATTTCTTCACCACTGAGGGCATTGATGATGGAGATGACTATGATGAAGTAGTAGCGGACATGAACAGCGAATCATTCACTGTCATGACTCGAGAGCAGACAAGTCGGAAGGAGAAAGTGACACAGCCTATCAAGAAATCTAAGGAGCAGTTGACAACTATTCCCGTGATTGCAAAAAGAGGATCTCCTATCCCTACCTCGTCTACACCAAAGGTGAGTCCTATTAATCCTACTACCAAAATTGCTTCTTCTTTTTCTCCTAAAGTTGATAAGCCTAGAGTACCGAATGATGATGGCCCGTCCACTTCTGGATCTTTTGATATTGTTGATCACCTGAAAAAGACCAAGGTCCAAATCTCAGAAGCTGAGTACTATCAAACCCATCCCAAAGCTTTTGCCAAAATGATCCACTTTGTCAATTCCCACTCCAAAACCACCTCTAAAGGCCTTTTACCTACTCCTTCTTCTCGCACCACGTGCCCTAGTCTCAGTAGCTCGCTTTGTCACCTCGCCTAATGACAAAATCAAGCCTTTTTATGTAACACTTCTTATAGCTGGCCATAGGCTCAGTAATTGTGTCATAGATTCCGGAGCCTCAGATAATGTGATGCCTGCTAAAGTAGCTCATGCTTTAGGCCTGACCCTCACATGCACTTATGGATCTTGTTACTCCATGGAGAGTGAAGAAGTGCCCTTGGTCGGAAGAATTAAAGATGCACAAGTGGCTTTTCGCCTTTCCGAAAAGAAAGTGTTGGCTACCATCTTAGTAGCAGATATTCCCCCTTCATATGGGATGTTGCTAAGTAGGAACTTCTGTAAGGACATGGGTGGGGAAATCCAAATGGACTGGTCACATGCACTCGTGCCTGTCAATGGACAAATGAAGAAGTTACTGCCTGAGAAGCAGTCTGAGTATATTGTGCAGAAAACGGATGATCCTAGAGCACAAATACTCTACGAGGATATGGGGCATGGTAACTACATGATTATGTCCCCTGATGAAATCTGACCCCCAAAGTGTCTCCTAAAGATCCTAATGGGGTTTGGATTTTAGAGTTTGATGGAAGTTGTTCCTCAGCTGGTTCTGGAGCCGGTGTCCTGCTGGTGTCACCTGAAGGAGGCCTACACCCCTTTTCATTTAAGTTGCAGTTCGAGAATACTAATAACACAGCAGAGTATGAGGCTCTCATTCTCAGATTGCAAGTGGCCAAAGAACAAGGTGTAAAGAATCTTCTGGCTCGTGGTGATGCAGAGTTGATAGTAAAGCAGGTCGAAACCTTTTTCAAGTGAAAATGGAAGGTCAAACATTATCGAATCGTGTTTGGGATTCCATTGAATTCCTTGATGCTTTTCTATCAAGCGTAAAGATTTAGGGAAAAGAACAAGAGGCTAATTCACTAGTTGTCTCGTGGTCACTGCCGATCTCTCATCCCGATTTCTCTCAGACAAGTTCACCATTAAGATGGTCCATCGACCACGTTGTACCGATAACACCAATAACTGGCAAGTTTTCAATGATGATCAACATTTTCTTTCCTTCCTGGAACTCAAGGGTAATTTCGAACAACTGTATTTTGAGGGAAGTGACAACCTACCTCGTGAGAATGTGCCCTTTGACCAAGCAGTCACCCAAGGGGAAGAAACAGATCAAGATGGATGCATCAATCTCAAGGGGAACAAGATTCCTAAAGGGTTGGTGAGTTTGGAGGAACTATTTGATAAACATGACAGGTATGTGAAATCTAGAGCTTCTACTGGACCTCAACAATCAGCTGAGCATGATAAGATTGATATTGGGAGTCCTAATGACCCTAAGCTAGTGAATATTGGAAAATGCTGCACAGCGGATGAGAGGAAGAAAGCAATTGATCTTTTAAAAAGGTATAAGGATGTTCTTGCTTACTCTTATGAGGATCTAAAAGCCTTCAAGCCAAAAGATATGCAACACTCTATTCCTCTTAAGCCTGGAATTAAGCCTTTCAAGCAGAAACAGAGGCAATACAACCCCAAAATAGCTGACACCATCTTTCAGGAAATTCAAAAGTTGTTGAAGGCTAAAATCATTTTTCCCATTCACCATTCAACATGGATTGCAAATATTGTACCTGTTAGGAAGAAAAATGGTGAGATCCGCATTTGTGTTGATTTCAGGAATCTGAATCAGGCTTCTCTAAAAGATAATTACCCTTTTCCTATGATGGATCAAGTATTGCAAGTAGTAACAAGATCTGAAATGTTATCTATGCTTGATGGATTCTCGGGATATAATCAGGTAGAGGTTGATACTGTAGATCAACACAAAACAACTTTCACCACTCCTTGGGGTACCTTTGCCTACAAGAGAATGCCTTTTGGGCTTATTAATGCTGGTGCCACTTTCCAGAGAGCTATGGATCTGGCTTTTGGAAGTTTGAAAGGGAAGTGTATTGTCATATATCTTGATGACCTGACAGTATTTTCCAAGACAAGAGCGGATCATTTTGATCACCTAGAGACAGTTCTGCTGAGATGCCGAGAGCATGGGATCTCTCTGAACCCTAAAAAATCTATTTTTTTGTGTCACTGAGGGAAATTTATTAGGGCACATCGTTTCCAAGGATGGTATTAAGATTGATCCTGAACGAGTACAAGCTATCCAGCAAATTCCTCTCCCAACCAGTAAGAAGGGTGTACACTCCTTCTTCGGTAAGATCAATTTTTTAAGAAGGTTCATCCCTGATTTTGCAGAGTTAACTTTGAATATTTCTCAGATGATGAAAGGGAAGAAAACATTTGGTTGGTCTTCTGAAGGAAAGGAATCCTTTGAGGGTATCAAGAGAGCTATCGCTAAAACTCCAGTTTTGGCCTGTCCTGATTTTAGTAGAGATTTCATCATCTATTGCTATGCTACAGATAATACCTTGGCTGCTGTGTTAACTCAAGAAGACTCTAATGAGCATGAGCTACCAATCGCGTTCATGAGCTATATTCTGAAAGATCACGAGTTGAAATACACCATGATGGAGAAACATGCTTTTGCAGTGGTTAAAGCTGTCAAGCAGTTTCGCTTTTACATCCTCAACTCTCATTCCATGGTATTGGTCCCGGATACAACTGTTAAGTCAATTCTCACACAGCAAGAATTTGGATCTAAGAGAGGGAACTGGGTTGCTAAGGTCCAAGAGTATGACATTGACATCAAGCCGACCAAGCTGGTTCGTGGAAAAGGCCTTTGTGAGCTCATTGCTGAAGGAGCTAAGCATGAAGTATTGGAGAACAAAGTTGGCCTTCCTACCGTTCTGTTCCTTAGTTCAGTTGACGAATGGTATGCTGACATCACCCATTTTCTCACCTATGGGGAATGCCCCTCTCATTTAACTGCCAAAGAAAAGAGGACTGTTAAATTGAGGTCAGTGCAATATGTATTATGGGAAAATGCTTTGTTCAAGCGTGGGTTAGATGGGAGATTTTTGAAGTGTGTGGACAAGGAACAGCAGAGAAAGTTGCTCTCAGCTTTTCACGATCAGGCATGTGGAGGGCACTATTCATCAACGGTTACAGCTCATAAGATACTCCGTGGAGGATACTACTGGCCTTCCTTGTTTAGAGATGCATCCAAGTGGGTGGATAAATGTGAGGCTTGTCAGACCTTTGTGGGAAGACCTAAATTGGCTTCTTTTCCTCTCAAGCCAGTTGTGATTGAGGAACCATTTCAACAGTGGGGTTTGGACTTCATTGGTACACTTAATCCTGCTTCTAGTGCTGGTCACACTCATGTACTAACTGCCATGGACTACTTCACCAAATGGGTGGAAGCTATTCCAGTCAAGAGCACTACTTCTGAAGTGGTATGCAGCTTCATCAAAGAGAACATCTTGGTAAGGTATGGTGTACCTAACAAGATTGTAACAGATAATGCCTCGAATTTCTCTTCAGCTGAGATAATGGACTTCTGCTATGGGTATGGCATTTCTTTGGCTCACTCTTCAGATTACTACCCTCAGGGAAATGGGCAAGCTGAATCCACTAACAAAAATTTGGTGACTATTATAAGAAAATTAGTAAATGAGTCTCAACGAAACTGGCACAAGAAGCTCTATGATGCTCTTTGGGCAGACAGGATTACACCAAAGAGAGCTATTGGAACGTCTCCTTTTCAAGTGGTGTATGGAGTTGAAGCTCAATTGCCAGTGACAGTGGAACTGCCAGCCTTGCACCTAATGAAGGCCATTGAGGATACTAGTTTCAGAGATGCTTTGGACAAGAGAATTATGTACCTGCACAAACTGAATGAGGATAGATTGAGGTGCTGATCGGATATCTCTGCTCACCAGCCAGAAGGTAAAGGTCCTGCTTGAAAAGAAAGCGTGTTCGAGATTTCCAAGTTGGAGACACTGTCTTTGTTATGGGACAAAAGACACGAACCTCGTGGCAGCCATGGAAAGTTTGATTCTCGTGGCTCTGACCCTTCAAGATCGTGCACTTTCACTGGTGAGAATTCTTTCTATCTTGATTACATGGATGGTTCTTCTCTACCACTTCCTTACAAAGTGGGCAAGGGCGATCTCAAGTTGTTCAAGTCCTAGGTGATTAGGAAGTCCCGTGTATATTCTCATGCACAACATTTTTACTTGTCTTCCTTTTGTTTTGGTGTGTTGTCCTCTGTATTGATCTGGCTTTTGACTCCGTTGCCTAATGGATAAGGTACTAGTCTGCTTCCCCTGAGTTTTTCTAAGTTCTTGCCTTGCCTCATTCCTTGAATTCATGTCAAGTCATCCCCAAAAGGAGCCAGCTATTGTACACTCAAAATTCCCCCTGCTCTGAAGAAGGTGAACTTTCGAAATTTCGAGTTTAAGTGTCTTTTCTGTCAAGCTGGTAGTAGGAGAAAAGTCATGAAATTGAAAAAATCTATGTTTTGGGTCATTTTGTATGTATTTCGGGCCTGTCGGACATTTTTGTCCCGCCTGTCCCAAGTTCAAAAGTGCGCTCTGTTCCCCGATCGGCCAAAATCCCCGAAGTTGTTCCATTTTCGGGCCTGTCAGACATTTTTGTCCCGCCTGTCCCAAGTTCAAAAGTGCGCTCTGTTCCCGATCGTCGAAATCCCCAACTGCCGCAGACTTCACTCTTTTTTTTATGTTCCAAGTGTCCCAAACTTTCCAGGCGAGTGCTCCATTTTTTTCCGAACCGTCCGAATCACAGACTCGAACTTTTCGTCCCAAATGTCCAAGTTCAAACGGGCCTTTTGTTCCATTTTCGGCTGAAACACCGAACCACGACTTCGCTCTTTCATGTCCCAAATGTCCCAAGTCAAAAAGTGCAAGTTGTTCCATTTTCGGCCGAAGCACCCGAACCGCGTACTTCACGCGTTTTCGTCCCAAATGTCCCAAAATGCATTTGTGCGTCTTCTCCTTGTTTCGCCCGAATCGGCCGAGCCGCGTGTTTCGTGCATTCGCCTCACATGTCCCAAATGAACCAAATGCCATCCATACTTAGTTTTTCCCGCTCTACCCGAATATGTTGTTTTTCAAACTAAATATGAATTTAAGTTGCGGCTCTGATACTATCAATCTGAAGACCAAATTCCAAGGACAACGGGCAGAAGGATGAAGTTTTCAAGACACTGGTCATCTCTGTTTTCAAAGACATATGCTGTCATCTTTAGAATGAGACTTCTGAGACATAGCTGAGGCGTCAAAAGAGTTTCAGGCAGCGGATTCTGAAGTCAGTGGGTCCCTCCAAGTGACTGGCCACCTGTCTTCTTCTCCTCATTCTTTTCTCTTCTTCCATTTCTTTTGCCATTTTCTTTGTAACGGGTTGAGGTACTGCGATAGGCGGTCTTTAACTATTCTTGGTTAAAGAAACGGTTACGAAGAGTAACTGATTTGTAAGTTATATAATGGCATTCTTCACGCCATTCAAGAGAAGGAAGAACTTGGCATATTTTCTGAAAGTGTAAATAGATTATAAAGAAATCAATACAGAAGGACTTTTCCATTCTTTGTCTATCTGATCTCTGTTATTCCTAAGCTTTCATTTATTTTCTTTGTGAATATCATTTGTCTCAAATTCGTTAGTCTTACCAATTGCATACTCTTCAACTTTGCAAGCACGGTGATCTTGTATAACCAAGAAGGAACTTTGTTTCCTTGATTAATGAATCTGTGTTATGTTAAGAAACTTTGTGTTCTAAGCAGATGTTATTTACAGAACTTTGTGTCTTTAAATTCCATCTTATTCATTCGATATGAATGATCTTGCTTCAATTCATGTGACTTTCGCATACATAAAGAATTACTCTGATATCTATAATTCTACATGTTGCCTTTCTGCTCTTTCCCGTACTCTCATTTCCTCAGTCCTTTTGTAATTGATGATCTTCATAGAAAACACTTTCGTGATATCCAAGTTTAACCAACAAATCATGTTTTGTACATTTGTAAATAATTTTGTTTTTGAATAAGGGAACCTCTCCCATTAAAGAGGAGGGACTTCTTGTCCCCTGACTGTTGCTCTTCGTAAAGTCCTATTTGACGACCAACAGAGTGGAGTGTGGATGAAATTATTAAGGAGATGGAAGAAGAAAGCATTGGGAAAGAGTATGATAGCATGGGTGGGATCCCAAATTGGCAGTGAGATTCCCAAAAGATGCAAAACATGTGGGAAAGGAATAATGGTGGAACAAGGGAAATGAATGGGATACATTGATGATCCTAAAGAAGGTGTTACACGTGCACTTCCAAAACACCATGCCAATAGAACAACTCCTAGCTATGTCATCATTTGATGAATAAGGTGTATACCCACAGACAAGAAAGATGCTATCTTGGGAATTTGAGTCCCACGTGGATGAACTAGAATTTTGAGGTAAGCTAGAGAACGCTCGATAAAGGTGCCAAAAGCAAAAGGAGTAAATCCCTTGGTGAACACTCAACAACTATAAGATGAATAGGTCTATAACATGCTCAACAAGGTTTCAGTCTAAATTAAGGCAAAATTATTTGGGAGAAATGATAGAGTGAAATTCGTAGAGGAGGAATTGGAGAAGAAAAATAAGGAGCTCATGGAAAAGAGCAAGTACCTAAAGCAAGAGGAGTTGATCAGTGCTTAGTTGAGGAGTGAGTTGAAAGAGGAAAAATAAAAGGTACACGATGTCTCTAATAATGTGGAGATGATTATGGATGCCATTGTCCTAAAGCACCCTGACTTAGCACCACTCGAGTAGAAGTATGAATCAGCCTTGCAATGTTTGGAGGATTTGACTCACATTCTCACGATGGAGAGGTGACCACTCACTTTAGATTCTGTAGAAGAGGCACAAACATGCCAAGAAAAATAAGAAAATATGAAGGTTTTCAATATTGTGGTTTGATACACTAAACTTCTGGTAGAGGTGATGGCCACCACGCAAGTCACTGAAGCTACTTATGAAAACTGGGCTGATTTGAATAGAGTGGCAAGCATCTTGGTTTCCACCCATGAAATGGAACTCAAGGAGTTCCAAGAGAAAAATAAGGGGAATAGAGCATAAAGAGATAATATCCTAGCTAAGGTGGAGAAGAAATCAGAAGCAATTGAGACCCTATGAGGCTCAATCAGAACCACCAAGGAACTATACCCCTAAATCACCCACAGGATGGATGTACTTGAATACTTGGGGAAGTAAATGGAGAGTATTTTTGACACCATGAGTGCCAAAGGGGAGAAAATAAGTTTTGAGGAGGTGAGCACCTTAGTGCGTGACCTCTGTCAGAAATCTCAGAGCAAGGTTGACGTTTGGAAGAAGTTAGAGGAAAGGAAAGGATTTACCTCTCCTCCAACAATAAATAAGTCCCCCATTCTTTCATTCTTTCATTCTTTCTCCCAATTCTTCATTTCTTTGTTCTTTCTTTCCATCCATTGTAAGAGCACACCATTATTTACTTTATTGAAGAGTGTTTCTGAGGATGGAGAATAGGTGTAGTGTGGGGTGATGTTGGGCCCCAGAATATTGGCTAATTATAAAAAGGTGTGTGGGTGCGCAAGACCTATTGGAAGAAGGGCACGTGGGTTGAAGGTGCGCAGAGAAGGGCTCTATCAGGTTTTTTCAGAACACTTGGTATGTGCAAAAGGAAAGACATGTTTTGGGACTCATCCATATTTGGCATTCCAAGAAGGACACAAGAATAGTGTAACCCGTCTAGCATAGTAATGGATAAGGTGCCAATCGACGGCTATAGGATCAAAAGGGGAATATTCTATGTATGTGATGGAAGGTTTTAGAATAAAATCATTATACAAAGTGGAGAGCTATGATCAAAGGAGGAATGATCCATTAGAGGACCACTTGGAGACTTGGTAGCCGATCTGTTACCCTGAAGGCATGGCAATGAAGGTAGAAAGCTACATATAGAGGTGTAGGGGTAGCAAGATAGAGAGGAGAGATATGCATAGGATCATCCTGAGAGAGTAGAGGTGGTGGAATAGGGGTGAATCTTTGCATAAATATAATGGAGGATTCTAAGGGTTGGGATTAGTGAAAATATAATAGTGATGGCATAATTAAAGGGATGGGTTTGTATTCATCTTTGTAATGTGAAGAACGTAATGTAGTTTTGATGCACGACTTTTCTCTGCATTGTTATATGGGTCTGTTATGACCTCAAGGAATGTAATGTGGTTATTAAACATGTTAATATCAATGGAAGGCTCTATTATAAGGCATATTTTTGTTCATATGATATCCATTTTACATTTATTTGTGTATGAATCATCTCTATATGTTGTTTTTCATTTCTCTTCTATGGATGCTTTGATATGATAACTCATCCTAGGTTCTAAAAGAATGATGCATGCATCTTTTTCATTCCTTTGTACTAGAGTCTGTCATAAATGATGCATTCTCAAAAGACTCACATAAACGAGAGGCTTGGTGCCCACGTGTGCCTCGGGTGAGTGCCAGCGCCCACTTTGGGTGATAGGCCGATGCACATGGGATTTTACTATTAATCTAAGGGTATAAAATGACTACAACATCTCATCTCTATTCCCAAGATTTCCAAAGCATCGAAAAATGGTCACATACCTTATAATACTCTTTACAATCCTTGTGTAATGTTTCCCACCATAGACCAACTAGTAGAATCTTACACACGGTGGCATCCCCTACACATAGTGTCCACCTGCAATACCACCATGAGCCTCCTCCATAATTGCTTCGTGATCATGCTCAAGTACACACCAGTGCAAAAATACATCACAACCTAACTTGTATAAGTCTCCACTAATTAACATATAAGGCGCGATGTGAATGACAAGTTGTTTCTTCTCCAAAGCCTTCATTCCTTCAAGTGCCACACATGTGCATAAAAAGACAACAATATCTTCTAAGTCCAAGGGCGCGTGGTTTAAACCGAATAGTTGCACATCTAGCATGGTATCCTCAATGCTCTACATGTCCTCCCCCAATTTAATCCTTGATAAATGGTCTAGAACCAGATTGCTCTTACCCGGCTTAACCACCATAGTAAAGTTAAACTCCTAAAATAACATAACCCAACGACATATGTACCCTTGTAAATGGGATTGTTCACCAAATACTTCAGTGCCATGTGGTCTGTATAAAATATGAAAGGTGTAGAAAATAAATACTATCGAAACTTATGGAGCACGTAGATCATAAACAATGCCTCGAACTCTCTAGTCATGTAATTCTGTCACTGGAGTAAACTTTATGCTTGAAAAGAAAATAAGATGATCAAAAATCCCTTCTCCAAGCTAGGCTAGTACTCGAACTTATGGCTATTCCAGAGGCATCTACATGAATGTGAAAAGGTTTTGACCATGAAGGAAAGCAAAAAATAGGCACTGTAGTAAGCCTTTCTTTTAGAGTCTCAAATGCATGTTGTTGTGCCTCACCCCAATAGAACTTGCTTTTCCTTTCAATAATTCCTCTAGGGCACAACAATATTGGCATAACCTTTGATAAAATTCTTATAATATCATGTGTGCCCCAAGAATCCACACACCTCACTTTGACTAGTTGGTTCCTCTAAGCCCAAAATCACAACAACCTTAGCAAGATCCACTAGCAAGCCCTCTTTATAGATTATGTGTCCCAAAAAAATTCCAAAGGGTGTGGCAAATATACACTTCTTAACATTTAAAGAGATGCTCAACCTGTTGGCACCTCTCAAACATCAACCTCAAATTATCACAGTGATCCTTTATAAGCCCATAGACTATCCAATCATCCAGATATACCTACAAGAACTTGTGAATAAAATCCTGAAACACTTGTATCACTATGCATGAAAATAATGCAGGTGCATTATTTAGTCCAAAGGGCATAACCGTGTATGCAAAACTTCCCCATTTAGTGGTGAAAGTTGTCTTCTCTTGGTCCTCTTTTGCTATCCTTACTTGATGATACCTTGAAAATCCATCAGTGAAGGAGTATATTTCACACTTGCAATGCCCTCCAAGATTTCCTCAGTAAATGGTGTGGGAAAGGGATCAATTACAAATGTAACATTTAACCCCTATAATCCACACAAATTCTGATTCTCCCATCTTTCTTGATGCTGATCACCATAGGGCTCACCCATTCCGACTCCTCGATGGGCACAATGATCCCAGAAATTAACATTTTGTCAATTTCTTCTTTCACCTTGATGCGCAAGTTCGGATTCATCCTGTAAGGCCTCTTCCAAAATGGGTGCACTCCTTCCTTCAACTTGATTCTCATCTTTCCCAAAGATTCATGTAATCCTTTTAATTCATGATAGCCCATCGGGAATAGATCCTGGAAGTCGCACAACAAATCAATTATCTTAGTAACTTTAGAGTTAGACCAATAATATCCAATGATGACCTCCTTCGGTTTAACATCCATTCCAATGTTTACCTTATTAGTATTTATAGGCACATGGTACGTGAAAACATTCTCATATGCACTTTGTCCAAGAACTTGTGCATACCCTCTATGTGCTCAATATCCATGTTATTAACATGTTCATAATCAACTATGTAGACCATCTTACCCTTTTCTCTTTCTAGGTAGGCATGCCCAAGTTGTTCAACATCTGTTTCTTCCTCTTAAAAATGTGCCCCCAAGTATGAATCTCCTAAAAACTCCTGAAGGATCTCCTCAACCTTTTCACTATCTCCCATAGTTAAGTGCTTCATAACCTGTAATGCCTCATTCACCAGAGGTTTAGTGGAAAAATAGTCAAAGGTCTGAATCATACCTGTAGTAAGTTCTTGCCAATTTCTAGTCTCTCTATTCAATTATGTATAGATATACCATATGCACGCATAGCCTCACAAGGTGAAATAAATATTGTGCACCCACAATGAAGGTGGTAAAGCTTCCGCCCCTTTTCCGAGTCTCCCACACTATTGAACATGGTGCTAAACAAGATCATTATCATGAAATACATAGATCTGAGTAGGTACATTGCTCCTTAAAAATATAACAGATAAAGAAATCCTTACTTCTCTCCACTCCAAAATATTATCCCTGTGAACCATCCACCAATGCGCTACCATCTCGTGCATAGTATAAACTAGAATATTCCTTCTTTCCACCTAACATTCCCACTAAACTTCCATATTAAGAAGAAATAATTTTGGATTCTCTTCACTAGTGTACCTTGGCACCTAGCTACTTCCCAAATGCTTGATACTTCGTGGCCTACTAAAACATGTAGATGAAATTCGCACTTCGCACCCAACCATTTTGTAAGTTCCATGTGCCCAGTTGTCACATGAAACACTTATAGTATCACTCATGGAATGTGCATCATCCCATTGGATAACTCCTTCCTTTGATGGTTCAAGAAATTACGGATCTCGAATGGTGCACACATAAATTTTGTTCAAGTCTTCTTCACTTAAAGGTTCTACATAAGGTGCATATTTACCATATGTCAAGGGGATAATGACGTGTTCTTCCTTGTTTTCAAAACTTATATACCCCTTATTGAAATGCAGATCAACATTGTTTTCATAACACCAAGGGCACCCAAGAAATGTTAGAAAGTTTTCTCGCATCTCGCAAGTGCCAATATCTCAAGGTCCCTAATAAACTTGGCCCCCTATATACTAATTAATGCATCTTTCAAAACCTTTATCATCATGGAATTCATACGGTTCACCATAAACAACACATTAGAAGATGAATGTAATGGTGGTCTACCCATCTGAACCCACGCATCCAAAGTGAGAACATTCACTGCTCCTGTGTCAATCAAGATATTACTCAAAAGCCAACCATCCAAAACAACATTCAGAGTGATCTCCTTGTCATAATCCAGGCTATGAGGGGGAAGGTTAGCATATAAAATATACCTTTCATACTCAATCCTAGTGTGTGGAGTGTTTCCCTTTAACCAATTCCCTAATAAAGGAATAATGTTTTCCTGGTGCAACATCTTGCAAACCTCCTTTAAATCATCTACATCTGTCTGATGGAGCTCAACTACTTTCTTTTGTTCCAATTTCCACGACTGCTCTTTCAAACATTGTATCTCACCCTGTAAATTCTAAATTACCTCCATGGTTTCTTGATAAACCTCCTTTTGATGCATAAGGTCTAGATACTTTGCATGTAGAACCTCCTCTTTAGTAATAACAGGTTTTGATTTTAGAACTTCTCTGGCATGCACAACCTTTATGTGTGTAGTAGTCTTCATAGGTAAAAACTCAGGATCCGACACTAACTTCGACATCCATTGATCTTCCATGATGTGTTGAACTCTAACCATTCCCACGCCCTTTTTCTCTTGTTTATGCTTCTTACTTAAGTGTCATATAGGTCATGGCATTCTTCATAGGTATGATTCTTTCTGCAGAAAGAAAAACAATTTTCTATGGACACTCGCACTTGTAATGATCAGGAGATCCACATGTATAACAAGTACACGAGGAAAATCACCTCTTCCACCGCCACAACCTTGACCTCCGAATCTACCTTGGTAACCTCTACCTCTACCATGGCCTCCATAAAAGTTCCCTTCATTATGATCATGATCATGATGCTCACTTTTATCCTTAGAGTTATTTGTAAATCCAAATCGTCGAACACCAATCTTAATGTCATCATGAATCGATCAATCAACCCGCAATGTTTAGTATCATGAGTGGAAGACCTGTAAATCTTGCAATAATCGGGAACATTCTTTCTTATCGCATGTTACAACAATGGGCACTTAATTGAACTATAATCCAAGTGACATATCTCATAATCTAGCAAAAATAAGCACAACTATTTATGAGGGAAACTATCCTTAGTATGCCCCTCTACCTCATAATCTATACACCAAATTCCACTGTGTATCTCATAATCTCTACAATTCCTACCGCCTCGGTGCACGTAGCTGCTTCATGTGCCTCACGCAAATATGTATAAGTCTTATGTAAAATTTCCCTCCTAAAAGGTGTGATCAGACCTCCAATGAACCACTATGCATGTTGGCTTGCATGGATATCATAAGATAATTTAAACAAGAGGGTTTTCAACTACGCATCATACTCCCAAAAACTATTAGTAGTGCCCCGATTAATATCCTTAAATGTGATGATGATATTATACTCAAAATCAAGGATATAAAATTCTTTCAAGAAAGCATCCCAATGCATGATATTATATACACAATTCTAGTCAGTGGTCAAACTTTTTGTACTAACTATGCGTTCCCCTATAATGTAGTTAAAAACTAACTTGCCTTGTGCTCTGGAACAATGAATCCCTTCGTATCGCATAATATGTCACACATATACACATGCTCGATGCATCTTCAATGCTTCTATATTCGGAAGACAAATAGAAATCTCCATATAAATATATTATTGTTGGTGCATAGCTTTCCCACCAAATATAGTACTGTGTTTCCTCCGCCTCTAGAGCCACTAGATCCATGAGTGCCCAAGCCACTTAACCCTCTTGATCATCCTCTTAAAGTAGGAAATAGACCAAAGGATGCACTACCTTATGTTTCAATGATCGTGCTAAACTAGACTCCTGCACACTTCTACGGTTGTGCTACTCCCAGACATTATACCAAATTTATGCGTGCCCACATTCTCAGGCCGATGATGCACCATAAAATATACCTCTAGTTAGACCTCCAAATAACATAGAGGACAATTGCACCACCATAGATGAATAATCTCCCTAATTAACTCCTGAACTTGACTACAAATTGACTCTATCTACTGCAACTCTACTACGTATACCGTTAACTACTATAGAATTTGTAAAACCAAGTGCAAAGGATAAGTTGCTAGGTAGGTTCAGATGCATGTCCATGGGAAATAATATTTCGTCTCACATGCCTTCATCTAAATATGAGTAGGGTTCTTTTCCATATTTTCCTAAATGGAGGAGTTCCAAATGCTCGGCTCCACATCCTCTCGCGTGAGATCCAAATCATTCACAAGCCATATCCTTCGCAACACGATTATTTTTACAATCTCTCGTTGCTTCATCATATCCCTCTCGCATGCTTCATTAAACTTAAGCTGAATTTCTTCTCTCTCTCTACTACTAGGTCTTCCATCTTTACCAAACCTTCTCATGCCCCGCACGTGGTGGGGTTTAGCTAGCCATAGGATTCTTCTCTAAATCTAGGGTTATGATCAAGATTTTTATTTCAAAAGGAATACCACGTAAGTAAGATCCTCTAGGATCGCGTAAGAACTAAAACTCGGTAACTTCGAGAAAGAGTAAGTGGAAACTGCATACTCAAGAATATAGTTGTTCAAAACACCATGGAACCAAACATCCACAGAGCACATCCAAATAAGATTTGCATCATCTAAGGTGAAAATTCCTCCTGTGTAAAAAAAAAGCATGCGGATTCTCCAATTTCTCTTAGATGCGTAAGCAACTAGCCACTCATACAGCTCTATAGGAAAGATGGCAAAGAAAGTATTGTAAATCTCATTATGCATATTTTGTTCAAACCATGCGCATGTATTAAACTCAGGTCTAGTGCTAAATCTATGATAATTTTCTTCTCCTATATTGACTAACCACTCTTCAATATTCGACGAGGTCAACTGGTACATATTCATCATAAAATATCCTAAAAAATAGCTGAGAAAGAGGTCCTAACAATGGAACCAATGATGTAGCCTAGAATTAACTAAAAATAGCTGAAGGTGTGCTTTGACACATCACTCATCCTAAACCGAGCACTCACTTGAAGCATGTAAGGGTACCAGTCCCTCTTAGTGAAGCTTGTTCAAGATGTTATCATGATTACAAGTATATTTTAGATCCATAACAGATAATCAAGTAAACCACAATGCGTAAACCAGATCTAGATCTAAACCATATGAAGGAATAACTAAACAATTACTATAATCAATTTTACCATACAAGATCCATGTTCAGTTACATCTAACACCAATATCCAAACAAAATGTTCCATTATATTAAACACTGTAAACATGTGAAGCTTCACACATCATAATAATATCACCACGAGTCATGCGCTCTAATGATTTAGAGTGTAACACTATAATAAATTGTGAACTCTCTAAACTATGAAAATCAATACATATTTATAGGGGTGGTGGATTTCCCTTCACTACCCATGCAGCTTCCAAAAATATGCTATATGCTAATAATAGCCATGCACCCTTACATAAATATACAAAATCATGCAAGTGTTAATAATAGATATCCTAAAGTTAACTCTTGGTATATATCTTATTAATAGCTCAAAACTCTGCATGATGCTCAATCTTCCACTTCTCTAAAATAGACTTGGTGCAACCTGCAAGTCTCCATACTTTTGTGTGCTCTACACTCCACGTCCCAAAAATAGCCTTAGTCTACAAAAGTGGCTATGTCCTATTTTACCCTACTCCTAGGCATGCCCCTATTTTTCCATACTTCCGCACGCTCCTACATGCCCTAAATCCATGCACCCATATCTTCCATACTTTCAACCTATTTCCATGAAATAATTATGGGGAAAGTTTCAAGGTTAAAACCTAAATACAAATACCACTTCCTTTGTTAATTGACCCTTTTCCTAGGTCTTTGCCCATGTACAAATGTAGTCTTGCATGAATGATAGGAATAACTTGCACATGCCAAGGTGTACAAACTTAAAACTTGTAAAATATCAAATATTATGAACTCAATACCATATCATCAAAAATCAAGAATTTTCTATCTTGTGAAAACTCCTAAAAATATCACTTTTGTGAATTTAGTCCTAGTCCTTTCCTTGTCCTGGTTGAGTGCAAAATGGTAAGAATAACTTTTTTATATTATGTGTTGTCTATAATCACCGCTTGTCTCAAAACCATTCCCAAACATGCTGGCATATCATCTAATTTATCATGCAAGCTCACCTAAGAAGCACATAGGCACCAAGCCCCTCCTTTATGTGAGCTTCATGAGAACGTTCTTTCTTAACATGAGGATGTAATACAACCAGAAAATAAGTGCATCCATTCATGGAATTTAAGATGTAAGCATTAACTCCTAGCCTAATGCACCTGAGCATAGAACAACATGATCAAATTAATGAAAGTAGAATAAACCATGAGATAACATCAAGAAAACTCGTAACGGGCATATGAACATAAGGAAAAAGTACATATAAAGACACATCACATGAGTGTTTCAGAATTACTTCATTATATTTATTAGCCAAAGTATGGTAGCCAAGATTACATCAAAAAGGTCCCATTCATGGAAATTTTCACACTAGTAGAGCTTTCCTTACATCACAGAGCTCTCCATTACACATTACCCAATATTGCTAAATCTCTCACTCCCTATCCTTTCTTACTTCTACATCCATCCTTACTTATCCATCCATATATAATAATCATTCTACTTTTCTCTTAACCACTCATCATTATCACCTAAAAATCTTGAAGGAATTGGCTTATGATTTCTCTACCACTACTAAGTAATATACTACATGTCGCCATGTGTTTCCCTCAATTGAGTGCCTTTTAAAATGCATGTGCCACTAATCCTTAATAGCCTCGACTCCTTATCCTTTTATGATAGCCATATTGATGCCCCTGGGATATCATTTCCTTGAGTCATAAGTCTCCATGGCTTATCTCGCATCTCGTATCTAGTCACTTTTCCATTCTCTCCCTATGCATCTTTTCTTGTTGTCCAAAACTCAATAAGTCCCGAATCCATCCTTCCTGGGCACGATTCTTCACGCCCGTCCAAAAATTAATTCTACACGTGCCTTTGCTCCCTAATTTTTCTTGCCACAAGGTTTCATGCCTGAGGTACTTAGTTACTTTAGGGGACCAACATCACCCCACACTAAACTTGGTTGCTATCCTGACAATCCTCTCGCGTTGTGAAAAAAATCTTATCAACCATAATACTACTCCAAATAATAAAGAATAGTGGTTAGGAGAGAATATAAATAAATAATCGAGGAATGGGTGGTGGGGATGCTACGCAACCAATTTGAAGAGTTTTGGGAATTTTGCATTTATCTCATCCTTCAATTTCTCCTAGGCCTTCAATTATGATAAGGCCTTCCTTGACGCTTATCCTACAAAACTTGGCACCTGGTCTGGGATGATTTCTTCCACCCTCCCATTCAGCATGTTAATAGCCACCCCTAACTTTGTGAAGACACCCTTGAACTCATCCATGTATTCAGTGATGGAGTCTTGAAGTTCACTGATTTTGAAGTCCATCTTCTTGCGCTTTATCTTGATTTCCTCCTTTTGAGCCATGGTGTTAACGACCAATTGTGCGTGGTATACCTTGTTGGTGGGGATGGTATCATGAAAAAATTTGATGGATTCCTTTTCCTCTATTACCCACACATTAATAATTGGCTATAATTTTCTACAACTATTGAAGCCCCTATCTACCATTATATTTTCCTCCTAAACTTAGGAGAGCAAGTCTTCAAACTTAGTGATCCTAGCTTCAATTGCGACCTTGTTCTCTTCCTTCTCCTTTGCAAGATCTACATCTATGGGGCTTGTACCATTCTTGATGTTAACAGTAACATACCTACGAGGTCCTCAAGGTACTCCATTTCATCCCTAAAATCAGTCCTGACCTAGCTCACCAATGTCGACATTGTCCCAAGATGCTTCTTATGAGGACACCAAGTTGGTCATATGTTTCCTTTGTTCACACTAGTTCTCCCTTTAACCCTTGGAAAAATCCATCTATTTATTTCTTTTTGATTTTCTTCTCTATGATCAAGGTTTCCGAGCGGGGCTTCTACATCCAAGATGTGTTGGATCAGCTCAAGAAATATTCTCAGTAATGCATTGCATTCTCGCTTCTTCTATTAGGTGGTTAGGATCCACCAATTTGTATACTTCTCCTCCCTTCTTCTTCAAATGAATGGTATCGATCGCATGATAGTTGACCTCAAAATTAGGCTCTTTGGAGTGGCATAACATACTCCGGCTAAGCATCTTTCTCAAGTTATTGGCACACCCCTTCTTGATCCATGTAATCTCATTCATAAAGTTTCTCTAGTGGGAGGGTGGCCTAGAATCTCATGTGTAAGACCTTCGTGGGGTCATCCATGAAATCCATATGTGGGGAAACATGTGTCCACCTATTTCTTGTAGCTTTGTACTTTTTCCTCTATTTCTTTCCCCAGGGGTGAATCCATTATCCTCCTTTATGGTAAAGGAGTCCCCTTTATCTCCCCTTGGGATGGTGGTCTGTGGTGTAGAGGCCTCACGCACTGGACTCTTCTCCGCCCTTATATAATATTCCTCCCCTTATTCTCAAGTATTTCTTACATCCGTAGTCTCCACCTCATCTTCTTTCCCCTCCATCTCCGCTTCCAATTCTTCCTTGAAAGTGGTGGGGTCTTCTTCCTCTCCTTCCTCTGAGCCTGTTGTGGGGATTGATGCGTTATGTGTATTTTGTCTCTTTTCTTTAGGCTCTTCCTTCTCTTCCTCCTCTTCCTTCCCTTCCTTCTCTCCCTCACACCTTGGCAATGAAGCCTTAGCACCACCCTATACCAAAGTGCTAGCGCCCTTGCTACCATTCCATCGTGTGTAGTACTTCCTCTTCCTAGAAGTATCTAACTTCCCTTCATCCTTATCTTCTTCTTCTTCTTCTTCTTCTTGCTTTCATGGGTGGGATTGGAATTCCCTCGTGGCTTTGGAAAGGGGGATTCTATAACCTCCACCTCAATTCCCTCATGTGTTTTTGGCATAGCTATATGAACACCTGATTGACATATCCATTGATGGTAACACCAACGGGGGTACAAGTCCGTAACCTTGATTCCCTTCGGTGTTTCCTCCACCACCAGATCCACTAGATCCACCTATGTATTTTCCTCCTAACCCACAAGATCCTTCAAATCTACTAGTTCCTATTCCACCTGACCCACCATATACAAATATCATAGCTAGTAAGGGTCCCGATGTGGAACGCCTTGTGTCCCCAATTTCATGTTGAATTACACGCTTACGGTCTGTGATATTACACCGCTACCATATGTGTTTCCCGCACCACTTTTAGATGTGATACCCAAGCTTTGTATACCCATACTTTTCCCAAATGACATTCTAGAAAATATGCCTCCAAACATAAGAAATGATTGTGAAACCATAGATGTGCCAAATGAAAAGTTATACCTCTTAGGTGCTGATTGGTTACTTCCACCAATACCAATTGGGTTAGTAATACTTATCTCTAGATTTGGAAAACTAAGAAATAGGGGTTGGTCACTAGGTGGATTCAGATGCGTGCCAATGAATCTTCTACTTTATTCGTATGATGAGCTCTCTTTAGAATACGAGGGGTTTATCTTTAGGGCTTGCTAAGATGGGGTAGAATAGACTACTCATGTAACACCCTGAACTATTGTTACTTCCTCCTGGGCATTCAAGTGTTGATATATGATTTCTTCTGTAAAAGGATGTGTTCCTTTGATTGTGAAGTCATGCTTGATTTAGATTGTATCTTCTTTGCATTTGAAGATCTTTGATTGAGCCAGGATATGCTTGGACTCTTTTATTTCTTTCATTTTTGCACCTGAGTTTAATCTGATTTCGGAATGTGTGGAATGAGCAATTCAGGAGTTAACTCAAGCTGATCTTGTTAAATGAATTGGTTCCCGATATCGTAATATCAGGAAGGTCTTGATCTTGAGCCAGGTAATAAATTCAGATACATTTATACTACTAGCTTATTATCAGTCTGGAATGAATCCTTTTCGTGAATGTATATTTGTTGGTTCTTATACTGAACGATTCTAATTGTTAGACCTAGACTGGATTTATTAAGGTTAATAACCTATGGGTTGGATTAGTGTTAATCTAACCTAGCCCTAAGCTATAAGCTAAATGTTCCTAAGGTTAGTGACCTAGCACTAAGGAAGTTAGACTAAGTATCACCTTATGATCTAACCTATGTTTCTAACCTAACTAATGTTAGTGGAGGAAGGGGACCTATGAAGGGGTGCGAGCCATGGTCGGTAGTTTCTATAGCATTAAATTAAGGGGATAAGCATGAAGGACAAAGGATTTAGCTTTGAGATTTCAAACGACCATTGAGACCGACGTGGCAGATTCACCAAATTTGAAAATGGTCTTTGGTTTGTTTTTTTCCATCGCCAACTATGGCGGTCGGTGGCAATGGAGATTGAGCGGGAACTTCGGAGTTAATGCAATTAAGGATCTCGATTTTTCGAGCAGGATCACTGGGAAGGCATGCAAAATGGAAAACTGGTTGTTTGTTTGGTTTTCCATGCACTCTGATTTTCTCTCTGTTTGATCAATGGTTCTTCAAACCAGTCTACTTGGTGTTGAATGGCAACTATGAGAATAACTAGCTCTTTTCTCTGTCGAGGAAAGTTTATAAGGCATGGAAATAACAAATTATTGTTGTTGAAACTAACGTGGAAGAAGAGGAGAAGGCTCGAGCTCATTCAGAGGTCTTCTTCATATTTTTAAGTGACATTACCTGGACATCATAGGCCCTGAATTTTAAAATTTTTGCTTTACTTCAAATGCTTTCATTAAATCAACTTTGTTCAGGTGATTTCAATTCAGTTGGTTGGAAGCATTGTTTTGGTTCTTCTTTTTCCCGTGAAATTAAGAATCTCGGATTATTAGAAGATCTGGAAGGAATAGTTTCTGTATTTAATCTTCCTTGTGGTTTCGCTTCGTTTGAGAGCGGCTGTACTTTTATGGTTGCTGAATCTTGTTGGATCTTGCTATAATACTTTAAGTTACTTCTGGTTGGATAACTTGCTGTGTTTATACTACTTAAATGTGACGTTTGTAGAGGTCCTCCCTGTGTTGCAATTTTTGGGATATAATCCATTGAAATTTTGCAAGGAATATCTACGAAAATGACTCTGTGGAGTCCTTGGAATGTTTCATATATTTTGGACTTCTGTAGAAGTCATGATTGTGAATACTTATTAGTTAAAATCAGTTGGAGTCCTTGAAAAGTAACTGGTATTACGACTTCTGTTGCTTTGTTATGAATACTGTTGCTTAACAGTGAATATCGTTGGTATAGACTCAATTGGAGTTCTTTTTATGTTTCGTATGTTTTGTATTCTGCTTAAGCTTAGCTTCAAATGCTGATGTTTAGTTGAGATTACTTAAGATATTGATTCAGTTGGAGTCCTTGATATGTATCTTGAATTACGACTTCTGTAGAAGTTTTGCTGGGAATACTATTGGGATTCTTGAATTGTTGTCGCATGAAATCAACTTCAATCCAAGCCTTGTTTATGAGCATTAGTTTTATGTGATATTGTTGGAGATCTCGATATGTTGCGAGTTGGCTCAATTCTCGATTTAAACCCTCGCTGTGCATGCATATCGTTCAGACTCCTTCTTAACATTCTTGTGTTCCTTTCTGTTCGCTTCTGTGGAAATTAAAGGAAGGGTTTTCTTTACAAATTTTACTCGGTTTGAGACCCTGTTGTATTCCGTAGTAGCTTGGCTTAGGATGAAACTTTGAGGAAAATACTGATATGGAATTTCAGCTTCTGTGAAGACCTTGTTGTGATTATTTTTCTTGAAAACGGCTTCCAATATAAGTCATGGCTGTATTATCGTAAGGATTTGTTTCAGTTGAATGAAGCTATGCATGTTTGTGTTAGATTCAGTGTGAATGTCACTATATATGCATATGGAAACATCATTTGTTTTAATGTTATCTAGCCTCTTGTTTGACTATGATAAAGAGGTTATTCTTTTTTATTTTGGCTTTTGATTTAAGTCCTTGCTGTGTTATAGTAGGGATTAGATTGAGCTGTATGTTGCTGAGTGTTTCGACTCAGTGGGATTGTTGTTGTGTTTGTGCATGGTTACGTCTTCTATTTTAATGTTATCTAGTCTTGTGCTTGACTGAGATAAAGAGTTATTAGCTGTGCCTTGACAAGCGATGGCGTTGGATATTTTCTCATTTGTCGAATAATATGGAAAGCTATGTTGAGTCTATTTGTTGGATTATTTATTACTGCCTTGCCATGAGGGCTATTGTATTGCTCAGTAAGCTACAGGCAATTTTTATATTTGAATTTTGACGAACTGTAGTTCTTCCTGTGGTCTCGACTGGCTTAGTCGCATGCGTATAATGTGAATGCATTACTCTTGAGAGGACGGTACAGTCATGAGCATGATTGGAAGGGAAATCTGAATGGCTCGGTTTCTTTCTCTTCTGCTGTAAAGTATATGTTGATATATTTATATTTAACTGTTGGAATTGTTAAAACATACTGATGGATTCATGAATTGTTAGGATATTCATTTTTTTTGTTGAATGTAATGGTCTTTTGGATGTTTGTTGTCCTTGGGATTCAGATGGATAGTTGTTTTGGATACATTTGTTCTTCTTGGTCACTAATATTTATGAAGAAATATCTGAAAAGTATCTAGGACTATTTAGTAACTATAATATGAGTTACGCATTTATAGTCATGTTTGAATTACAAAAGAGCATAATCTGAAATATGTTTACATGTTTGGTGAAATGATTTCATTTAAATAGGTTGTTTAATGAAAACAAGTGGTGGATTGCAATTTTTTTAAGAATTATTGCTTATCATGCTCAGTTCACCGAACTGACCCATGTTGACAATTTTTGCAGATGATTTCCGTATGTGGTAAAGGCACGCAGATCTGATATGATGTTCAGATTGTTTAATTTGGTTTTATGATGAAATCCAACTTGATTCTCTGAATGTACTACTTGAAGAAAGATGTTCTTTTGCTGCCAAGTATTGTATCAAATATGCTGAAGGCATTGATTGTATTTGATTAGCTTAGAAATTAATGTAATGAGGTATTTGTTACTTATGTGTTTGCCTTCGTATCTTGATGGATTGATCTTCTTCGGTTCGAATGATTTTAAGTGCATTTTTACTATAGTATACCATGGAGATATTTGGGATTTTCTAAGTAAACATTGCAAGGATTATGTGATTGAATTCTTGTAAATATTAGTAGTTTTGTTATGTTCTATCTAAAGCTAATATGGAATTAGTTCACTGTCTTTCGAGTAGCTAAGGGTAAAATAAACCCTAATAGAAGCTGAACGAGAAGAGTAATTTATCACTCCCTAACCTTGAACAAAGTCAAGACAACGCATTATTTGATTTTAATTCACTATATCTTAATACTAATAAGTAAGATATATTTCAGTTTTGAGAACTCGATATAAACCCTAAAGAGTATGGTTAAGAACCTTATGAGAAGACTTTGGGGTACTTCCCTCTTTCATTGATTTAAATTAATGTACATCAATGAACTCCTTAATGAAACCTCAAGCCTTATTAATTTCTCTTGTGAAATGGGTCTTAATAAGAAAGGCAATTCTAAGGTAAGGAACCAGTGGGATGGAAAAAACTACCCAAAAAGGAGCGTTTTAAAGTATAACTTTATCTCAACGTAGGTAACACCTTAAATTTAAGTAGATCTTTTCGAGGTAGTTTTGGAAGGTTGACGGCACATGTCAACTGTAGGGTTGTACCTTTGAGAACATTAGGATCTTCTCAAGATACAACAATGCAGTGAATTATGGCGACACCCTTCACATTGATCGTTAAGATTTACACCTTAAACTCGAACAAGTTTTACTCGGGACCTATTAGGAATGTGGTCATGTTATAAGGCTGCCCCAGAGACTTGGGGTATCTTGACACACTCGGGTTAACTAGGGTTGACCAAGTATGTCGCAGTATCCCTAGTCCCAGGAGCATCCTTATAACGTTGTCATTATAATAATCCGTTCTGGGTGATTAACTGGGGGAGAGAGATGTAAGTCAGTCGGTATAAGACATTCTACATAACATAAGAATGGGGTGAAGGATGTATTCTAGATTGATGAGTATGCCATCAAGGAGTATGAGACATAAGCGGTATGTTTCAAATCTTTGGCCAAAGTATCGCAAGATCATTGCGCTGATTACGTTGTCCTATGTCACCTAATCTAAGGGACGAGATTCAAGGGAAGAGAACCGCAAGAGTGAGGTGTTAAAATAAAAATGGCAACTCTTGATACTCATGAATAGATCGGTAGATTACCGAGTCATGGAATGAATAGATCGGAGGTACTCCGAGTCATTACAGCTGCACATGGTTATCTATTATAAGAATGGTTGTTTTGATTTGTGAGTTCTAAATTATGTATTTAAAACTAGGAAGCATTTATCAAATTTTTTTTTTTTACTTGTTCTAATGTACTAAAATGGGGATGTTACATCTTGGTATCAGAGCTGAAGGTTACAGCTCTTGGACCTATTGTGTCCATAATCTGATAAAAACCTAAATTTTCTTTTAACAGAAAATGGTTAGAACAAAGGGGAACGTTTGAATAATGCTCCACTTGAAGGAGGGGTGGCAACAACCCAAAAACTTGATGAGATCCTTGCTGCCCTGTTGGACACAAGAGATCGTTTAGCTGTACTTGAACAGCAGGTGATGGGAAATGAGGAGGATGATGAAGCTGGTAATAACAATCAGCAACCTCCTGAGGACAACCCCGATATGGGTGTTGATATTAATGCTGGAAATGCACCTGTCCAACCAGAAAACAAAAAGGCTAGGTTGGCAGCAGAACTCACTAATGATATAAAAAGGATAAGCCCACCTAAATATGATGGCACCACATTAGGTGATGGAGCTGAGAACTGGCTCAGCGAAATGGAGAAGTACTTTGCAATAAGAAACTTCTCAGAGGAAACCAAAGCTATTTGGGGAGCCTATCAGCTTTCCCACGAAGCATCTTTGTGGTGGGATAGCCGTAAAGCTGAGCTAAATATTGATGAGACCAATGTTACTTGGGATCAATTTAAAGGCTATTTTAGGCAATGTTGGCTGCCACAACTTTTCTATGATAAAAAAATGACAAAATTTCAGAACTTAGCTCAAGGGAAGCTAACAGAATCGAATACTGGGAGCGGTTTACAAAACTCCTCAAGTATGTACCACAGTATCAAACTGACAAGAAGTTTAGAATATAGAAATTCATCATGGGACTGAATCCTGTGATAGGAGGAGAGGTCGATGTTCATAGTCCAACCACTATGGAAGGAGTTGTTGAAAAGGCCATACGATAAGAACAAAAATTAAAGGCTATTTCTGCTCATAAAGAGGAAGTGCGGAAGAAGATTGCAAACCCTTCTTCAACTTCACTTGCACCCAAAAAGGGGCCATGGAAAAAGTTTGGAAACAAAAGTAAGTTTCTAGGGATAATAGTAAGAAAGCAAGAGCAAATAAGCTGCATTGGAAATGTAAGGGATAATTTTGCCAAAAATTATAAAAATGGCGGAAGCCCTATGGAGGACAACGTGATAATTACAAGGTGGAGGCAATTTTGAGCCTAAAAGGGACTCGAGAAGGTGTTACAATTGTGTCAAAGACCACTACGCAAATCATTGCCCTTTGAAGAAGAATGATCGTAATCAAGCAAACATAAGATACAGTGCAGAGCAAGCAAGCAAGTGAAAAGAAAGTGACACCTATAGAAGTTCCGGGTAAGTTATTTGGCATACCTGTCACTATTCTTTTTGATACAGGAGCTACTGAATGTTTTATTTCTAATAAACTTGCTTCTAAACTTAAGAGAAAAGCTGGAAAAATGGATAAATCTTGGACTGTACAATATGGTAATAACTCTGTTCATACAGTGAGTATGTGTCTTTTTGGGGTAGTCCTTGACTTACCTAACTTTTCCATTGAAGTTGACCTCTATGTTACACCTTTGGGATCGTATGACATTGTCATCGGTGTCAATTGGTTAGCTGACCATAAAGCAAAAGTAGACTGCTATGAAAAGAATATAAAATGTTTAGATGATCGGCTGAAATCAGCAGAGATTCAAGGTGTGAAACGGGAAATTTCAGTTAGAAAACTGTCAGCTATGCAACTTAAAAAGGCCAAAAACAAAGGATGTACCCTTTATGCAGTAAAGATATCTAAATTTTCAGAAGAAGATGGTGATTCCATGAAACAATTTCCTCTGTTACAAAGTTTTAAGGATGTTTTTCGGAGGAATTACCAAGGTTACCACCCAAGAGGGAATTTGACTTCACCATCGAAATCAAACCAGGAACGGAACCTATTTCCAAAGCACCTTATCGGATGACTACTACAGAGTTAGTCGAGCTTAAGGCACAATTGCAAGAAATTTTGTCTAAAGGTTTGATTAGACCAAGTGTTTCACCTTGGGAGCACTTCAAAGAATATTTGTGAAAAGAAGGATGGAACACTTAGGTTGTGTATTGATTATCGGATGTTGAACAAAGCAACAATCAAGAATGATACCCACTTCCAAGGATCGACGATCTATTTGATCGATGCGTGGGGAAGTAGTTTATTCTAAGATAGATCTTCGATCGGTTATCATCGATTAAGGATTAGAGAAGAAGATATTCATAAAATAGCTTTCCGAACAAGGTACGGACATTATGAATTCACGGTTCTACCTTTTGGATTAACTAATGCACCCGCAGCAGCTTTTATGAACTTAATGAATAATATCTTTCAAGAATATTTGGAAAAGTTTGTACTTGTATTCTTAGACAATATTCTCATTTATTCTAAAAGTGTTGAGGAGCACAATGAGCATTGAAGATAGTTTTAGGAATTATGAGAAAAAGAAAGTTGTATGGTAAGTTATCCAAATGTTCTTTCTTTTATTTAGAAGTTCACTATTTGGGTCATGTCATTAGTAAAGAAGGAATTGCTGTAGATCCTTCAAAATAGTGGCAATAATCGAGTGGCCTCGCACTAAAGAATGTGCACAAAGTAAGAAGCTTCATGGGTCTCTTGGTTACTATAGAAAATTTGTTAAGGAATTTTCTAAAGTGGTTGCACCAATAACTTCATTGTAGAAGAAAGATAAGAAATTTATTTGGAATGATAAGTGTGAAACGGCTTTCAAAAGTTTGAAAAGCCAGTTGACTTCCACACCTATATTAGTTGTACTAGATCCTAATGGGAGCTTTACTACTATAATGGATGCTTCGGGAAGGCCTGGAGATGTTTTGTTACAAAATGATCAAGTCATAGCATATGAAAGTAGAAAACTTAAGTTACATGAGCTAAATTATGCTCCTCATGATTTGGAGCTTGCTGTCATTGTTCATGCACTTCAAGTCTGGAGACACTATTTACTTGGGAAACCTTTTGAGTTGAAAACTGATCACTTAGGACTGAAATATATTTTCACTCAGCCTAATCTAAATGCCAGATAGAGAAGGTGGTTGGAGTTTTTATCCTAGTATGATTTTGATATTAGCTACATCAAAGGGAAAGAGAATAGAGTAATATATGCTCTAAGTTGTAGGAGGCACATTTTTGCTCTTATAACATTAAGAACTTAGTTTAAGGATGAGGTAAAAAGTGCCTCAGAATTTGATACATACTTTCAACAAGTAAAAGTAGCGCTTGCTGCAGAACCTAATGATGAAAGGTATAAGGGCTTTCATTTTGATAATGAAGGAATCTTACGTTATGAAAACAGGGTATACGTACCTATGCTGAATGATTTGAGAAAGAAGTTGTTAGTTGAATTTCATAATTCACCTTTCTCTGGACACCCGGGTATCACAAAAATGCTTGCTGATCTGAAACAACAATACTTTTGGAAAGGTATGAAAAAGGATGTCATTGATTTTGTGACTCATTGTCTGGAATGTCAGCGGGTTAAGGCAGAACACATGCACCCTGCTGGACTGTTATATCCTCATAGCATACCGCAGTACAAATGGCAAGTAATAAGCATGGACTTTGTACAAGGGTTACCTATGTCCAGGAATAAACATGATGTTATCTTGGTAGTTGTAGATAAACTAACTAAGGTAGCTCATTTCATCGCTGGAAATCTAAAGGATGATTCACCAGTGCTGGCCAAAAGATTCATACACGAAATTTTCAGATTGCATGGTGTACCAGAATTGATTATATCTAACAGGGATCCTAGAATGACGTCAAGATTTTGGCAAACACTTAATACAGCTCTTGGAACGAAACTAAACTTCAGTTCTACATATCATCCCAAAACAGATGGAAAACTGAGAGAGTAAATCAAGTGTTGGAAGACATGTTGCGAATGTATTGCATGGATCAACAGTATAAATGGGAAGAGTATCTTCCCTTAGTTGAATTCGCATACAACAACACTTATCACTCATCTCTTAAAATGGCACCATTTTAAGCACTTTATGGAAGGAAGTGCAGAACCCCTGTTAGCTAGGATAGTGTTGAGGATAGAGTGGTAATTGGACCAGAGATCCTCACCAAAATGGAACAACAAGTTAAGCTGATTCGTGAACGATTAAAGGAAGCAGCAGAGATAGTAGTAAGAGCTATGCTGATCTTAAGTGGGTTGATTGAAGGTTTGAGTTGGGTGAGAAGGTTTTTCTTTGTGTTAAACCCTAAATATTTTTATAACTTTTGGCAAGGCTGCCAAGTTGTCACCTCGTTTCATGGGACCTTCGAAATTGTCAAAATAATCAATCTTGTAGCTTATCGATTAGCATTACCACCTGCTTTATCTCGCATGCATGATGTTTTCCATATTTCTTTGCTTAAGAAATACATTTCAGATCTGTCACATGTTTTAAATTGGAATTCCTTGCAGGTCCAAGACCCAAGAATAATCGTGGTTAAACCCACACGAGTGCTAGAAACTCACCAATTGCATTTGAGAAATCGTGAAATACAGCAATGTAAGGTCCAGTGGGACCAGTTTAGTGAAGAAAGTGCAACTTGGGAAAATTTGGAAGAGATGAAAATTGCTTTTCCTTTTCTTTTTCAACAGGATGAAATCTATTGACAAAACTTTTTTTTTTATATATGAACTTATCTTTTTCATGATCATATGAAAGCCAGATTGAGGCAAACATTATTCAGGCTGAATAAAATGTATCGTGACATTGATTTCTGAAACTATTCAAGTTGGAAATAGTCACATTGTATTGTGAACTAATAAATTGGTTGACCTGAAGGTAAATCAAATATGTAATCATCGGGATGATGAATCTTTTAGGAGGGAAGCATGTAACACCCTGAACTATTGTTACTTCCTCCTGGGCATTCAAGTGTTGATATATGATTTCTTTTGTAAAAGGATGTGTTCCTTTGATTGTGAAGTCATGCTTGATTTAGATTGTATCTTCTTTGCATTTGAAGATCTTTGACTGAGCCAGGATATGCTTGGACTCTTTTATTTCTTTCATTTTTGCACCTGAGTTTAATCTGATTTCGGAATGTGTGGAATGAGCAATTCAGGAGTTAACTCAGGCTAATCTTGTTAAATGAATTGGTTCCCGATATCGTAATATCAGGAAGGTCTTGATCTTGAGCCAGGTAATAAATTCAGATACATTTATACTACTAGCTTATTATCAGTGCTGGAATGAATCCTTTTCGTGAATGTATATTTGTTGGTTCTTATACTGAACGATTCTAATTGTTAGACCTAGACTGGATTTATTAAGGTTAATAACCTATGGGTTGGATTAGTGTTAATCTAACCTAGCCCTAAGCTATAAGCTAAATGTTCCTAAGGTTAGTGACCTAGCACTAAGGAAGTTAGACTAAGTATCACCTTATGATCTAACCTATGTTTCTAACCTAACTAATGTTAGTGGAGGAAGGGGACCTATGAAGGGGTGCGAGCCATGGGTGGTAGTTTCTATAGCATTAAATGAAGGGGATAAGCATGAAGGACAAAGGATTTAGCTGATATTTCAAACGGCCATTGAGACCGACATGGCAGAGTCGCCAAAGTTGGAAATGGTCTTTGGTTTGTTTTTGTCCATCGCCAACTATGGCAGTTGGTGGCAATGGAGATTGAGCGGGAACTTCGGAGTTAATGAAATTAAGGAACTCGATTTCCGAGCACGGATCGCTCGGGAAGGCATGCAAAATGGAAAACTGGTTGTTTGTTTGGTTTTCCATGCGCTCCAGTTTTCTCTCTGTTTGATCACTGGTTCTTCGAACCAGTCTACTTGGTGTTGCATGGCAACTATGAGAATAACTAGCTCTTTTCTCTGTCAAGGAAAGTTTATAAGGCATGGAAATAACAAATTATTGTTGTTGAATCTAACATGGAAGAAGAGGAGAAGGCTCGAGCTCATTCAGAGGTCTTCTTCGGATTTTTAAGCGACATTACCAGGCATGATAGGCCCTGACTTTTAAAAATCTTGCTTTACTTCAAATGCTTTCATTAAAACAACTCTGTTCAGGTGATTTCAATTCAGTTGGTTGGAAGCATTGTTTTGGTTCTTCTTTTCCTGTGAAATTAGGAATCTCAGATTTTTAGAAGACCTTGAAGGAATAGTTTCTGTATTTAATCTTCCTTGTGGTTTCGCTTCGTTTGAGACCGGCTGTACTTTTATGGTTGCTGAATCTTGTTGGATCTTGCTATAATACTTTAAGTTACTTCTGGTTGGATAACTTGCTGTGTTTATACTACTTGAATGCGACGTTTGTAGAAGTCCTCCTGTGTTGCAATTTTTGGGATATAATCCATTGAAAGTTTGCAAGGAATATCTATGAAAATGACTCTGTGGAGTCCTTGGAATGTTTCGTATATTTTGGACTTCTGTAGAAGTCATGATTGTGAATACTTATTAGTTAGACTCAGTTGGAGTCCTTGAAAAGTAACTGGTATTACGACTTCTGTTGCTTTGTTATGAATACTGTTGCTTAGCAGTGAATATCGTTGGTACAGACTCAGTTGGAGTTCTTTTTATGTTTCGTATGTTTCATCTTCTGCTTAAGCTTAGTTTCGAATGCTGATGTTTAGTTGAGATTACTTAAGATATTGATTCAGTTGGAGTCCTTGATATGTATCTTGAATTATGACTTCTGTAGAAGTTTTGCTGGGAATACTATTGGGATTCTTGAATTGTTGTCGCATGAAATCAACTTCAATCTAAGCCTTGTTTATGAGCATTAGTTGTATGTGATATTGTTGGAGATCTCGATATGTTGCGAGTTGGCTCGATTCTCGATTTAAACCCTCGCTGTGCATGCATATCGTTCAGACTCCTTCTTAACATTCTTGTGTTCCTTTCTGTTCGCTTCTGTGGAAATTAAAGGAAGGGTTTTCTTTACAAATTTTACTCGGTTTGAGACCCTGTTGTATTCCGTAGTAGCTTGGCTTAGGATGAAACTTTGAGGAAAATACTGATATGGAATTTATGCTTTTGTGAATACCTTGTTGTGATTATTTTTCTTGAAAACGGCTTCCAATATAAGTCATGGCTGTATTATCGTAAGGATTTGTTTCAGTTGAATGAAGCTATGCATGTTTGTGTTAGATTCAGTGTGAATGTCACTATATATGCATATGGAAACATCATTTGTTTTAATGTTATCTAGCCTCTTGTTTGAATGTGATAAAGAGGTTATTCTTTTTTATTTTGGCTTTTGATTTAAGTCCTTGCTGTGTTATAGTAGGGATTAGATTGAGCTGTATGTTGCTGAGTGTTTCGACTCAGTGGGATTGTTGTTGTGTTTGTGCATGGTTACGTCTTCTATTTTAATGTTATCTAGTCTTGTGCTTGACTGAGATAAAGAGTTATTAGTTGTGCCTTGACAAGCGATGGCGTTGGATATTTTCTCATTTGTCGAATAATATGGAAAGCTATGTTGAGTCTATTTGTTGGATTATTTATTACTGCCTTGCCATGAGGGCTATTGTATTGCTCAGTAAGCTACAGGTAATTTTTATATTTGAATGTTGATGAACTGTAGTTCTTCCTGCAGTCTCGACTGGCTTAGTCGCATGCGTATAATGTGAATGCATTACTCTGGAGAGGACGGTACAGTCATGAGCATGATTGGAAGGGAAATATGAATGGCTCGGTTTCTTTCTCTTCTGCTCTAAAGTATATGTTGATATATTTATATTTAACTGTTGGAATTGTTAAAACATACCGATGGATTCATGAATTGTCAGGATATTCATTTTTTTTGGTTGAATGAATGGTCTGTCGGATGATTGCTATACTTGGGATTCAAATGGATAGTTGTTTTGGATACATTTGTTCTTCTTGGTCACTAGAATTTATGAAGAAATATCTGAAAAGTATCTAGGACTATTTAGTAACTATAATATGAGTTACGTGTTTATAGTCATGTTTGAATTACAAAAGAGCATAGTCTAAAATATGTTTACATGTTTGGTGAAATGATTTCATTTAAACAGTTGTTTAATGAAAATAATTGGTGGATTGCAATTGTTTTAAGAATTAGTGCTTATCATGCCTGGGTTCACCGAACTGACCCATGTTGACAATTTTTGCAGATGATTGCCGTATGTGGTAAAGGCACGCAGATCTGATATGATGTTCAGATTGTTTAATTTGGTTATATGATGAAATCCAACTTGATTCTCTGAATGTACTACTTGAAGAAAGATTTTCTTTTGCTGCCAAGTATTGTATCAAATATGCTCAAGGCATTGATTGTATTTGATTAGCTTAGAAATTAATGTAATGAGGTATTTGTTACTTATGTGTTTGCCTTCGTATCTTGATGGATTGATCTTCTTCGGTTCGAATGATTTTAAGTGCATTTTTACTATAGTATACCGTGGAGATATTTGGGATTTTCTAAGTAAGCATTGCAAGGATTATGTGATTGAATTCTTGTAAATATTAGTAGTTTTGTTATGTTCTATCTAAAGCTAATATGGAATTAGTTCACTGTCTTTCGAGTAGCTAAGGGTAAAATAAACCTTAACAGGAAGCTGAACGAGAAGAGTAATTTATCACTCCCTAACCTTGAACAAAGTCAAGACAGCGTATTATTTGATTTTAATTCACTATATCTTAATACTAATAAGTAAGATATATTTCAGTTTTGAGAACTGATATAAACCCTAAAGAGTATGGTTAGCAACCTTATGAGAAGACTTTGGGCTACTGCCCAATTTCGTTGATTTAAATTAATGTACATCAATGAACTCCTTAATGAAACCTCAAGCCTTATTAATTTCTCTTGTGAAATGGGTCTTAATAAGAAAGGCAATTCTAAGGTAAGGAACCCAGGGGATGGGAAAAGACTACCCAAAAAGGAGCGTTTTTAAGTATAACTTTATCTCAACGTAGGTAACACCTTAAAGTTAAGTAGATCTTTTCGAGGTAGTTTTGGAAGGTTGATGGCACAAGTCAACTGCAGGGTTGTACCCACGAGAAGATTAGGATCTTCTCGAAGATACAACAATGCAGGTGACTTATGGCGACACCCTTCGCATTGATCGTTAAGATTTACACCTTAAACTCGAACAAGTTTTACTCTAGGACTGATTAGGAACGTGGTCATGTTATAAGGCTGCCCCAGGAGACTCGGGGTATCTTGACACACTGGGTTAACTAGGGTTGACCTAGTATGTCAGCGTATCCCTAGTCCCCGGGAGCATCCTTATAACGTTGTCATTTTACTAATCCATTCCTGAGTGAATAACTTGGGCAGGGAGAGACCGATGTAAGTCAAGTATAAGACATTCTACATAACATAAGAATGGGGTTAAGGACGTATTCCAGATTGATGAGTATGCCGTCAAGGAATACGAGACATAAGCAATATGTTTCAAATCTTTGGCCAAAGTATCGCAAGCTGCTGATTACGTTGTCCTATGTCACCTAGTCTAAGGGACGAGATGCCGATGAATAATGGTAACAATTATTCAGATAGGTTCCTTGGACAGAGCATTCTGAATCCCAGATTAGGGAAGAGAACCGCAAGAGTGAGGTGTTAAAATAAAAATGCCAACTCTTGATACTCATGAATAGATCGGTAGATTACCGAGTCATGGAATGAATAGATCGGAGGTACTCCGAGTCATTACAGCTACATATGGTTATCTGTTATAAGAATGGTTGTTTTGATTTGTGAGTTCTAAATTATGTATTTAGAACTAGGAAGCATTTATCAAATTTTTTTTTACTTGTTCTAATGTACTAAAATGGGGATGTTACAACTCAAGTTCCATGTCCTCCGCATGAACCTCAAATCCTTCCCGTAACGTCTACCTCCATAAATCCATCACTCCTACAGCTTCACATTGTCTTTTCAACTCCCTCTCCCGAGCCTCATTATACTTAAGTCATCTCTCTTCCCTCTCCTTTTCATCCGCAAGGTCCGCCATCTTCCTCCACTCTAGCTTCCTCACCTAGTGCTTAGAAGAAGCTTAGCCAACCATAGGAAATGCTTCTAAAATCAATGTAATGATTAGGATATTTATAGCTAAAGGGATAACATGCAAGAATGATCCTCTTGGATCCCTCAAGAACTCAAAATCAACAATCTCTAGACAGGAATACATAGAAATCATGTACTCTAAGGTGTAACTTGTTAACAATCTACTCCACCAAAGTGATCAAAAACATGCATCCAAGTTAGGTCAGCATCATGCAACCTTTGATACTCATGTTGGGTCCATATGTGAGGTCTATATTACCATATTGATCTAGATGCATATACCTAAATCCATTCATAAAACTCTATTGGAAAAAAACAAAAGGTCTCATAAAAATCATGATACATATGTTCTTCTACCCATTTATGTGTATCAAACTCAGTCCCATTATTAAATATTTGAGAAAACTCATCCTACTTGCTTTTAAGCCATGCTTCGACACTATCCAAGGTCAAGTGATCTATCATCAAACACCATTCTCACAACATCTTCAAAAATAGGTCCCGATAATAGAACCAAAATGTAGTCTCTAATTAGTGTTTACCTCAACAGTCATTCCCAAATGCGTTAGTATATCATCTAGTTTATCCTGGAAGATCAACCGAGGTGCATGTAGGCACCAAGCCCCTCCTTTATGTGATATTTTTAGAACATTATTTCTTAAGACGAGGATGTAATACAACCAAAAATAAGTACATCCATTCATGGAATTTAATATGTAAGCATTAACTCCTAGCCTAATGCACCCGAGCATAGAACAACATGATCAAATCAATGAAACTAGAATCAACCATGAGATAATATCAAGAAAAATTGTAGCACACATATGAACATAAGAAAAATGCACAGATCAAGATCCATCACATGAGTGTTTCAGAATTACTTCATTATATTTATTAGCCAAAGTGTGGTAGCCAAGATTACATTAAAAGAGTCCTATTCATGGAAATGTTCACAATAGTAGATCTTTCCTTACATCACACTGATTGGCATTACACATTACCCAATATATCTAAATCTCTCACTCCCTATCCTTTCTTACTTCTACATCCAACCTTACTTATCTCTCCTTCTCCTCTATGAAAACCATCCATCCTTATAGAATAATCATTCTCCTTTCCTCTTAACCACTCATCATTATCACTTGTGAAATCCTGAAGGAATTGGCTTATGATTTCTCTACCACTACCCAAGAATATGCAACATGTCACCATGCTTTTACCTCAATCAATTTCCTTTTAGCATGCATGTGCCAGCTAATCCTTAACAACCTTGACTCCTTATCCTTTCATGATAACCATATTGATGCCTTGGAATATCCTTTCCTTGAGTCATAAGTCTCCATGGCTTATCCACATCTGTATCTGGTCACTTTTCCATTTTCTCCCTACGTGTCTTTTCCTATTGTCAAAAAATCACTAAGTCTTGAATCCATCCTTCCCAGGTGAAAGTCTTCATGCCTCTCCAAGAATTACTTCTGCGTGTGCCTTCACACCCTACTTCGCATGCCACAAGGCTTTGTGCCTTAGGTACTTAGTTACTTTAGGGGCCCAAATGAGGTCTCAAGGTCTGAAAATTTCAAATTATCTCTGAAATTACCCTACCATGATAACTTCCAAATTTCACATTCTAACAATCTTCCAATCTCAAGTTATGAATGACAGTTTAGAGGGAAAAACAAGACATTTTCTCGGGTTTTACGGTTTATGATTACATATCGAGAAAACTATGAATATGGATTGCTTTGTCTAAGGACCTGCCACCTTTTACTGAGTCTATAATGAATATCAAACCCATTAAAATCAATAACCAAATAAAATACACCATATATACTTTTGAACTTGAATTAACAATGGCTTATATAACATAGTATGCCAACATGCAACTCACCATGATCAATAAACATTAAAACTAGAATGAATAGATTGTACTCACAACACATGCTCGAAGCACCATCTATATTTAGGTTGAATTTTTACCATTCAAATATTTACTCATTTCAAGAACTACATGATATGCCTCTTTCATTGAGAATGTACAACTATGTACAACAAAACCTTGTTACATCTTCCTCTTCATGTACACACCTTCTCCATGCTTCTCACACTCCAACTCTTACTCCTCCTCTCACACCTGATGCAATTCAAACTCTCTCTATCATAATGCATTATTTTTATCTAAAGTTGACTTGATCCTAGTTTTGAGGATGTAGTTGAGACATTTCCTCAACTTACATACGTGAATGAAGGAACTACTTCCCATTTTGGCTCTTTCCAATCTTCAACCTAGAATATGACAATCTGAAACATGATTCACTAAATAACCTATGACAAATAATATCATTCCTATATACCAAATTGAGATTTAATAAACTCATTAATAAATAGCTCCATATATCTTTCATTCTTACCATATATAGAAGAGGAATTACATTACAAAGTAATTATTCAAATTCAACCTTTTGGGAGGGAAAACAACTAGAAACAACTATAAAATGATCCTTCCTTAAGAAGGCTTATTCAACCTATTTGATATTCATCAAATATCATGGAGAACTCTCTTGTATCAGTTGTCCCATTTTATAGTGATTTTTTGTTTTGCAAAAACATAGGACAACAACTAGCTCTAGCTTGAGGACATGTTATGGACCGAGAACAATGAGGACATCACATAAAAAATCCTGAATCTCAGTTTACAATACATTGAAATGTGCCTTATCCATTTGAATTTACAGAGACATTTACAACTTTGCAAGATATGGAAAGAAAGGAATAACATACACACACACACACAACACACGAAAAGGGAAAGACACACACAACATGAAAGGGAAATCAGAAACACCTAACAATCACCTATGGTACAAGGTGGGGGAGAACCCACTATCACTGATGATATTGTTTAAGATAATTCCCACTACAGGGAAACTCCATTAGCATCCCATCTAGCTATGAGAGTAGGAATGCATTTTCACCACAAGTCTCACAGATCTGGAATGGACCAAGCCACAAGGAATCAAACTTACCATGGCTCCCCTTTGGCTCTCTTCTCTTGTCCCAGAGTAGAACAAGATCTCTAATTTTGAATTCCCTAGCTTTGGCCTTCTTTTCGAATATACTCTTCACTTTCAATTGGTGTTCTTTGATGTGGTCTACCACTCGAGTTTGTTTTCTTCCATCTTCTCAAGAAACAGAATTCTTTTTCAATTGAATCCTTGTACTATTCATCTTCTATTCCTTGGAGAAACTTGAGAGCTGACATCTCAACCATAATGGGAATATATTATTCAATCCAATATAGAAAATGGAAAGGTGACATGCTAATTACTTTCTTTAACATTATACTATCCGCCCATAATGCATCATGTACAAATTTTTGTGCCAATTTATTTGGTTCTCATCTACAATTTTGGAGACTATGGTCACAATGTTCTTGTTACTCAACTTAGCTTGACCATTTCCTTTTGGATAGTAATATGATGAGTGAGATAGGGAAATCCCATAGCCATAACATAATTTGGTCAACTCCCTTGAGAAAAATAGGTGGCATTATCCACCATGATATTTTTGGGACTCCAAAATGGATGATGATATTCTCCTTTATGAAATTGCATACCATTTCAGTGTTGGCCTACTTGACTGGTATGGCCTCCACCCACTTTGTGAAATAATATGTTTCTATAAGCACATAGGTGTGACCTATTCTTGAATAGGGATTCAGAGTGCCAATGAATTCTAGTTCCCCACTGCTAAAATGGTTCTTCGATGATGATTGGCTTGAGGAGAAGTGTTATGAGATGTGGCCTCCCAAAACTGCTGACATGCATCACACTTGGAAACCCATTCTTGAGTTTATGTGAAGAGGGTAGGACAATAATATCTTCCCCAAAGAATCTTATGGGAAGTGATCATTTTTGAAAAATGTCTTGCACAGGCCTAGTCGTGATATGATCTTAACAACTTCTCCTATTGCTCCTTATCTACACACCGAGAAAGCATCCATTGAGACCTCTTTTGTAGAGTGCATGGTTTCAAATTAAAAATGTGTTTCCCTTAGCTGAAGTTTCCTTTTCTACTTGTATTCAAGGTGAGAAGGGAACTCACCATAGGTTAGGTAGTAAGTGATGTCTGCATACCACTCATCAATGGTGTTCACGAAAAGAACTTGTGGTTGGTATTTAAAACATTGAATGCAAGGACAATCCTTTTCACCATGTTCAAACTTAAAATATTTTTCTTATGATATTATTTTGCACAAACCATTTCCTCATACCAAATTGGAAGGTCATATTTCTAATTCATACTCTTAAATATTTGTCACCCAATTTCCCCTTATGACCCCAGGATATTCTTTGAGTCGGGATGGAATTGATTTCACTTCAGGAACCATTACCATTGTGTGGGAGTTGAGTATGTAGAACCTAAAATTTTTACAGCTTTGACTACCACATAGGTATGTTTTTCCAGTTGGATGTAGTTTAACTCATGTTTCTTCAATGGGAAACTCATGAAAGAAATAGGTGCTTCCACACCTTCCTCATTTTTTTGGACAAGAACAAGAGAGAGGGTGTTCTCAAGGTGTAGCAGTACATGATGAATTATTTATTAAAGTCAGGGCACACTAGAGTTGGGGCCTTAGCAATGGATTTTTTTATTTCTTCAAAATTTTCCTTTCCATCATCATTCCACTTGAAGTTGGCTTGGGGTTTCATCATGGTCGTGATATGCTTAGTCAATTCTACAAACTCAGGGACAAAGCGTCAGAGAAAATTGATTTATAAAAGAAGGAATGAACTCCCTTCTTACTTATGGGAAAGGATAATACTTGAATGGATTTCAATAATTCAGATCAATTGTTTCTCCTTACTTATTTACAATGTGTCCCAATAGCTTACCTTCTGTGACCTCAAAGATGTACTTTTTTGGGTTCAGGGATATGTCATGCTTTCTACATCTCATGAGTACCTATTCTAGGTGATGGATATGGTCTCCTCTCCTTTTTGAGAAGACTGTGAGGTCATCTAGATATATTACAATGCAAAGTGCTTCAAATCCTAATAGGAAAGATCCATTGCTATTTCAAGGTTCCCCTACATTGATTAGGCAAAAAGTCATTCTTCTATATGAAAATTACCCCATGGTGTTATGAAGGACATTTTGGTGTGATCTTACTCTGCTACCTCAATTTGATTATACCCGAAAATCCATCAAGCAATGAGAGCATTTCGGATCCCGTGACTGTCTGCAGAATGTGATCCATGATCAAGAGAGGATAATTATCCTTCAAGGAGGCTTGGTTTAGATTATAGAAATCCACACATATCCTTATCTCTCCATTCTTATTTCACACTGGTATAATGTTTACTACCCATGTAGAATGATGGATAGGGAAGATGATCCTCACATTGAGCATCTTCATAACTTCCTCTTTAATGGTGTCTACTATCTTGGGTTGTATGGACTCTATTTTTTCCTAAATGGATTGGCATATAGCTTCAGGGAATGGAATGATGCATCTCCTTAGGTTGGAAAGATTTCAACTCGTCATATGAATAAGGCAAGACATACAAATAATTTTTCAAGAGTGAGATGAATCTCCTTTTCTCCTCAAGTGAGAAACACTTACCAATGTTTACCATTCTGGGTTTTTCTAGAATCCCAATGCTTTCCTTTTCAAACTCAATAGAGCACTTGGATGACTCCTTCATTTCTTCTTTAATGAATCGTTTGTGCTTATTCAAAGGATCTTCTAGCGACATTAGGCATCTAAGGATCTTATTTCCTTTGAGTTTGAGCACTCCTTCTTCATTGATGCCTTAAATTACTTCTTTATCTTCCTTGGCTATTGATTCCTTGTGTGGATTTTCACTTCCTTCAAATAAGAGGATATTGAAATTATCTCTCTTCTCTATTAAGGCCAAAATTTGATTATCATCATTGAATACTTGTCAGTGGTTTATATTATTAGGTACATTGGGTTTGAAAACCATCTCCATGGTCACCTTGTCTTTTCCAAAAGATGGATGTGGTATCACTAGGGAAATTGAAACTACAAGAGAATAAGACCTTTCATTATGTTCTCAAGGGATAGATTTGATGGAGAACACATCGAAAGATTCAATACAGTCCCATACTTTGTTTCTGTAATGTCAAAGTCTTGGATTCTTCACTTGGTATTAATTTTAGACTTGCCTCCCTATCACCTCCATGTCTCCAAGACACTTGAGATTATTCACATGCATTGAATCTGCAACATCCATCCCTAAGAGGAGAGCTTCGTATTCTACAGTGTTGTTAGTATTTTCAAATTGAAGCTTATATGAAAATGGGAAAGATTCACCTGACGGTGAATTCAATACTACACTTTCCTCGGACCCTACACTTGAATGGCTTCCATCAAACTCCATGGTACAAATTTGATCTTCCTCCTCTTCAATAAGGAAAGGAATATTTTCATCCCTTTCGATGTGAGAAAATAATTTCCCATCCCACTATCTTGGAACAATATGTTAGCCCTTGGATCATCTAATTTTTGCATTGTGTACTTCATCTTATGTACCGACAATTTTTTTCATCTCACCTTTCACATGTATGGTTGTAGAGGACCAATCCATTTTTATTTCTCCACCTAAATCTCTACAGAAACTCCTACTCAACAACATTCTGAAAGATGCTGGAATGTCAAACTACCAAAATGGTGAGAAACACTTTTTCTCTCGGGAAGTCCACTAATGCATCTTTCCATATTTGATTCTACCTACCACCGATACTTCTTTGGATTTCATTGAATAGCAAGAGCTGCTCATGCGGATCAAGGTAAGTCCTAAGGCATTGGATACTTTGATAGGTATGACATTGTCAAAGGCTCCATAATCTATGATACAATTATTCAATTGGTTTCCTTTGACCAAAAGAGATATATAGAAAGGTTCAAATTTATTTGTCTTTATGCATTGAGTGCCAACATGTTCCGAGAGGGAGGTGTGGGTATTAGGAATTTATAAATTGAGCTTATTACTTTATCACTACTACCTTAGATGACATCAAAAACCTATCGAACTGGGTAGGGTGTGTTTGTAAATATCCATGCTCTGTGATCTAGAATTTGGATTTACTCACATGTTCCACATAATCAAAAGGGGTCACAGTGGGCGGATTATATGCCCTAAGAATGACATAATCTTTACATGGTGGAGGTATAGTTACGTTGGGAATTTGAATCTCCTTAACAGGTGAGGTGACTAGTTTAGAAGGAGGTGGGGTAGTAGGCTTCATGGGTATCTTGGATGATTTTACGGGAGTAGCATTTGGAGAAGGATTGTTCTTAGAATTTTAGGATTAGGTAAGGAACTAGAGGAATTACTTGATGCAGCAATAGGATTATTTCTAACTAGTGGGTTTGGTTTCTCTTTGGCTCAATCCATGAAGGTGGTAGTAGTGATCCTATGCCAATAATTTTGTTTTGTGGAACTTTGGTAGGAGGATCCTCTTTCTTTTTCTTCGTTGTGGTTATTGAAGATGAAGCTAATTTATTTGACATTTGCATGAGTGAAAATCATGCATGAGAAACTTGATCCTTCTTCATCCTCATCATCTTCACTTCTTGAAACATACTCAATAAGGACATTTTGCATTTCAATGTCAACTTATTCAACCTCAATATAGTTCTCAGCATTACCGCATCTTTTATTTAGGTTCCTCTATCTCCACTTCTTCCTCTAGTTCATCAGTGTCACATGCAGCATTTATTGGTGGTGCTTCGAGAATAAGACCGTAAGGAGGCGGAGTGATTCTTGTCCGATTTAGAGGATTAGGATTCCTTGGAGCATTCCACATGGTGATTTGAGATAGTTGTTTATTTAAGGTAACCATGTCATTAGGCATATTTTCGATCATTGGATTAATGAGAGTTGAGCTTGAAATTTTACCTCTCTATTTTCCATTAGGGCTCTTCACTTTTTCAGACAATATTAAATCGTCTTTAGTATTGATTGCACAATCTTACGCTTATTTCAAATCCCTATCTCGGGATCTTTGGAGGAAGAAGCCAAATTCCGGTGGAAGAGCACTAATCAAGAATATTTTAAGATTGTTATGGAGGCATGAAATATTTAGGATCCTTCGATTATCCGGTCATATTCAGTTATAAAATACCTCATGGACTTAGTAGGATCCTTCATCATTTACACCAATTAGACCAAGAGATCCTAGTGGTCCTCCGTAGTCTTGAACCTGTACTCAAATCTACTTTGTATATCTTCCCAACAATTGATAGACCTCGTGGGTAACATATAAAACATACGATAAATTTCTTTCTTTTCAAATATTCCAAAAATAGTCTGCTAGATTCATCCTCATGTTCCACACCCAATATGCCGTAAGTGGTGATGAATGTTACTACATGGTCCTCGGGGAGTTGGGAACCATATCCTCTAAATTTTAGGAAGTTCTTCCTCGAACCTCATGGTATCTCATGAATCAATTGTGGAAGTGCAAGTGGGCTGATATTTCTACCCCATGGTACATTTAGTATATGTTCTTCATGATCCACCATTTCGTTCCTAATTTTGGCTTCTAACCTTTCAAGGGTCATGAATTCATTCTGCTGCTCTTGTGCTTTCTTTGTCTTGAACTCTTTAAATTTCTATAATTTGGGCTCTTATATTAACTTCCACTCTTGCTTCTCTTTCTCAAACTTCTTCTTCAGTTTCCACGTCCGTGAAATATTCAATATTATCATCTACTTATGGAAAATTGACATCCAATGGGTTGAAAAAACTTGGACTTTGGTGAGAACAGTTTCTAGATGAAGGGGAGACCTTGGATTTCTAAGAAGTTCTTGTCTTTGTTGAATTTCCTTGAAGATAGGGTTGGATTTTTCTCCTTTCCTTTGTTGATGACTATATCTTCTATCCACCAGCTTGAAAACTTATGCTCTTCTTTGTGGTGCCTAAATCTAGCTTTCACTTTCTAATTGAATGACATGTTCTTCTTCAAGGTCCAATACTCTTGTGGAAATGAAATACTAAGTGAAGCTTTATCTGTTATGTCAGATAGCCTCTCGCAAATCTGAAGCTATATCCTCTTGAATGTGGAATAGTAACTCGGGTCTTTCAACAAGAGGATTACCTAGAATAGCCATGGTTTTGAGGCATAAGGCTCATGTGGCTTTTCAAATTCCAATTTTTTTTTATTTCTTGAATTTATTTGAATTTTTGAGGTCATATTTTGGGTACCGATGTTGCTAAATCTTCCTCACGATGGGTGCAAAAATGGTTTTGAGAAAATTTCAGTTGGACAAATCTATGGGTTTCTTACCAATGCTTTGGGAATCGAAGTACCTCTACTTTTATGGTGCAGCTCTATGTTTATATGTGTGATGAAATGAGTTGTTTTTGTGGACTTATGACTAAGGATCTAACATGGGCACTCCACTCGACCATGTGACAAAATTTTATGGTTACCTGTAAGAGAAGACTTTTCTTGGAGAGCGGGAAAGGGAGTGAGAAAAGATGAAGGGGAATTAATGTTTGGGGTAGAATATCATATTCCTACACACACTAATTAGAAATTTCAACACACATTTACAAGAAGAAATCAATAAAGTCTCGATGCTATCTGGATAGAGGAAACCATGCATACAAAAATGCACACATTCATATGCCTTGGAAAAATGAAACATTTTCCTTTATTAAAATCTCAACAAGGTTGTACATAGCATGACAATGGATGAAAATATGGAAGGAAAAAGTGGAAGAATTGGCTAACTTTTTGCTCTTACAGGTAAGAAAATGCTCTCTCATGAACACAAAAATTTGCAACCCTTTAGAAGTGATAAGCCTTTACATTTTATAAGAAGAGAGGTAAATGTTATTTTAGTCATTTTTATACCCTTAGAACAACAGTCTAATCCCATGTGCGTTAACCTATCACCCAGTGGGTGCTAGGTGCTCACTCGAGGCACGTGTAGACGCTGAGCCATTCCTTTATGTGAGTCTTTTGAGAATACATCATCTATGACAGATACTTAAGAGAAAACAATGGGAAGGGACCATGCATTCATTTTGAGAACCTAGGATAAGTTATCATATCAATGCATCCATAAAAGAGAAATAACAAACAACATATAGAAATGATTCATAACACAAAGGAAATGCATTAGACTTAAGCTAATGAAAACAAATATGATTTAGAACATGACCTTCCATTAATATTAATGAGTTCAATAACCACATTACATTCCTTGAGGTCATAACAGACCCATATAACAATGCAGAGCAAGGTCATGCATAAAAAGCTACACTATGCCCTTCATATTACAAGTATAAACACAAACTCATCCTCTAAATATGCCATCACTCCTATGCTTACTCTAATACCAACCCATAGAATCCTCCATGATATTTTTGCAGAGCTTCACCTCTTTTCCAATGCACTACTCTCTCTACTTCTCTTTTCTAGTATCTATCATATCACACACACCTTCTCTCTACCGGTGCATTCTATATATAGATTTTCTACCTTCACCACCATGCCTTATGAGGTAATAGATCGGATGCCAAATGTCCAAGTGGTCCTCCAATGGATAATTTATCCTTTGATCTAAGCTCTCCACTTTGTGCAATGATTTTCTTCTAGAACCTTCCATCGCATGCATGGAATATTCCATTCTTGATCCTACTGACTTCTAGGCTAGCACGTTATCCAATCCGCATGATAGATAGGTCATGATTTCCTCATGTGCTATCTGGAACTAGGAATATGGCAAGTCCCAACACCTTCTTGTATTACGCACATGGCGTGTGTTTTGCTAAACTCTGCTAGACCCTACCCCATGCACCTTCACCCCTTGCGCGCCCTTCCTCATAGAGGTTTTGTTTTCCCCATGTACCTTCTTATACTTAGCTGATATTCTAGGGCCCAACATCACCCCACACTACACATGTTCTCCATCCTTAGAAACACTTCTCTTCAAAGAATAAAGAATGGCGGGCTCCAAATAAGGAAGAAAGAATGAAGGAATGAATAATTGGGAGAAAGAATGAAAGAATGGGGAGAATGAAGAACAAATTCTTATTTTTGAAGGAGGAGAGGGAAATCCTTCCCTATTTCTTCCTCTATCTTTTCCCAAGCATCAACCTTGTTTTGTGCTTGCTGACAGAGGTCTCCACTAAGGCACTCACCTCCTCAAAACTTAATTCCTCCCCTTTGGCACTCATTATTTCAACAATACTTTCCAACTGTTTTCCTAAGTCCTCAAGCGCATCTATCCTGTGGGTGATCTAAGGGTATAACTCCTTTAGCCATATTTTTATTGAGCCTCACAAGGTATCGAAAGATTATGACTTTTTCTCTACCTTAGTTAGGATTTTATCTCTTTTAGCTCTCTTCCCCTTATTATTTTCTTAAAACTCCTTGAGTTCCATTTCATGTGTGGTGACCAGGATGCTTGCCACTCTATCTCTATTGGCGTAGTTGTCATATGTGGCTTCTGAAACTTTTGCGGTGACATTTTCCTCTACAAAGAGTTTAGTATATCGAGAAAAAATCTCGACAACCTTCATCTTCTCTTCTTTTTCCTGGCATGCCAACACTTCTTCTATAGATTCTAAGGTAAGTGGCCACCTTTCCATCGTGAGGATGCATGTCAAATCCTCTAGACACTACAAGGTTGATTCATATTTCTACTTAGGTGGTGCTAGGTTAGGATGATTTAAAACAATAGCACCCGTAATCATTTCAATCTTCTTGTGTAGCTCATGTACCCTTACTTTTTCTCCTCTTATAGTTTTTTTTTCCTTAAATCATGCGATGATAAGATATTCCTACTTCAAGTCCTTTCTCTTCTTAGTGAGCTCCTTCTTCTCCTTCTCCAATTCCTCCTCCAGGAATATCACTCTGTCATTCCTTCCAAATAGTTTGGCCTCAACCTCAATGAATTTTTTGAGCGCATTCAAACCTACTCATCTGATAATTGTTGAGCATTCACCAAGGGATTTACCTTTTTTTTTTCTGGCACCTTCATTAGTGCTCTCTAACTTACTTCAAACTCAGGTTCATCTATGTGAGACTCAAATTCCCAAGATAACATTTTCTTGGTTTGGGGATATGTGCCTTCTTCATCAAATGAAGACATAGCCAAGAGTTTCTCTGTTGGTACAAAGTGCTTTGGAAGCACACTTATAGAACCTTGCTAGGATCATTAATGTATCTCATTCCCTACCCTTGTGTCACCACTACACCTTTCCCACCTATTCGTGTAGCTTTTGGGAAGCTTACCGCCAAATTGGGATTCCCACCCATGTTACCATACTCTTTCCCAATACTTTCTTCTTCCATCTCCTTCAAAATTTCATCCGTGCTCTACTCCAAATCATGTTCTACCAACTCCTTCATGATGCCCGCCACTTCTCTCTCCATGGATTTCTCCACTTGCTCCTTGGTGAGGCTTGGGGTTCCTTGATTCTTGGTTCTTACCTCTTCGCTCACCCCCTTTTCTTTGATCCTATGCTTCTTCCTCTTCATTCTTCTCTTCATCTCCTCCTCCTCAGAATCATGTATATCATACACTAGATGGTCTTCACCTCCTTCAATCTCATCATGATCCTTGTCACCAATGTAGGCATCTAAGCTTTCTGTCTCCTCCGAGTCTACCTCTTCTGTAACCTTTTGCTTCTTCCTAACTGGTGATTCTAGTATAGGAGATTCTTCTTTCTCTTTCTCCTTAATAGGTGACCTATTATTTGGTGATTCTTCATGTGTGAGGGGCTCTTCATGCTCCCACACCTCTTCTTTTGTGGTCTTCACCTTGACTGGGGAATTATTTCTACATGCATAAGTGCTAGGCTTTACTGATCGCTTCCGGCACACCCACCGATCGTGTTTTACACACTTGGTGCCTTTTTTCCGTGCACTTCTTCTCTTTCCTCTTCTTGGTGCTGAGTCCTTTTTCCGACTGTGGGGTCCTCTAAAATGGAGACATCACTCTCTAGATAGGCACCTTTTTCAAACTTCGGCCTTATGCAAGATATACCCTTGTTCAGCCCTTCCAAAGTGTTTGGAAACATTATTGGCTTCATTATTTGTACTTCATGGGAGACATAATTCTCTACATACGTGCACTTATTAGGGTACACGATATTTTGGCTTAGCTCATGGTGGTTTTGGTCTACTTCACTAAGGTCAAACCTTAGCCTTTTGGCCTTCTTGAAGCTATGACCCTGCTTGGAAATATTGCGTGGTGAAGGAGAAGGGTAGCTTGCACCATGGGCTCTTAATCCCATTTGTCAAAGTGAACCGCTAATGTAGAAGTGTTGGTGAACTAAAAATCTACTTCTTCATCCGTAAGCATGGGTAACTACTTTGGGATCCTTCACTCTACCCCGAATCCATCATGTATTCATTTATACCACTTCTCTAGGCACACCTTGTGATTGACCATCATGGTTTCACAAGTATACATCTCAAATATTTTCACGGGAGAGGATTTCTCTTTAGGATACTCCCAAACAAAATTTTCTAGTCCATCTAGTACTCCAATCCCTGAGAAGATGATGGTGAGGATAACATTGCCAAATAAGATATTTTCTCCCTCCTACGCGCTACTTATGATCTCATCTGTAATAAAGTCATACAAGTTATAGATTGTCCCTTCTGATATTTTCTGACATACATTCAACCATTCCTTGTTCACTCGCATCCATATTTCTTGATCATTAATCTTGGTGACAAAGCGCATGGCCATCCTCATGACAGGGTCTAGAATTTCTACGATGTCAAAGTACCACGAACCCTTTTTGTATTCATAAGTTGCTATTGTTTCCTTGATAGCCTCCTTGTCACTTAAATCATCATCTATGGATTCTCCTTCGTAATTTAGGCCAATGAACTTAGATATTAACTGTGGTGTTATGCGCATCTTGCAGCTTGTAAAGTAGAAACGATGTTCATGCACGCACAACATCAACCATTGATAAAGGAACTTGGGCTTGCAAAAGTAAGGAAAATCATATAATTGCAATAGCCCTACCTTTTCGAGCTTTACCTTCACCTTGTCATTGTAAATTGGCATTTCATCTAGTGTTCTTTTGTTAGTTGGACGAACCAGCTCAAATGCCATTTCTTTTCTCTGTAGTGCTATTCGATGGTTGTAATCACTCAAATTCATCTGTCTCAAGTGTGACAAACACTCATTTCCTAGTAACACTCCATATGGGTACCGCATTTCTACATCCATTCCTCATTGGATATTGTGACGGTAGAGAGGTTTGCTTCCTTTTCCCTTTCCCTTTTGTTTCTTTACTGAAACCGTCACCTTCTTTGGTGTCATTATTTCTATCAGTTTAAAATTTAACACTCCTTTCTCTCGCTTTGCTATGCTCTACTACTATGATCAATCTCGAAACCCAACTCCGAAATAAATCCTTCTATCTCCATGTCCTAGCTGCCGAACCCTAACTACGAAAACCTTCCACAAGATGACACACTTCAAACAACCTTTTCTCATGCCCATGTACTCCTCCTCCTAGTTTGCAGATCCACTCTAGTCACACATTTATACTTCTAGGATTATTCTTCCTTCACACAATTCTCTCTGGATGCCCTAGTTCACAAGATTACTTCAAATTCGTAATAGAAAGGTAGAATAATGACTTGTTAGACCTCATATTTATAGTTTTTTCTTCCCTCAAGAAATAAATTCTATATCACCTTCCAATGTACTTAACATTAAATGTGGATTTTTCCACTAGGCCAACTTTAAACACCCTTACTCATGCACCCAATCCTACGTGAAAATCCTTCTACAACCTTCTCCGTGTGCTAAAATATAATTTTACCAAAGACTCTCACATGTGCATCTACAATGTTGAAGGCACTTCTTCTATCCTTTACCGATTTTTCTCTTGCCTACCTCATGTTGTTCTGCGCTCTTCATCCTTTATACGTGGTATTTGTTACAGCCTTTTTGACACCATAATTCATTATCCACTATTTCCCCATGTGCTTTCTCAACCTTACGTGCTTCCTTCTACTGGGCCACTCAATTTTTTAGTATCGGCTTATAATTCACTTTTTGAATTACTCCACCCAAACTAAAACAGATGTGTGGTCCTTTGTACATAAACAACATTAGAAAAATAATGTGGTTACACAAGGTGCAAAAGGTGCAAAACAAAAAAAGAAAGGAACAACCAATGAGAAAGGAAAACACAAGAAAAAAAAAGCATAAAGGGAAATTCTAACCTAACTGGAAATACCGCCTTATATACAAACCCCAAGAAGACTTATTTGTAGTAGGGATTCAACCTACTCCCATTGAAATGACCTAGTAATCTCATCCCATCTAGTGCTTCAGAATGGAAAGTACCGAATCAAGAATTTATGAGATGATTTAGGGTCCCAACCAATGGAATTTAAACTTCCCAAGATGGGCGCAGATACTTGGAATTATACAACAACACCATCTACCCAAACTCAAACTATTTGTTCTTTATATGACAATAATGCCATGCCTTTTTTCTTGCCTTTTATGTCTTTCGAATCCATCTAGAAATTGATCACCTTTCATCTAACTACATCAACTTATCAATCCTCCCGCATGCACTATATGTAGTGATGGTAACATAAATTCAACTGGTAAAATATCCTCCATGCCAAACACCAATTGAAATGACGTGGCCTTGTTTAACCTCTTATAGGTTTTCTTGTATGCCCATAGAATGACTGATACTTTGTCATCCCAATATTGTCTTCCAACGTCACAAATATTAGTCAACATGTGACTTAGTATTTTGTTAAATGCCTCAATAGTTCCATTCACTTGAGGTTGATAAGGGGTAGTCTTGTGATGGGCCACCATAAATTCTACTAATAGAATCATAACCATTTCATTGAGGAAATGTTTACCTCTATCACTAGATAAGGTTAAAGGAAAACCATACCTGCTGATTATGTTCTCCCATAAAAATATAACAGTTTTTGTTGTGGTGTAATCCTTTGTAGGTGCTTACCTCTACCCATCATGTCAAGTAATTAGTGCAAGTAATGATATACCACAAACCAGTCCTTCGTGCGGCTGGAAAAATTGGCCCTACAAAGTTAATTTCCCATTTTTCAAATGGTTCAATGCTGGTTATTGGTCACAAGGGCATTTCATCCCTCTTTCTAGGCTTGCCAAGGCGTTGGAAATGGTCACAGGCCTTACAAAACTCAATACAATCCTGGTAGATGGTTTCCCACCAAATCCCTGCTAGTAAAATCTTTCGCGTCTAGTAGAATTTCCCACATAATTTCCTCCTGCAATCCCACCATGTACTTCCTCCATAATTTTCATGTGCTCATGTTCCAATATGCATCGCACCAGAACCTCATCACACACTAATTTATACAGATCTCCACTAATCAACATGTAGGGTGCATAGCATATTGCTAATTTCTTCCTCTCTAGAACCTTCATCACTTCCGGTGTCACACCTTTTTCAAAAATATGATGAAATCTTCTAAGTCTATGGGAGCATCCACAACATAAATAGTTGTGCATCCGACATGGTATCCTCAATGCTTTGCACATCCTCCCCTGAGTTAACCCTTGATAAGTGGTCAAGTCCTAAATTGATATTCCCGGTTTTACAACCATTGTGAAATCAAATTCTTGGAATAATAGGACCCATCGGCATATGCGCCCTTGCAAAATAGACTTGTTTACTAATTAATTCAATGCCATGTGGTCCGTGTAGAATATAAAAGGTGTTGCCAACATGTACTGTCTAAATTGGTGCAGCGCATAGATCACGAAAGTGCTTTGTACTTAGTAGTTGTGTATTTCTATGCTCTGGTATCAACTTTCTACTATCAAAACATAAGGAATGATCAACAATCCCCTCATCGGGTTATGCTACTTGCTCCCATAACTATCCCGAAGCATCAATGTGCAAATAGAAAGGCTTATCCCAAGAAGGAAAACATAGTATGGGCACCATGAAAAGCCTATCCTTCAAAGTTTCAAATTCCCTCTACTACACCTCTCCCCAATGAAAGACACTCTTGTGTTTTAGCAATTCCTCCATGTGCATGATGATCTTGGCATACCCCTTGATGAATTTCCTATAGTACCCCGTATGCCCTAGGAATCCATGCACTTCCCTTTGAATAGTAGGCTCCCCTAATCCCACAATAACTATAAATTTGGTGGGATCCACTAATAATCCTTCTTTACATATAATATGTCCTAACAAGGTTCCAAATGGAGTAAAAAGACACATTTCTTAATGTAAAGGGATATCCTTAATTACCGACATCTCTAAAACATCAGCCTCAAGTTGTCACAATGATATTTTACCAACCCATATACAGTCCAATCATCTAGGTAAACTGAATAAATTTGTGGATGAAGTCCTCAAAATATTTTACCATGATCGCGAGAACACAACAGTGCATTATTCAATCTAAAAGGCATAACCATGTAGGAAAAAATTCCCCATTTAGTGGCAATTTTTTTTTTATTTGGTCTTCCTTTTGCAATTTTAACTTGGTGATAGCTTGAGAATCCATCCGTGAAAGAGTAGACACACACCGGCTACTCTATCCAAAATTTTTCAATAAAGGGGTTGGAAAAGGATCGATGACACATATTGCATTCATATCCCAGTAGTCAACAAAATTTCTTATCCTCCCATCCTTCTTGATACATATGACCATTGGGCTTATCCATTCCAAATATTCCACTACCTCAATGATACAAGATGCTATCATCTTGTCTATTTCCTCCTTGAACCATACATGAAAATTCAAGTTCATCCGATAAGGCCTCTTCTGAATTGGGTGTGCACCTTCCTTTAACTTGATCTTCATATCCCCCAAGTAATGGTGGACACCTTTGAGTTCATAGTACCCACGAGGGAAAAAATCTTGGAACTCATACAACAAATCAATGACCTTTGAAACTTCTTTTTCTGACCAATAGTCCCTAATAATAGCTTCGTTAGGTTCTTCCTCTATCCTAATGTTAACCTTATTTGTTTTTAAGGGATCATGGTAGGAGCGTTCTCGCTCATTAGTGTTATCTATGAATTTTCTTGTACCTTTAGAATGGTTAACATCTAAAGTTTCCATCTCTTCACCGTCTACTACATAGACCATTTTTCCTTATGCGCACTCAAGTCGTACTTTCTCTAATTCTTCTTCATTGAGGCATGTCTCCAAATAAGGCTCACCCAATAATTCTAGTAGCCTATCTTCTACCATAGCACTATCTCCCATCATAAGGCACTTGATTACTTGCAACACCTTATCTACTAATGGATTTGTACTCCTATACTCAAAAGATTGAATGAGATCATCCGCCAACTCCTTCCAATTACTTGTTTGATGACACATCTTTGAATGAATATACCATGCATGTGCACAACCTTGTAAGGTGGAATACAAATTATGCACCCATAAAAATGTGGTAATGCTTCTACACTTCCCATCTAGGCCTTCTCACACACTTGGACATGAAATGAGGTGGTCTCTTTACCATGGTAGTCTTGTATGATAGTGGGCATGTTTCTCCTGGATAACCTTATAGAAAATGATACTATTACCTCATACCATTCTAAGAGGATCTCTCGATGTGTAGCCCACTAGTGTACTAAAGTTTCGAGAAAGTTATAACTGAGCATTCCCCTTCTCTCATCCTCATTCTTCCATTGAGCCTCCATTTATCGCAAGAAAATTTTAGGATATGCTCCTCCAGAGTAACTTGGCAAATTATTCCCTCCTAGGTGCTTGACTGAGCGTGCCTTTGTTACCCTTGTTATAGATCCTCTCAACTGTCACCCAATCAACTCATAAGTCCCATATGCCCAATTGTCACATGCCATGCTAGTGGTATCACTCAAGGACTGAGCATATTCAAACTAGATAACTCCCTCTCGTGGGATGAATTATCTTAGGATCTTTGATGGAGTGCACATATATTATGTCGAGGACTTCCTCTCCTAAGGGCTCAGTATAGGGTGTTGTATTCCCATCTATTAAATGCATAATCACCCTTTCTTCCTTATTCTCAAATCTGATATACCCCTTGTTAAACCACATGTCAACATTGTTCTTATAACACCAAGGGCGCCTAAGTAATGTTGGAAAGTTTTCTACCTCGGTGAGTGCCAAGACTTCAAAATCTCCAGTGAACTTGGCCCCTTGAATAGTGATAACCGCATCCTTCAAGATACCAATGGGCATTTCCTTTGTCTTATTTTCCATATACAACACATTTAAAGATGGTTGTAGCACGGGTCTTACCATTTGATGTCGGGAATCCAAGGTAAGAAAATTGACCTCCTATCCTATTTCAATGAGGATATTACTCGAAGCCATCCATCAAAAACTATATTTAATGTAATTTCCTTATCATAGTCAAGGCTATGAGGAAGGTTTGCATGCAAAACCTTCCTTTCACGTTCTTCTCGGTGTGTGGTACCTTCTCCTCATCCATTATCCTAGCAGGGAATAATATTATCTTGCATTAATATCGTACATACTTCCTTGACCTCATCCATGGCATCCTTTGGAGCCTCGACATTCTTCCTTTGCTTCAAATACTTTTGACTACTCCTTTAGACATTAGATCTCCCTTGTAAACTCTAAATCACATACATAGTCTCTTTATTCACCTCCTTCTAATGAGCAGGTCTAGATACTTTCCATGTACCACTTCCTCTATTGAAACTTGTGTCTTTTGTATTAGCATCTCCCGACACATGTGGCCTCGCTTGCATCATTACCAATATAGGTTCTAGCCCCGATTCATGTGCCACCTCGACATCCATTATGAATCAGCCTTCTTGATGCTTACCATCCTAGTGCCTTTGTCCTTCCGGTGTTGTTGGTTCATATGCTCATAAATATCTAGAAACTCTTCATACTTATGTTTCTTCCCGCACCACAAGCATTGTAATAGATCAAGACACTCACATTTGTAATGCTATATAGATCCACAATTATAACAGTTCCTTGTGATAAATCACTTCATCCTTCACCGTGGTTATGCAACCATGAAATCCTCCGCGAAAACCTCTTCCACACACTCCTCCATCTACACGCCCTTCATAGTGATGATCATCATCCTTGGAACTACTTGCAAGACTAGTCTGGCACACACCAAGATCAATAACATCATGAATATGGTCAATCATTCTGTAATCCTTGGTATCATGGGTCATAGAGGTACAAATCTTGTAATAACAAGAAACATTCTTGTGGATTGTGCACTATAGTAGAGGGAACCTACTTGCATCATGATCCCCATGGAAAATCTCATAGTCTACCACCATAGCATGTACCAACTTCCGAGGGAAACTATCTTTTGCATGCCCCTTCGCTCATATCCGTACACCAAAGCGCACTATGAACCTCATGCACTTAGTTTCTAGACAACTTCTTTGACTGCTTGGCCATTATGGAAATTTGAGCCTCTAGAAAGTGGCTAACACCATTATTAAAGCTTCCAACAACCTCAGCATGAAAGGAAGCTTCTAAGGCCTCACGCGGGTCTATGAAAGTCTTGTGTGACAATGCCCTTCTAAATGGTGTTATCAATCCTCCAAAACCATTGAGCATGTTGAGAGGGGTGAATGTCATATGATATTTTTGAAAAGAGAGTCTTGAAATGCACATCAAACTCCCACAAACTCTCTACCATTCTTAGTTAGATCTCCTTTAGAGCACTGATGCTCTTCTGCTCAAATTATAGGATATGGAACTCTTCTAGGAAGGCGTTCTTCAATGCAGTGTAGTCTACCATTGTTTGATTGGGGTCATACTTCTAGTACCAACTATGCATGTACCTTGCAACGCCATTGCAAACCGACTTACCTTCTCGCGCTCGGGTAGTGATCCTTTTGCGTGCCATAGTAATTCACACTTGTGCACATGCTCTATAGCATCTTCAATACCCCTATATTCTGGTAAGTGCAAAGACATATCAAATAATACTTGTGGAGGTGGCTATGGCCCTTGTCCTCCTGATCTAGAGCCTTGGTTTCCTCTAGTGTTTCCTCCTCCACCAAATCCACTAGATCCACCAGGTCTTGTTCCTCCTGATCCACTAGATCCTCTAGATATGCTAGGTCCACTAGGTCCTCTAGCCCCTACACCACTAGATCCACCTCTTACAGCCAAAAAATGGCCTGAAGTGGTCATGCCTAGTGTTACCAACGTCCTACTGAATTTTGTGTTGATGGTTTATAGTATTGTCCCACTACCAGTTGTGTGTCCCGTACCACTCCCAGACGTGATACCAAAACCTTACATACTTGAAACTTGTCTAAACCTTCCTCCAAATACTGGAATGGTTTACATAGCCATAGATGTTTTGAATGGGAAATTATATCTCTTGGGAACAGATTGGTTACTCCCACCGATACCAACTAGGTTTACAATAATTCTCCCTTGATATTGAAAACCAAGCACTAGGGTTTATTGCAATGTGGGTTTATATGCGCACGAGATGGATCTCCTTTCTCCCTATGACAACATATCATTAGAAGATAAAGGGGCTTCTCTCTTGTGCTTACCAAGATGGGGTAGCAAATACTTGTTAGGATCCATGTCCTCTGCGTGAACCTTAACTCCTTCCTGCAATGTCTACCTCCATAGATCCATCACACTTCGCAACCTCATGTTGTCCGGTCATCTCTCTTTCACGAGATTTGCTATACTTGAGTCACGTCTCCTCCCTTTCCTTTTCTTATGTAATGTTCACCATCTTTCGCCACCCTAGCTTCCTCTTCTAAAGCACTCAAATAAGCTTATCTGGCCATGGAAAATTCCTCTAAACTTAAGGTAATGATCAAGATCTTCATAGCCAAAGGAATAACACACAAAAATGATCCTCTGGGATCCCTCAAAAACTTGAACTCAACAACTTCTGGGCAAGAATACATAGAAATGAAATATTTTAGAGTATAACCGGTTAGCACTCCTTTCCACTAGTGATCAACAACACATGTCCAAGTCATATCTACATCCTGGAGCCTCTGATAATCACCTTGGGTCCATACGCATGATCTCGTAGTGCATCGCTTGATCTGGATGTATATATTGAAATCCATTCATATAGTTCTACTGGAAAATAATAGAATAATGTATTGTACAACTCATGGTACATATTCTCTTCTACCCATCTATGTGCATCAAACCCAAGTCCAAAGTGTTGAATCTTTGAGAAAACTCATCCTCTCGTGCTCTTGAACCATCCTTCAATAGTTTCAAGGGTTATACATTCTATCATCACACATCACATGGAACAAGATGCATTCCATTTCTCACAAATTTGAAAAGAGGTCCTTGCAACGGAACCAAGATGTAATCATTTTTATACCCTTAGAGAATAATAGTCTAAGGATCATATGGCTTTTCAACTTCCATTTTTTTTTGAATTTTTAAATTTATGAGGTCATATTTTGGGTGTAGATGTTGCTAAATCTTCCCCATGATTGGCGTAAAACAATTTTGGTGAGAAAATTTATTGGTTGGAAAAATATATGGGTTTCTTACCAATGCTCTAGGAATTGAAGTACCTCTAGTTTTAGGGTGTAGCTCTATGTTTATATGCGTGATGAAATGAGTTTTTCTAGTGGACTTATGACTGAGGATCTAACGGGGCACTCCACCGACCATGTGACAAAATTTTATGGTTACCTGCAAGAGAAGACTTTTCTTGGACATCGGAAAGGGAGTGAGAAAAAGAGGAAGGGGAATTAATGTTGCGGGTAGAATATCAAATTCCTACACACACTAATTAGAAATTTCAACACACATTTATAAGAAGAAAACAAAAATCCTTGATGATACTGTCTAGAGGAAACCATGCATACAAAGATGCACACATTCATATGCCTTGGAAAACTGAAACTTCTTCCTTTATTAACATCTCAACAAGGTTGTACATAACATGAGAATGGATGAAAATATGGAGGGGAGAAGTGGAAGAATTGGCTAACTATTTTTCTCTTTCACAAGAAAATTCTCTCTCATGAACACAAAAATTTGTAAACCTTTATAAGTTAGAAGCCTCTACATTTTATAAGAAGAGAGTTAAATCTTATTGTAGTCATTTTTATACCCTTAAAACAGTAAAGTCTAATCCCATGAGTGTCATCCTTTCACCCAAAGTGAGCACCGGGCGCTCACTCGAGGCACGCATGGGCATCAAGCCCTCATTTATGTGAGTCTTGTGAGAATACATCATATATGAAAATACTTAATTTCAAAGAATTAGAAGGGACCATGCATTCATTCTGAGAACCTAGGATGAGTTATCATATCAATGCATCCATAAAAGAGAAATAACAAAAAACATATAGAAATGATTCATAACACAAAGGAAATGCATTATACTTAAGCTCATGAACACATATATGATTTAGAATAGAACCTTCCATTCATATTAATGAGTTTAGTAACCACATTACATTCCTTGAGGTCATAACAGACCCATATAACAATGTAGAGCAAGGTCATGCATCGAAACTATACTATGCCCTTCATATTATAAGGATAAACATAGACCCATCCCTCTAAATATGCCATCACTCCTATATTTCCTATAATCCCAACCCATAGAATCCTCTTTGATATTTACATAGAGCTTTTCCTCTTTTCCAATGCACTACTCTCTTTGCCTCTCTTTTCTAGTATCTTCTCATATCACACATAGCTTATGCTATCTCGTGCATCCCCGTATATAGATTTTCTACCTTGACCACCATGTCTTATGAGGTGACATATTGTCTACAAGTGTCCAAGTGATCCTCCAATGGATCATTCATCCTTTGATATGATATCTCCACTGCGGCAATGATGTTATTCTCGAACCTTCCATTACATGCATGGAGTATTCCATTCTTGATCCTACAGCTGTCAGGCTGACCCCTTATCCACTCCACATGCTAGAAAGGTCACAATTTCCTCGTGTCCTATCTGGAACTCGAATATGGCTAATTCCCAACACTATCTTATCGTACACGCGTGCCGTGTGTTCCGATAAACCTTGCTAGAACCCTACCTTGCGTGCATTCAACCCACATGCCCTTCTTCATATAGGTTCTGTGCACCCAAACACCTTCTTATACTTACCCAATATTATGGGGCCCAACACTTATCTACCCCCAATGACTCTTCATATGTCTTAACAAAACTTTTAACCTTTCACCTTCCTAGGAAAAACATTTATTCCCTTTTTATAACATAAAGGTGACTTTATACATTATAAACCTAAGGTTGCTTTTTAATTACATTAAATACATTGAAAAAGTGCATTCCCAATGAAGAATTAGAACATTGAAGAGAGAGAAATTTGGGGAGGGTGACAGAAGAGAGAGAAATAAGAAATAGGAATAATCATGTTGAATAAGAAGAAGTTTCTCTTGATTACTTGATCTCACTACCCAACCAATCTCCATCTTATGCCACTGGAAATATCTCAATTCCCTTGAATTCCTTATGAATTAAGTTGCAACACATGTTACTTTGTCAACGTGTGGAATATGTATGCAACTTAGAGTTTTTGTCCAACCATCGAAAAACTGTTGATATCTCTCGCACTTTTGAACCATGATGAATTATTTTATGCAATGAGGGTGATGGTAGAATGAATCCTAGATAGAGAATCCAAAGTATTCTTATTAAAATACAAGGGATTTATAGCCTCTTTCTTGACATACTCCTTGAATAGTCCAATCAAATAATCTTCCATTGTGCTCTCTTCGATCGGGCACTCCAAGTTTCGAATTTGGCGATTGACATTGTCCCGCAACTTGGATGCATGTTCTTCTTTTCGTAAAACCATGTAATGGATTGATTTATCATCTCATACATAGTTACTAAGGTCCTTTCCCATTGACATAACAAGTCTTTTGAAGGAGAATTAAAAATCCTTTAGTCAATTAGTAGTTGAGAGCGAGTGTCACCCATTTCTATCACCAATGGATGAAGAGGATCCCAATGATATTTTATTTTCCATATCTTCCCTAATCACTCATTCCTTATTAGTAGTTACACACATGTATGTAAAGAGTTTGAATTCCTCATGAAGTAATGAATTTCCTTTCTCAACAATTGTACCTTTCCATTCTCTATTATCCCGTCCCTGCACCGTGAACTCTTGTGTCTTCTTGATGGATTCTGGATTGAAGATGCTCATTGTCACAAATTACTCGATAGAGATTGTCGAGGAATTTGGATCCACTAGGTATTTTACATATGATTAAAGATTTTGTACCTATTTTTATAGTTATTTAATCCTTTTCTTATACTCTTGGTTCATTGCAACCAAGTGAGTGGAATACTATTGGTACATGTGTTAATCTCCTTCATGAGTAGCTGGGCCTAGTGGAATTTTTGTAATCATCCGGTGTCAATTCATCCACCATATTGATCATATTGGGTCAGGCCACCTCAATGTATTGTTCACCTGTTTCTCCAATATTGAAGTGTGAGGCTATGCGAGACATTTTTTATTTTCTTTCCCTTAGCCAATTATGTTATTGCTGATAGATTAGGGACAATGACTTGATGGATGATACACACATCTTGTGTAATTATCTCCTTCATCCAAGGGAACATTTCATCATATTCAGGATCTATGATTGGCATATCAATTGTTCCCTACTCAGGTGGAAGAGATATCTCCTAGATAATTGAGGTGAGAGTGTTAACAGAGGAGGTGAGACCTACTATGATAGCTTATGAAATAGATCCTGGAATACTCCATCCTTCTCAATTTGTGTCTCTACAACTAGATCTTCTTCTATCCTAGCTCTCTTAGGTGACTTATCATGACAAGGAGCTTCCAATTCTGTAGCTTTTCATTTTGATCTCTCACTGAGTGACCTAAAATTGAAGAAACCTCCACCATCTTTTATGATGACTGTGTTGTGAGGCCTAATTTCGAGTGGTGGGGAGACTTCTTGACTAAATGTCAAAGACCTTATTACTTTGGAACCAATCACTTGTTCTCTTGATTACCTTCTCTTTTCACTCTATGATGTCACCGGACTTGTGGACATGACAATTTACTTGAGGAAAAGGGGAATCTTTAACCACCTCATACTTTGGATCATATAGTTTAGTTTCATCATCTTGCAAACCCTCTTTGTACCATGGGACCTGATACTTCTTCATTTCTCCTATCATCATCCTCATATGGTACCTCTCTCACACATTGAATTCATTATCACAATTGGCCCTATAATCTTATAATTTTGGGACATGGTATATTTCTGGGACATAAAATGTGTCCTGGATCCATCCGTATGTAAAATTTGGCCATGGGAATGTATGAGTGCAAAGTTAGGTGTGTGAAGGCCATCTCTAGGTTGGATGCATCATTTACATTCTTGCACGTGAAAACCCTAAGGGATATGGGGAATGAGACACACTTCTTCTAATTCCTAAGTCTATTGTTCACCTATGCAAGCTACCCACATATCTTGAATAATGCTAAAGGATAATTAAGGTACCAGGGTAACCTTAGTGGGGCTTGATCAAATTCGGAGACACGAATGTAGGATAAAGTGGAAAATTAGATGAATTAGGATCCATATCTTTTGCTTAGGGATGCTTCTTGTGGTAACATTCTCATATACAAATCACCCTATAGATTTCATATAATGAACATCATGAAAGAGTCATTCATATGGGTGAAATATCGTTGAATTTATCTCAACACCAATTGAGGGAACTTATCGAATACTCGGGACTTGAGAAAATATGTTCGAGTGAGGGCCAATCCCTTGAATGGTCTAGAGCTGGTGAGGAGATATACCAAGTAGGAAGTCATGAATAAATTCTTTATCATAGGCACTTAGATCAGTTCATGTGGCAAGTTTTCTCTTATTTTTTGGCCATAATCTATTTTTTTATCTCCTTCAGTCATTGTTAGGATGAAGAGTGCCATCCAATCTCTAAAATACCTTGTACTCACTTCTCTCATCACCCTATTGAGAAGGGTGATCACATCCAAAAACCTTCATGGAATTCACACCTTGAGAGACTCTTTGACATTATGTAATTCTTTATTTATGTCTTTATCCATGAACCCATTGTGATTACTTGCAGATACACATCTATGTTGTTCCATTCATTTACGACCTTTTCCGTTGTGATGATTGCCATATTGGATGGGGTGGAAATTTGATATGCAAGTGAGATAGCTTAGGGGAAATGACCACCATGGTTGTGCCTTTTTCCTCTTGATTTTTTTTTGTTTCAAGTTCATAGTTATGTGAGCAAGCCAAGACCAACTCAATTCTTCGTACGGACACAAGATGTCTCTGCTGTGAACAATCCACTTTTGTATTATTTTTCGTCAATTTTACCCTTTTGGTCTGCCAACATGCATGACATAAGAACATAAAAATCCATATAAGTGACATCACTATCACCTACCTCAGCATATTCTGATGAAATATATTATACTAGTTTCACCCTGTGAATTTGAACTTCATGTTTCCTTAACACTTACTATATTTGGAAAAAGCAACTTACTATTTTTAGTAAGTGTCATAATTCACCTTTCTAGATCCCAAGTGATGATATTATCCTGAATGATTACCCCTCTGTGCACTTCTTCTATGGAAACTGTTGTTTTGGTATGACTTACTATTAATAGTAAGTTCTAAGAGACAACTTACTATTTTTAGTAAATAATGATTTTTTCCATTTTTAACGCAACAAGTGAGATTATCCCGTATGACTACTCCTATGTACATTTTTCTTTCATTTCTTGCTTTTCTAGAATGAATTAATATTTATATCTAGTACCCATATTGGGAACTTAATATTTTTAGTAAGTGGCCGTTTTCACCAATTTTGGCACTGGAAAACCACTCGACCTTGTGAATATCCTTTGTGCACACCGCCTTCACCGCAATCGCTTCGGTGTTAACTTACCAAAAATATCTAGTCCCCATGTAGGATGGTTTAGTATTTTTGGAAATTTTATCTCTAGTGGTCTGCATTCGTGATGAAATGAAATTTCTCGATGTAGGTTTTTTTCCCAACAATGCTCTTTCAACTTCACTTGATTGCCGGTTTGAAAGATTTTAAAATTAAAAAAAAACATTCGTGGGAAAACAAGGGTTCACTCACCATAAAAATATGAAAACTATATATGAGAGATTATTTTGCATATTTTAGGTTCCTGGTAAATTTTATGAATGAAAAATATGATATCTCGATCCTGTCTAGTGGTTTCATGAGATACGAGAAATTTTTCTCCCGGTGACTTCGAGGTTTTCCTACAAAACATATTCATTTCTTCTTCATTTGAATCCATTATTTTTTGTGTAATTTATTTTTTAATATTATGAAATCCTTAAAAATATCATTTAAGGATAAATTTTTTGGATTTGATCTATGAAAAATTTTTCCAACATTTTGGCATCATTTGGAGGTATGAGGGATGAAAAATGGTGAAAATAGCTATCTCCTTCGTTATTTTTAGCTTGAAATGGAAGGAGGGAGGGTTGGGTGAAATTTTCTATCCCTCCTATCCCTTTGATAAGGTGCAATGGGGACATGATAACTCACCATTCCCCTAGCATGAAAAATGTTGTATGTTGGTTTCTTTGGAAAGGTGTTAGATGAGGGAGCTAAAACAGAGCACTTGGGAGTTGATTAACGGTCATATGTGGGTCCAGGAGGAATGAAAAGGGTGGGGGAATTTTAATGTACCTAATGTCCATTTTAAAAAGGTAAAAATGGTTTAAGAAAATTTTTCTCATTGTAGGAAGTACAAGTGTCACACATACGGGGGTAGGTAGGTGTGCAGGTCAAACTGGTCAACGGGGGCTGGGAGGTGAGCACATGATCATATGGGTGACTTGGAGAATAAATGATGGTGAAATGCATTTTTGTGAACCCAATGTAACTTTTCAAATGAGAAATGGGCACATTAAAATTTTCCTTCACCACACTTGTGATGTGTCTAGGTGTAAAATTGGTTAGGTGTTGGAAAGCATACCTTGGGAGATGACTTGCGAAGATCATATCTAGAGCTCCCGGATGAGTTTTTGGGTGCTTCATTATATGATTTTTCATGAAAAACATAATACTAGAAGAATGTTGAGGGTATTAAAGATTTAAATGATTGAAACACCTCCAAATGGCTCCTTTTTCTTGAGACCTATAGTTATGCATTTGAGAAGAATGAGTTGCCTAGGGAAATGCATAGGGTTTTAAGATGTCCCATTTTTTCCACCATGTAGAGTATTTAAAGTTATTTCCATATGTAATTTTTGGGATTGAAACTCATTATGGATCTCCCAAAATCTTTATTTGTAGTTTAGGCCCCCTTTTGTGGTGCAAGATCCTTTAGGTCCAAAAAACCCACTCTCGTTGAATTGACTCCAAAACCTCCAAAACTTCCCAAAATATTCCAAAATAAAATACTTGATGTTTTAATCTCTTGAATACTCCTCCATGATGATTTTTGGAATTTTTATCCACTCCGGGGATGATGCACTAGCATTAGGAAGGATGATGATAGCCCTTCCCAAAATGGCTCAAAACTCCATTGTTGAACACTTTTCTCTAGAAGTTCTTAAATTATTTTTACTTCCTTAATAACCTAGGGGATGAAAGAAAATAAATTAGGTATCATTTAAATAATAGGATACAATTGGTGCTGGGGATGGACTGACCTTGGGGTGTCCTTGAGAAGGTATGGCTTTGAATTTTTTTGACATTGTGGTATGGTTGTCATGTTTTCTAGTGAATTTTACCTCTGCAAAAACACAAGACAACATGCCACAAGGTTTTGGGAAATAAATTGTTACATGTTCATATTTTCCTTAAATAATATTAGTAAAATAAATAGTATTACATTTCCAAATTTGATAAGATAGTCCATGTACTCACTATACAACATACAACATCCTTCTTTATTACAAGTTTTTGATTCGAACAACTTTACAGGACTAATCTCTTCCATAGATAATATCATAATTAATTTCAATTACCAAAGGTTATCATTTACAGGAGAGAATCCTTTGAGGTATATGAATCAATCCACCATTGATTATACAAGTTGGAAAATGGTTAGATACAATTTTGGAAAGAGTATCGCAATTAGAGAGCAATGATAAGTGTGATAAATTGATTAGATATATGAGAAATAGGAACTTCCTTGCATTAAATTTTTTTGGTGGAAACATATATTATCTTATTAAACTCACATACATGGACCTTCAAATTATAGTTTCCGAATATGATTTGAGTAACACACTCTTTGAATGTCTCGTGAGAAGAAAAAATATATAAAAGAAGATAAGCAAGAAAGCATCACATTTTACATATGTCATTGATAGGTTGAATTGGAAAAAGTTACCAAAGATGAGATGAGTAAAACATTATTTGAATGTCTTATGAAAATAATGAAATAATATGACACTAGCAAGATCAAACTTATTTCATCCTTTCAAAGTTACTCTTCCTCCTCTCCCTTCCCATGCATTAGTCCTTTGATCATACCTATTCAATCCTTTGAATATTTTTTTGAGAAACACTCAATGATGTAGCTCATGTAACATAGTTTTTCAATTATTGATTAAGGGCCTCAATATCTCTATTAGTAGATCTCATCACTGGTACAATAGAAGTGATGCATTTTTCGAAGCACATGATGTTGGAAATAGTGGTTTAAGTTGTAACATGTGTAGCTAAATAAGTTGTGCATCTTTTAGTAATGGATTTCAAGAGGGAAGTGTTGGATTGTGGTTCATAATGGGATTATAGGCTGTTATATGTATTTTCTACGTAGAACCATGTTTGGGTTTTCGATGTCACAATTTCAAGCTATAATAGTGAATAGAATATGGACTCTATTATCAACATAAACCCCCACACCATAATTGGGACTAAGAAGAGAGGGTTGAATTATTTATTGGAATTCTAGGTGACTGGTTATTCATTTAATAATAATGAAAAAGGATGAAAGAAAACTTTAAGGCTTAAGAGTTCATAAACCAAAATGGTTCATCATTATTTATTAGGAATTATGACCAATATTATAGTAGAAAAGGAGATGGTAACTATCAACATTGATATTAAAGTGATGTAAATAAGTTAGGAACAAGATATTAGAATATAGTGAAGTGACATGATCTTATAGGAATTTGACATTTTGCAAACAAGTTAAACTAGTGAAGGAGATCAAATTTGAGCATATTGTATCCCTTTAAATTTCAAAGTAGTGAATGTGGAAAGGAATCTCATGGACCAAGTTAGGAGAATTTGTAATTATGACTTTCCACAAACCAATGCAAGACCTATATAAATTTGACCTTGGGAATTTGAATCTCACAAGTTTTATTCATATGAGATAAATAAGTTCATGGGATATTAGTTGAAAAAAATAATGATTGGGTCAATAAGTCAAGATATAAGAATTGTATAGTGAACTAGTCACTTATGTGGAAAATTCTAAATGATGGATCATGATGGAAATGAATAGAGAAAAGATCAATATTGGACGATAGACTATTTTCGTGGTGAAGATGAAATGACTAATAATTTGACAATGTAAATATTAAGAGTGATCCTTAACACTACTGAAAAACTTGTGAATATGAAATGAAAAAATGCCAACTACTGTAGTAAAAATAATGATAGAAAAGCATATTGTGGAGAGAATCATGCCAAGACATAAACAAGATAACATTGAATATAAAGATATTGTTGGCAAGTTTAATGTGGAGTATATGTGAGACTTGTTTGAAAATAATTAGTAGAAAAATGTGTTTTGATGGAATAAATTAACTATGGGATATACAATGCATGACTATAGGAAACAATACTCCTGAAAATTTTGAATTAATGAAAAATTGGAAACATACTCTATTCTTTATATTATTATGTATACATGGTTGACCTTGTTGGCCATGTTGGAGACCTTAAGGAAGATCTAAAAGTTTCCATTGAAATTCCAATTAAACCTATGGTTTAGGTAACAATAAGCCTTGAAATTAATCTATTGAGTAATGGATCTCAAATAGTGTAGTGTTGGTACACATTCAAAATAGTGCCTAATTTTTTTCCCGCAAGAAATTGAGTCAAAATATAAATAGTTTCTTTACATCAATACTCTTTTTGAGGCATTGTTGTTGGAATATTCAATTCTTAATCAAATAACTACAAGATTCAACTAAGGATATTGACAAAGGTTTCAACTAACAACTTTTAACTCAGAATTTTAGTTAAAACCATCGCATTATAGTGGTATAGATTTTAAATCATCTTCAACACTACAAATCCAAAAATATGGAGGTCATATATTTTTGTATGAGATTTGTCTCAATATTTATTCAAAGTATTGGAATATTTGTTCAAAGCAAGTAATTTAGTAATTGCATTGTTCATTCTATGGTGAAAAATTGTGGCACCAAAATATTTTTAAACACATATCTTCATGATAAGACATGAAAGAAAGTCGATGAGATATGAATTTCAAAATTACACGTTTTGACCCATCAACTAATTACATTTCTTGAAATAGACGCTTGCATTGTGAACATTATTTCTTTTTCTTTAACCTACAACACAATTCCTTTGCACATTTTTAGAAACATATAAATACACTAAACATATAATTATAATTGAAGTATATTATTATGTAAATCACAAACTATATAACTTTAACTTATAATCTAGTCTTAAGCATAAAGGATAGATATAATTATATATAATTGTTAATTCTATACATTTTTATAAAAATTAATGCCAAAAATATTGGGATTGACACAACTAGTGTCACATTTTGGCCATGTCAGCCTATGAATTAAAAATATAAAGTAGAAGGGTCCAATATTCTCACACTTTATTTTTCTATTTCACATTGAATGCAAACTAAAAATAAATAGTGATGGGTGAAAGTGAGAGGGAAAGGAGAAGGATAAAAGGAAGGGAGCAGGATATTGAGATAACAAAAAGGGAAGAAGAAAGGGATGGGAGAGGAGGGGAAACACATAATGACATGCCCACAAAATTCAAGAGGTAAAGTGAGCGCTTCAGTTCCATATATAAGATCATTGAAAATAGAAGAAGAGAAAGAGGAACAATATGTACTACCTTTACAAATGATAAATCAAAGGTATGTTGTATTTTCACCTAAATTTGATATAAAAATATTATGTAAAACCGTAAGACTAAAAATGTTTAAATTGTAGAAATAAACTATAAGGTAATTGTAATTCCTAATGTAAATTGGAAACACTAGTACAAATTGGAAACTCGAGGTAAATTGAAAATTATGTAATAATTTTGAAACCCTATGACAAACTAGAAACTCTAACGTAAATTGGAAATCCTTTGATAGATTATAATCTACAAAATAAATTGAAAATGTTATGTTACTTTAGAAATTGTGTAATAAATTGGAAACCCTAAGATAAATTAGAGTCCATGAAATAAATTGGTGACTCTTAAATAAACTATAATTAATAGAATAAATTGAAAAATCTGGAATAAATTATTGTAAATATTTAAATAGAATTTTAATGCATTTTTTTCTAGAAAAACATAAATATATCTTTTGAGAGCTTTAAATTTTTATTTTCCTAGAATGTTTATAATAAAATTTTACACAAACTAGATTTTTTTCATAATCTTCCCCATGTAAGATGATATGAGTTTAATGAAATCCTCTCAACAAAACTTTAACCCTATACTATATAGTACATAAGTATGTAAAAACACTAAATCTAAAAACTAGACAAGACGAAGCAAGATACTTTGGATGAATATTTGATAATGATATTTTAATCTATTGTCCAAATTTTGATGGAAATATATCTCAAAGTCAAGAGATAAAGAATTAATATGATCTTAGGTAACTTTAGGAAACTATAAAATAAAATAAAAAATTAACCACTTAAAAACTAATGAAAAGACGGTTTCCCTAAATGGATATAAAACCAAAAAATGTGATTAGTAGAATAAAGTATATTGTGCATGATATATAAATAATTTAAAATGGTGTAAGAGTACTGATAGACATTGATATAATTTAAAATATTCTTATTTATTTGTAGGCAAATAATTTATTTTTGTCATGTGTTGAAAAATATAAATAATTCCTATTTTTATATGATATTTTATTAAATCTTGAGTCATGTTTTCTTCTTTCTATTAGAGACGTCTAATGATTGGTATAGTTTTTTATACGATCATTTGTGGTAGTATTGGTATTCATGCTTTGGCACAACATGTACTAGAATTGGATATGGAAGATCCTTATAGCGTATATCAACACTCTTATACAAATAAATGTATGTCGACCTCTATGCGATCACCATGGAGGTATTACCTTATAGTTTATTTTTAATTTAAATTATTTCATTTTATCAAATAATTAAAATATAATTTACACATCACATGGCTAGTTCCGTTTAGAGTATTTGTGGATGAGAGAGGTGCGACGAGTACATGCCTTTAATTTACTAGTAGGGATTCATCATCTCGAAGGTATACATTTATAGTTTAATTTTTAATTTAAAAATATTTAATTTTATTGAATAATTATAAAGCAACTTGTGTTTTGTAAGTCTACTTTCCATTTACATTGGAGGGAGGATGAGGGAGTTAGGAAGAGTAGATGTCTTTCATCTTATACTAGGGAGTCACCAACTCGGAGGTATACATTTTATTATTATATAAAATTGACTTCAATTAATTTAGTTATCACATATTATAATTTTATTTCAGATCCTCGTGAGGTATAAGACCTTCTAAGCTTGCTTCTCATAGAAAATTCAAACAACACTATGTCTCATCGATCATGAATGACATATTCCCCAATGCTTTAAAGGGTAATGATGATGATGAAAGAATTCTTCCCCCACCACACTCGAGAATGAGATACCCTCTCATCTCACTTATGATGTATAGACACAGAGTGAAAGGGACCAAGAATAGATCATTGTACTAAATAATAATGGGAATATATTGATGGATGTTCGAGGAAAGTACGTATCTTATTATGTTTTTTTAATATCTTAACTTAATTTATTTTAGCTATTTATTTAATAGATTCTATGATTTTCAATTTTTTATTTTTTCATTTATTTATAATGAATGGCTAAAAATGAAATATTTAACATTCAATATTTTTGGTTTCAAGTACATTTCAAGAAGAAATTAAGGAATGTTATCTAAAGAAAGTGTATAATTGAAACATAGGCAACATAAGGATTTATGAGAATAAAGAGGCATATCAAGGAGATTATATTTCATAAATACAACAATTTTTAGTATTTTATAATTTTTTCATATCTATAATTTGTAGATTACATATGAAGGAAACACTCGATACAAAAATTCTTTGATCTCATAGTATACTTGAAGAAGATTGGAATGTCTTGTGTGATAAATGGATTGTAGAGGAAATGAGAACAACCGTAGGTTAGTTAACTAAATTAATGATATTTAAAATATACTTTTTATTGAGTATTTTCAAATATTGTTATTAGTGCAGAAATAGAAGTATCCAAAAAATTGATATGAAGTGTGGGTGGAAAAAGGGATGATGGTGGCCCATTCAATGGGACAATACAACCTTGATGAGTTGGAAAAAACAATTTAAGTTAAATATAAGCTATTGTACAATTTTTTTAATATAAGTTCATTTATATAAATTATTAATCCCACGATCCAAAGCATGTATATGATAGTGCATGATCACCAATCTCAACTCCATGTATTTTATATCCTTTTGTAGAATGAATGTACCCAACGCATTCAAGATAATGTTAGCAGCATTCATGTATTTTAGAGTTGATTCTCCGCCACCACCTCCAGAGAATCAATGTGTTATGCTCCCGTTAAGGCTAGGGTGAAAATGCCCAAGTGTTGCATTGATCATTCTCCTCTTCTTCTCCTTCTCATCCACAGAGCGACTCGGAGGTGGAGATTCTAGCAAAAATCCATTTTCTTTGGGTATGGAGCTTTGATGTTTTTGTGGTACCAGTTTGGTGATTACAATAGTTTTTGGCTTGGTTTTGAGCTATGGTTTCAGGAATTGTGTATATAGGAAGCTCGATATACTGTAGTATGTAGTTACATTTATTTTTTGTATATGATTACATGATAATGTGCCTTATAATGTTTCTATGAGTTTGTGATGATTGTTCATATCATGGAATGGTGCGGAAAGTATTTTTTGAGGCTATGGCCTTCTCCCTAGGGATCTTAAGTAAAAAAATATTCCAACATGGTCGAAACCTTGAAAAAATTAAAAGGGTAAAAGGAAAAGTAGTATGGAATTCATTTTGGATAATATTCTAAGAGAAAATTAATTTGACATAGTGTTTACATGTAATATGCATAATTAGAGGCTAAAATGGAACCTAATTTGGTACTAACTTCCATATTATAAATTTAGATAAAGCTTTTCTAATTGATTAAATGAGATTTGGTGGACCCTTAAAACTAGATATAATAGTGGTAATATTCTCTTATGGGTTGTTACATATGTAATTAATATGATGTTGTTGATCAGTTACCCCAATTATATATCACATTAATGATCCAAACAAGAAATTCATTTAATATGGTACGATAATGGGGCCATTAAGCTCTAAATCAATTAATATTTTTTAAATGGTGTGATTGGTATTGGTTTCCTTTGATTGCATTTGAGATTAAATAAAAACATGATTGGCTGAATTTAATATATAATTACGGGCCAATTGAGCCTTCTTAATTCACATTATCTCAAATGAAGTGAAAATGATTGGTTTGACCTAATCAAGCATTCAAGATTGAACCAATTTTTTTATTGGTTCATTTTCATACACATATATATATATGGGGAAAATTAATTCTCAAATTGGTTCATATTATCAAAAATGGCACAACATGGTCTTGGTTTGCCCCGATTACGTTTAAAATTAAACCAATAACATAATTGGTATAGTATAGTACTTAATATATTGGTCTAGTTTATCCCCAATTCACATTATAATATCAAAATGTCACAATAAAAAATTAGACCTAAGTACATTGTATATTCAAAAAATTATGGATGAGTTCAATTTCATAAACAATTATAGGTCAATAGATCCCTACAATGATTCATCTTGTCACAATTGGTGTAATAGGGATCAACTGACCATACTCATATTTGAGATAGAATAAGTGGTAAGATTTGTTAAATTTCATATCTAACTATGGGGCCAATCAATCCCAAACTCAGTTCATATCATCACATATGGAGCAATATGGTAAAGTTGGGATTTTTGTAAAATATATATGTAAGGGATTTCACCACATATATATAGGGGCTCCATTACTATTCTAGAAAGAGGAAGGCTAACACTAAAAGTCTCCCTACCTATATACCCACCCAACACTATCCTATTAGAGTATAACATGTTGAATCGTGTTTACATCCTAATTAGATTTAACATGAAACCTAATTGATTTTAGTGAATTAAGTTCATTAAAATAAGTAAGGTTTAATAAAAAGTGGATATTTTGATTAGTTAGCTTCCACACTTAATTAATTCAATCATAATAGCATTTCTATACAAATATATGATATTCTAAAAAGATATAAACTTGACAATACAAAGGAGTGAGTGTGTATAGATGATTATTGAGGATGTGTTGAGATCAATATTACACCCATACCAAATCAAGATGAATTGGTATTTTGAGGAAACATGGGACTGTATCCAAGTTGTGGGACCTTGTACATTTGAGACAAAACTCTGTAGAAGGCATGTTCCTCTACCTATTTCTAACACTTAAAATACTCCTATAAAGGGAAATCTACCTACCTATAACTACTATAAGATTCCAAGGTACCAGGATGAGAAGGAGATACACGAAAAGGAAAGACCTAAGATAAAAGATGCAATATCACCAAAAAGAAGGGGATGACATAGTTAGATTTAAGTGAAAATGAAGGAAAATGCATGCAGAGGGGACAAACAAGTGTATCATAGACTGAAACACACTTACATAGCCAATTTCATAGGGCATGATAAAAAAAGAACCTATAAGGGATGTAGAAAAAGTACAAAAACAAACAATGCAAGGGAAAGGCAAGAAGATGCAATAAAAATGTAGATAAGGGCAGAGATAGCCACAAAATAATATTTTATTACTTCCAATGGATGCACAGTCGATTACAATGAAGGATGAGGCTAGTATCCACATGTAGAGAGCCATATATAAATCCTCGTAACTTAAAAATGTAAGGAACAAAATCCACTGGAAAACTAAAGGAGTAAAAACATTTACAATGAGCATTGTTATTTAATTTATAGAAGAAGGAGATAAGAGGAGGAGAAAGAGAGGGAAAATCATAATCAAACTTCCAACCACCAATAATGACCATTGAATACCTGCAAATATAATTGTAATGATGTCAAATGCACCTCCCCATGTCTATTTTTCTTGTGGAAGAAGGAAAGAGGGAAAATCAGATCAAATTTGGGTGGTTGGGATGATTAAAGTTGTGCATTAATATCTTGAGACATGTTTCCCTATTTTAAAACTACCAAATTCTACCAAAATATGATTTTGAATAATTTGGAGTGTATCCCATGTTAGCATCTTTCTAAAAACACCAAGATCATCTAAATCGAGCAATGTAGCAGAAGTTATGACAATTTAAAATATTCAAGTGCAAGTAAAACACACAAGACACATGGAATGCTTTGATTGATCCATAGGATTGGCTGACTATCTTAGTATTTGTTCATTTATGCCACATGTCAGGTGCTCATTAGAAGTGAGGATTTGTCCTGCAGCCTTGTGTGATCTCGATACGTTGCATGTTGCACACTCAAGTTTGACAGTTGTGATGTGGCACAATAACGCAGCGTGGGAAAGGGCACTTAGTACATGTGTGTGTGAAAGGCACAAGAATAAAAATATGGGTGTGTGAAAAGGGTGCATTGAAAAGTGGGAAGAAAAGGTGTATACCTAAAAAGGATCCAAGTATGCATGTGGAACACGACATTCAAATGAGAAGTGCGTGGTGGCAAGAAAGAAAAGGGGGTGTAAAGAAAGCATGTAGGGGACTTAGCCAAATTGGAAGGAAAGCCTAGGGATGCATGTGAAGTGTATGCGAAATTTGGGAAAGAATCCAAGCACGTAAAAGGGGCACATGCAAAGGGAGAATGGAAGAAGGAAGAGGAACGAAGAAGGAAGGGTGTGTAAATTCATGTGGAAGAATTGCAACCCAAACGACATCGAGTTCAAAAGCTATGGACCACTAACTTAGTGTTGTGAGCTTCTCAAACTATTAACATTCTACAAAATTCACAAGCCGCATAACAAAGGAAGAGGGTCACTATTTTGTAACGTCACATTTTGAAGGATAGAATTATGTGTCGTGAAAGGACGTTAAGGTTGAAGCCATGAAACATTATCCTAGTGTTTCACATACTTTTTATGGAGAAATGTTATGAGACTCTCCTATTCGGTGGAACAAAGGTTTTTGACTGCTGGTTTTAACAAATCCATAAAATAAGGAACTTGTTTTCTGTAACATGATGAGAGACTTCAAACCTGCCAAACAAGTGGAAACCTCTTCCAAACATTGAAAATTCCGCAAGAAAATGAAAAAGTCTCACAAACACATACAAAAGTAGTGGAACAAGAAAAATGGTTTTTTGAACATATATTTTGATGTGATCATCCAAATTTAATAAAAATGATGGCATTTAAAAGGTTTATCCAAGGGTTTTGTTTTGACATCAAGAAACTTGGATATTGATAAAGTTTTAGGGGTCAAAAGTGTAAACATAGGTTTAGGGGGAAAAGGGGGATTTTTATTTGTTTAAAACATGTAACCACCTTCAACCACCAGATTTAATGATAAGTGACACCCATGCCTCATCCTACAGATCAAATGACGTGGAAAGTGACCCTATTAGAGATTTTTGTTGGTAGGATTTAATTAGTTTTTGGCATGAGGTTTTGGGCATCTCTATTTCTCTTTTACATATTCTTTATCCTCCCATTTTATATACGTATGAGGCTCATTCTCATTAAAATGATCCCTCTTTTTTGTAACAACACCATGCCAAAATAGTGGTTGACTTCCCATGAGTTGTATACCTCGATTTGGTCTCTCGTAATATAGTTTCACCTTCTTCTATGAATGTAATGGCCTATGCATCCTTTGAGCAATAAAATATTGTGTTCATCTCTCTTTTTGCTGCATAGTTGTGTTTATTATTCCTTTCCTCTTCATTATTACTCTAGTATGTTGTGTGCATTTTCTACTTGTAGGTTTTCCATTTTTGGGAGGGGTTAGTTTTTGTATTTTTGGGTCTTTGCACGTCATTTTTCCCTTTTCTTCTATATTTTCTTCCCTTTAATCCATCATGGAGATTAATCACCCCTTTCCTGGTGCTATCACCTCCTTTTAGCTTAGGTTTTTGTTTCTATTTTCCTCTCTCTATCTCTCACTCTAATTGGTCCATATGAATGCATAAATTAGGTATAGATAGTTTTTATTTCAACCGTAGGAGTAGTTTTAACATTAGGAATAGGTAAAGGAACCAAAATTCTTTGGAGGTTGATATCATTTTTCATGTCCCAAAATGTTGATATCATCCCATGTTGCCTCATACTTCTTGATCTTTCATGATCACATCCAGTGTGTAATTTTGAGATCCAACAAGTAGTAGAGGTAAAAATCATATGCCTTGGTAAAATATATCTTGAGATATTTTTGACACAATATATTAATTTTTAATCTTATCTTTGGGTACCTATAGCTTATAGGAAAATTTAGGAAACTCTTCATATCCTATTAACACAATAATATATCATTTTCACATCTATAAACATCATAGAAGATGACATCTTTCTAAACCCTAACCATATTTCTTTATATTCCACTTAAAAATTTTGTGTTGATCAAATATTATATCATATCATGTTTTAGGATAGAATATATCTTTTATTACTATATGATTTAGGATAAATTTAACACTTGGTTTGGGAAAATCAATGAATTTAGAACTTTACAATTGGATTTCCAATTTTCCTCTCTTTCCCCTACATACTTTGCATCTATTGAAGACTTTCTATCTAGTTTAAGTACATTATCTCATAGTTAGCAACTTGTGGTAAGGACAAGAAGGATGTTGTGTATTTTCCTCATTTTGGCTAAGTTAAAAGGTATATACAAGTATATTCTTCAAACTCTTATTCCACCATAATTTCCTTAGTGACACCTTCAAGATGCCCTCTTTTGAGACATTTTGTGAATGACTCGCTAGGGAACAATCACTTATTTCCCAACATGATTTCCTTCCTAGTTCAAATACACTTGTAGTCAATACACCTCTAAGAGAAAATGTAATACAAATCCAAAGATATAACCCAATATCAAGAAAAACACACACTCAAACTTTCTATAAGTCCACAAAAAGCCACCAAACCTTCTCCCATTAAATCTAAAGAGACAACCTATAAGAATTAAAAAATGTTGGTGAGAAGTGTACTACTTGTGGAAAATCAAATCATATAGGGAAAGAGTGTTAGTTTAGAATGAAATCATCAGAGGAAGAATAAAAGAAAAATGATATTATATATCATACATATTCTTCTTCTTGAAAGGACAAAGAACTAACAATTTCAATTCACTACTACATAATGTGCAAATAGTGCCATATTTTGGCTCATTTTTGCATTGTAAATATACCTTTTTGTTTTTTTGCCTAGTTTCTTGTAATAAATTAAATCACATTTTGTTGTCTAAAATTTACGCAAATACAATATGACTAGACAATTTTAGTCGTGTCAAATTAGCTTAGGTTTTTCGCTTTAGCATTATTTTTGCATCAAAGCTACATCTACTTTGTGCCATTTGAAAATTACGCAGACCTACATTATTAACACCAAGAGGTGGAAAAAATGAGACACAAAAATTATTATATAATTTTAAAAATCATATATAAGTAATCATAATTACAGATAATTATATTGTTTTTTCCTTATTTACAACTATTAAACATTATATACTAAAATATTATTTACATTGTATTTTCAATGAGAAATTGTACACTAAGAATTTGTAAAGTATCCAAATATTAATAATAATAATAATAAAAAAAATTATTTCAATTCAAAATGTGATTTACAATAATATATAATAGTGTAATTTCGAGGGAGTACTAAGGGGTCCCTTCCGAATTACAAAACAAATAGATGTAAAATTACATCCTAAATATCTTGATGATTAATATTATCCTCACAAGCTTCTTACTATTTTTGAACTTGATCCTCTCAGTCTTCCCCATCATCCTATTCATCATGATCCTCATCATCCTCTTCATCATACTCCTCATCATCCTCTTCATCATGTTCCTCATCATCCTCTTTGTCATCCTCATCATCCTCATCCTTCTCTAAATCCTCTTCATCCTTCCAATTTTTTTTACCTTGACAAAATTTAATGATAAAATGTTAAAAGTGTTTAATTTTAATTTATAGTTTGTGTGTACAACAAATTGAACACTACATGTCTTATCGGTACAAACTGATTATCTTGGGCATACTTATTAAAGGATTTTTTGTTTCATCCCAAGTCTTTTAATGTTACACGCACTTTATTTTTTACGCACTTCTTATAACACTCTTCTTGTGAATACAAGTATATGATAAAATTATGTATACTAATATTATTTATTAAAAAGTAAAAACAAAACAACATAGCTATATACATAGATTATGTAGAACTTACAAATATTTTAACATCTTCTAATTTTTTCAACCCAAATGATGATTCACCAACCCTAAAGACCATGGATTTATACCCCTTGAGTGCATTGATTTTGATATATGTATTAATTGTAATATGGATTAAAATTATAATCGATCACCATGTTATAATTACAATTGCATTTTGATCATATACCATATTCATATTTTATAAGATGTAAATAGAAACCAAACAACATAAAATATCAAATTAAATAAAACAATTTTACCAACCATAGTGAAAATCATTACATAGTCCTCTTTATAGTGAAAATGTTAGCATATATATCATTACTTTCAAAACTAACTTGCAACCCTATTTGTATCCTCTACTAGCCATTTTTCACACAAATTTAACCAAACATATTTCCCTATTTCAAGAGGTTGAAGATGTCTCATCTTGTCATTTGTGTTTTGTTGGTAGTGAACTGTAAATTATAATTAAACTTTTATTTTGAAGCTATATAATGTTATAATAAATATTGTATTTATGCAATGTAATTAACCTCAACTTCCTCTTTATTCTCTTAGAATTTAATGATGCAAATTTTCTAAATAGATTTGGTTTGTAGAGGGTCCTCACAAACTCGACAAAAGTTACATGAATTAAACCTATATGTATCTCAAGTGGGGATTTTTGCCACTTTAGATGATAATATTAATAAATCAATTTTTTTGTTTGGTCAAATATATATTTTAAAATAATTGCAACCAAAAAAATTGAAATCACTAAAAATGACATATAAAATAAATTAAAAATAACTTAATCTAATAGAATGATAAATTGAAATAAATCAAATTAGTCTAGATCAAATAAAATATATTAAAATATTCACTTTCCCTAAATATCCATTAATATCATTATGTCATCATTTACATAGAGCTACCCTTGAGCCCGATGTTTATAATTACTATGAACAAGATGAGAGGGTATATCAACATTTTTGTTGCATGTGGTGAGAGTGCATTTAAATCCCCCTTTAATCCAACTAGGAGTAAGTCATTCATAATTTTTGGGGAATTATCTCTCCATTTCACTTTTTAAATATTTGTATTGCTAATATGATGATAAGGGCCTGCCTCTAACAAGGATTTGCAAAAAAAAATCTTGTTATAAAACAATTGTTTCAAATCACTTTATATAATAAATGAAGACTATACTTCTATGTAGATGAAACTCTCATCTTATGATTATTCTCATCCTCAAGTCATTTGATATGGGATGTAGACATGTCATAATCAAGTCGTATTATAACTATTCAATTAAGATAAATATTTTATATTAACAAATAAACTATAACTTTATGGCTCGTGTAGGGGACACCCTAAGTTAGATGAAGAACATCCTCTCATTCCACTATTTTAATCATCTTATCGGTCCATATGGGAATTAGACTTGTGATACATAAGTGGTTTTAAAAATGTTCAATGAAATTAAATATATACCTATGTGCCAAGTCCGTAGAGGTTGAGGGACATCCACCCATACAAATGAGGTGGTATTTGTTAGATGGATCCTATAGATCTCTATAAGTAGTAGACCTATTATTATGAAGATGTATAATTATAATTTTTAAATATGAAAACATTATAGAATTACAAAATACATTATAAATCTATACCTCTATAGTGGGTGCATAGATGTTTATGAACATTGAGGCGGAACATGGGTTTCATCTAAATCATCATCCCTGTCATATTGTGCTAGATCCCGATCTCTATAACCACCATAAGTGAAGGCATCAAATTTATTTCTGAATAGGTTGGATCCTCTCTAATACCAAAACCAAAATTATAGAATACATTAACTAAGAAAATATGTACTTATTATTCATGAAAAATATGCCTTTAAATGTACTATAGGGTGTAATTACTTATCTTCTTTAAGAAATCACAATGAGGAGGATTAGTTATGGATTGAATATGTTTTATTATCACTTATATTATGTGTTGGCTCTCAATACTACACCCCAAGGACTTGGTAGTAATCGTGAGACATAATGTCTTTAATAATGATATATTTTAAGGAGATGTCGTTTAAAGTGGGGATATATCTAACATTATCTTATAACTAGGTCTTGGAAATGACTAGGAGACACCTTACAAAGGGTATGGATAGATCATGCTACTTCTTGCTCGCCTAAACTAGGGTGAAATAACTCGGGGTATATTGATTAAGGGAGGGATATTATAATTCAATCTCCTTCAAATTATTGGTAAGTCAATTTGAGCCAAGTATAGCCATGAATGTAATATCTACTTGCAAGAGTTGTCACATAAATATCACACATACTTAGTACATCAAACACAAGTTACTGAATACAGATAAAAATGATTCAAAAACATCATCTCTATGTAAATAAAAATGAAATGGATCTTAATGATGTTGGAATACTAATCTTCACAAATCTAAGGAAAATGAATTTATAATAGACAAAGGTAATGTAATTTGCAGACAAACACATGCATGGTATACATATTTTAATGTGTTTATAAGGCTAGGATATTTTAGTTATAAAGAGGGGGAATGGATGATGGTTGATTCACTATAGCAACATGATAATAACTTCCATGATAGTACGATACTTAAGAATAAAAATAAGATAAAATCAAATAGAAAAATTTAAAGGGAAGTTTACATTCATTGATTCCCAATTAATGTAAATGATACTAGAAAACCTTTAGAATCCTCAACAAAAATGCTTGTGAAATAATTCCAATAAGATATTCATTTCTCCCATTTTCATACGCCTAAGATACACTCAAAGGATAACAGAGATCATTCCAAAGAAAGATTGCAATAAGGGTTTTATAACTAGATCAAATATTACAAAGTAAATGCTACAACACAATATTTATTTAGTAACCAAGAAGATGCAATAACTAAAGGTTAATCATGTGTATTAGATATAGATGCAACAAACAAAATATTGCAATAAAAGTTATAATTCATTGATCAGATATTCAACATACATGTTCAAATCCATGACTGAATCAAAATAGATTGTTCTATTCATATTAGTTTAAACAAGGGGACATTAATTAGCTTCCCTCAATGCCTGCTAATGGTTGTATAGTGAAACCAACTTAGTATTACAACTTTAGACTCATAAATTCTAAACTTCCATAAAACGAGAATCTAGAGATAAAGTAATTAACAACCAATTCTCCAACAAAAAAACCCTCCTTAGAATGAGAAAAATCCCTCATTCTTATACCAAAATTCCATGAAGGAATATACTAAAAATTCCCCAAAATTGATTGGAGAAAGATAATATATGTATTAAAGGATCTTGGGCTCGCAAAATGGAAGAGAATCCTTTTGAACTAAAAATATTCCACATTTTCCCACTTAGTTGGAACAATTTTGTCTAATGATTGTGTTATTAGTATGTGGGATCCTATGTGTCCTCCACTCACATATGGAGGGTCATCTCACATGGGTTAGGTTGAGGGTTTGCTTGTGTGGCATGCACTAGGGTTACTCAGCACCCTATATGTACCCTTTCATTCCTGATTTATGAGTATGCCAAGACACTCTGTTGTCTTTCCTATATGAGCAATATTTGTTTCTGTTGTGCAAGTTCTTCCATTATTGAACAATCTTTGTGATTACGTTGGAGCCATTATGATTCCGTTGGATTGCAACTACTTCATGGTGCATCATTTCCAATTCAATTCTCGCAAACTCTTTCATGGTATCAGAGATGAGATTGGGTCAATGTACATTCATCATTTGAGTTGTGATTATGCTTGGTCTCATTTTTTTACTCCTCATGCAAGTTTTTCGATCATTATATTCTAGAAATTTAGTGCTAACATATTTAACAAGCTGTTCTTGAAAATTTGTCGTTTTGTTGTGTTCTTTGTGCATGTGCAGGTCTCCTTGAGCTTTTAGGGGTTTTGTAGCTAAATTTAGTTAGTTGCGGATAAATTTGGAGATCTAGTTAAAATAAGAGGTTATCTTTTTTTGGTTTTTTGATCAAATTTATTAAATTGGAAGTAAATTTTTGGATCTCTGTTTTTGGTTTCTCTTTTTTTTTTTTGCATGTATTTTGCAGAAAATAGGTTTTTTCACCGTGGTCGTGTCTTGGCTAAGTCATGTTATTCACCCTGTGTGAGGCAAAGTCCCTTTATTATTTTTAGCCCAGATCGAGTGGTGTTTTGGCTCTGCTCGATCTTTCTCTTCCTGCGTGGTCTTCCATTTGTGCCCTCCAAGCTGATCTTCCCCATCCTCGCCGAATCGCTCATGCCCTCGGCTTTGGCTCTCCCACTCGACTCCGCAACCTCTCCTTTTCTCTTCCGTGTGGCTATGTCTCGCCCTCTTCCCTAAGATCCCACTACCTCTCCTTGGCCCTGGTTCTCCATTCTCATAAGATCCTCCCTATCCTACTCTCATCTCGTGAGCTCTTGCCCTACCCCGTGCTTGATCCCTCGCTCCTTGATCCCGCTTCACCCAGATCTCCAATGGCTTCACCCACTCCCCGCATGCTAAGCTTCCCATCTTTCCCATTCCTAAACAGTCTCCACATTCAATTCATGATCCTCCCACTCTAAGCTCCCCTGTCTTCCCCACGCCGACTGCACCCAACTCGGGATCCTCCCACCTCCAATGGTTTCCACCAAGCCACGTGTCGGTTGGTAAGTTTTTTTAAATTTCATTTTTGGTGGGATTTCTTTGGGGTGTTCATTTTTTTGGGTGGGTATTTCTTTTAAAAGGGAAGTATATTTGAATTTTAATTAGGATTTCATTATCTTAATTAGTTTCTATTCATAATTAATTAGATTTAATTGTAATTAAATCTATTTCTATTAATTACGATCTCTTCTTTTTGATTAGTAAAGTATTAAAATCATCTTTTAAATTAACGTTATTTGTTTTTTTAAAAAAAACTCCAATAGCTCTAAAATTATCCAAATTGGATGTTTCAAAATGGTAATCTTTAGGCGTTATTATCAAATTTTTACTAATCGTGCGCTCAAATGTGAAGTGAAACTCGAGAACCTATTTGCCTTCCGAGATATTTTTCGGTGTTCTGAAGATCATCGAGACTCATCTTGAGTTCGTCTAAAACTTGTATTTACCCTTATTATTACTTGCAACTAATGAGCACATCCGCCACAGTTTATAGCAAGGGGATATCCATTGCGACGTGAGACACTTTTTCTCACAACCAGGATTTGATTTCACCCTTTTTGCACGTTGTGCTTGTTTCTGATGTCACTTTGTTGTGCTCCATAAAAATTAATTTCAGTCCCCTCTCTTGCATGTTATTATGTTGATTGCAAGATGAGTTACCAATTGTTTCAAGACACACGCTCGGACCCGATTGTATCCAACACACTCAACTATAAAGTTTTGAAAGCAGGGGGGTTTCTATATTTTCCTAGGTGGTTGTGATTCTTTTCTGCATTCCTTCTCTCTCTCTTCACAATGGATGCTTATTCACTTCCTTTTCTTACACCATTCAACTTTTTCAAGTGGAGATCGAAAATGATTATGAAACTAAGAGGTAAAGGGTTATCCCACATCACCATGGGAACTGAGACTGAACCAGATGACGACCCTAAAAAATCTAAGTGGTTAAACCATAGTGATGAAGCTTTAGGTCTTCTTTGCATGTCTATTTCTCCTGACTTGCTCTTCCACATTAAGTCATCTGAAACACCTAATTCTACATGGAAAATGTTAGATAAAATGTTTGGACAAAAAGATGACATGAGAGCGCATGAGTTGGAAAACGAACTACTAGGGTTAAATCCTATTGATTTTGAAAACATACAAGCATACTTCTCTAAGTTTGTCCACACTAGATTGTTGTTAAAGGAATGTCAAGTAGAGAAGAAATATTCTTAACTGATCTTATCGATTCTCTCTAAGTTAGGTCCTGAATATTCTATCTTTGTGTCAAATTTTTACGCTACAAAAGCTACCTTGGGAAATGATTGGAATATGTGCTCCTTTGACTATTTTTCATTCCAACTCATTCGAGAACAGGACAAAATCATTTCAATGGGGTCTCTCAAGTCCAGTCACATGCCCTTATAGCAAGTACAAGTAAGGAAAATAAGAATGAAAAGAAGAAAGAAAGAAAGGATCAACCTAAGAAGGAAACAAAGACCAAAACTAAATTTTAACACGAATGCTTCGCTTTCGAGCCTAGAGCACCTTTGTTATCCCGTGGTGCTAGTCGCGACACGGACATGGTAGTCAAATCAATTCTAACTCAACAGGAGTTAGGAAGCTTGCGAGGAAATTGGATTGCAAAGGTCCAGGAGTACGACCTGGATATAAAACCAACCAAGCTGGTAAGAGGCAAGGGCCTATGTCAGCTTATGGCTGAAAACAAAGATTCAGAAAGTCCTGAGGAAAAGGATGATTGTACAATGAAGCACAAAGTCAGCTGGAGAAATCCCATTCTCTGCCTCTGGTCCTATTTGTCGCAACCAGTGATGAGTGGTATTCCGATATTGCTTTCTTCCTCACCTATGGCGAATGCCCAGCTCACCTAATTGCAAAGGAGAAGCACACTATAAAGCTTAGAGTAGTGAAATATGTCATCTTGGGATGACGGTTTATACAAACGTGGGATAGATGGTGTCTTCTTGCGATGTGTCGACAAGCCACAGAAGGTGAAGTTGCTTGAAATTTTTCATAATTCGGCCTGTGGAGGCCATTTTTCCTCTTCCGTGACAGCACACAAGATCATCCGAGCCAGGTACTATTGGCCGACGCTTTTCCAAGATACAGCTACCTGGGTAGCAAAGTGTGAACCTTGCCAGCAGTTCGTCGGCAAGCCCAAGATGGCTGCTTTTCCCCTTAGGCTGGTCGTTGTCAACGAACCATTCAGGCAGTGGGGAATTGATTTTATCGGTGCACTCAATCCCTAATCGAGTGCCGGACATAGTTATGTCCTGACAGCAATAGATTACTTCACCAAATGGGTGGAGGCCATACCTGTTAAGAATGCCACTTCTGAGGTTGTTTGCAGTTTCATCAAAGAAAACATCATTGTCAGGTTTGGCGTCCCAAACAAAATTGTTGCTGATAATGCTTCTAACTTCTCCTCACGAGAAATTATTAGTTTTTGCTATGAATATGGGATAACTTTGGCTCACGCCTCGGATTATTACCCTCAGGGTAATGGTCAGGCGGAATCCAGTAACAAGAACTTGGTGACCATCATACGAAAACTAGTGGATGAGAATCAACGAATGTGGCACAAGTCCTTATACGACGCTTTGTGGGTAGATCGCATTACTCCCAAGAGGTCTCTCGGTATGTCACCTTTTCAAGTGTTATATGGCACTGATGCCGAGCTTCCCATTTCTGCTGAAATCCCTGCTCTGCGCTTGGCACGAGCTATTGAAGATGAAACTTTCCAAAATTCTCTTGAGAAGAGGATCATGTATCTAACAGAGCTCAAAGAAAAGAGAGTAAGAGTGGTTGACAAGATCACCGAGCATCAGAATCAAGTCAAGATGCTGTTCGAAAAAAAAGCTAAGCAAAGAAATTTCCAGGTGGGAGACCTCATATTTCTATGGGATAAGCGAAGAGAGCCAAAAGGCATGCACGGAAAGTTTGATTCCCTATGGAGAGGGCCTTTCAAGATAAAGCATCTCAATGGAGAGAATAGTTTCTATCTCTCATATCTGGATGGAACCAAACTCCCGCTTCCCTACAGCGGGCAGCATCCTAAATTTTTTAGGAAGTAGAGCTTGCTCTCTTCTTTGTACAGTTTGCTTTATTTGTGTGTTTATTTTTGTCGTGTGTTTGCTTTCGGTTTGTTGTGTGTTCCCTTTTGTTCGCCCTCCGGTCGCCCTTGTTTTTGACTCTCTAGCCCAATGGATAGGCACATGAGATCTAGGATTCTCTACCCCCGAGTCTACTCAGGGATAGTCCCCAGAAAGAGCCAGTTGTTATCCCGTAAAATTGGCAAGGGAAATTTTACAGATAACTATACCAAAATTTTGTTCCAATCCCTCATTAGGGACTCCTTGCATTCGAACGTTGCAAAATCCCTTCCCAGGAAATCTAGTTTTTCGAACTTAGTCATTTTTTGGTCCTTTTGGCCGGGCGCATAGAATGACTATGTAACATCAACTTTTGATGCGCCCCCTTTAAAACCTTTGGCGCATGTTTTCTTCTATCGCCAGGATTTTTGGTGCACCTCTCGCCTATTAAGGCTTCCCTGTGTGCGCCGAGGCACATGCGCCTTCCTGTCGACAGATCATTTGTTATGCCTCTTTTTGGTGCGCCAAAGGTGCACATTTTCCTCTGTCAACACTACTTCCAGTGTGCCATAGTGCACATATCTTCATGTTGACAAGTATTTCGGTGCACCAAAGGGCACATGTTTTCTCATGTTGATGACTCATTTGGTGCGCCCCTTTAAAAAGTTGGTGGCGCATTTATTGTTGCCTTGCCTATATATAGGCACATCGCACATGTCATTGTCACCGATGCAAAACACGTGATTTTTGTCCGAGCTTGTCGCCGCACCAGCCCGTCGCTTTGAATCACTTTGTGGACCCCTTTCATGCATTTCTTTGTTATAAAAGACAGGTAAGAGGTCCTCTTTCCTTTCTGCTTCATGTTTGTGGTTTATGGCTGTTTGTGGGTAGGATTGAATTGGAAAAAGAATAAAATTCATGATTTTGCTTTTCCCCGCTGTCCTTCCACATTTCTTCCTCCTCTTTTCAGATCTACTGGTAGAGGAAGCTCTTTCCTAAAAATATATATATATAGCTTGGAACCCCTTGGTTTAAAGCCATTTCATCCCACAATGAACCTTGCAGAAAGAGAGCTTAGCCATATGCCAACCCCTCAGTGATTTTTCAGGGAATCAAACCTAAAAAGAAACTATTTTCTCCTTTAACGCATGAGCTCGCCATGCAACATCAAAGACAGTTGTGCCCTTGGTGCATCTGTCGCCCCTATTCAACAAAGAGCAGCCGTGCCAATGGCGTGCTTTCCCCACCTGATACATCATAAAAAGATGCACCCTCATGGCGCACTTCCCTCACATGCTACAAATGCTTCCCATGCGCCCCTTAGCGCATCAAACTTGGATGCAACATAAAGATTCCCGGCCCTTTGGTGCATCCAACATTCATGTAACACCCTTTTCCTGTGTGCCTTACCTATTTAGCTCTGCAATCTGCAATATCTGTGCGCCATGCGCCTCAAGGCCTCAAAATTGCTAACTCTTTCTTCTGTCAGCATTTCAATGGAAAATCAAGTAGCTGACATGGCTTTCTTCGATTGGGTTTCACGTCTTATTCTTGCAGATCGAAAATTAAACTTAGAAGAACATATGTCAACATCAAGCAAGAGGCCTACCAAATCCAAAGGCAAGGCCAAGCTCACAGAGGAAGAAATGAAGTATAAATATCAGAGGGTCAGAATGCCCGACTCCCAGGCCGAGTGTGACCTAGACATCAGAGACTCAGAGTTGGGTCATATTGATTTGGAGGAATTCTGGGTCAGGACTCAGAAGGTCACAAGAAGTCCATGGATGGACAAGCTAATAGGCAGTGCCCTGCACTTTGCTGGGGGAATCCCAGTCAGCGCCGTTAACAATGAATTCATGATGGTGGTTGCCGGTGCTATAATAAAGACACAAGGTGTGTCGTAAATGAGAAGGGCGAGGTCGTAATCAACCTCACTGCCCGCCACTTTGAGATAATACTCGGCATTCCTCATCACCGGCACTTTGTGGCCATCAGCCAAGGAGATTGCATCAAGGCATGGGACGACAATGAAGATCAGTGCATGCAGCTGATGAACGAAGTCTATCTGAAGAATAAAAAGGTAGTGACCCGTTGGCCACAAATCATTCACCGCAGTGATTTTTCAGAGGAGCTCAGTGACACCATCACGTTCCTGAGCAGGGTGTTTGGGCTTCCTGATGCCCACTTTTTCCACAAATGGATGCTGCGGTATTTAGAAACCATGAACAAAAATGTGCCTGATCAATGCTTCGAATGGGCAGAAATTATAAGCAGCATGATATCAGAACAGCTGCAACAATTCCCCACAACGGGAAGATTCTACATGAATTCCTATGTTGTTTATGCTGCAGCTTCTGAAAGGGACTATCCAACTCTGATGCGGAGTGGGGTTTGGCCCCAGGTCAAAATATATGAATACTATCCGAATTAAGGCCTGGTAAATAGCATCCCTCAATTTACCAAGATCAACGATGCATTTTTCTACTTCATCATCTACCTATTGAGGCCAAATATGACTTACGGTCGCACGACCAAGAGCATAGTGATAGCCACTGAGAAATGGGGGGCCCTGTTCACCCAATTCCCCACATTCACCTATCTAAGGGCAGCTAACTTCTTGGGAGAGCCAACTAGACTGCCAAGGTATGCTAGACCCAAGTTGATTCTACTAGAGCTGTCAAGACAGCTAATCACCTACCATGAGAAGTGCCTCAAAAGAAAGAAGGGTGGAACTCCTTTCCCCCTCACAGTGGGTAGATATACATGTCTTTCTCATCATAAGGCAAAAGACATGTTTGCAGAGCTGGACCTACTCAATTTGAAACATGACTTCCCAGCAAGACCCACCTTCAACCCGAGGAATTGTCTGCCGAGGGCTAAGCTCGATCCAATCCACATCCCTCAGATCGAGGATATCTACATCGACCTATATCATGAGGTGGAACTCAGGAGGAAGGACCATTCTCATTTGGCATTAGCAGAAATCATCCAATACGGGGTAGCCATCGTCCCCAAAGGCTACCAAACTGCTGAGGAGGAAGTGGATCAAGTATATCTTGATACAGGTGGGGATGATTGGCCTTTTGTGGCGATTGATAGAAACAAAGCACCTCAAACAATTGAGGAAAGGGTCAAGGAAACTCTGCGTAGAACAGAGCATTGGTGCCGAATGAACGGACTCATCTACCTCAGGGTCGATTTCACAACCTCTCCATTGGGTAACGCACCTCCTAGATCAAAACAGCAGCCTAAAGGCAAAGGAAAAGGCAAAGAGGGCGAATCCAGCACCACTCAAGAGGAAGCTCCTGAAAGTCCTCTTCTTCGCTGCACCAGAACAAGTTGTAACTCTAGCTTCCCCAGAGAAAGAAGCGGAAGAAGATGTTCCAATAGGCCCATCCACTCAGGATGTCGCCACTACTACAACAACCAAGGTCCCTTCTGTCCCTTCTTCTTCTCCTCCTTCCCCTCCTCAAGTGACTCAAGCGACCATCCCTTTGGTCATGTCCTCTCCCCCTTCTTCTACTGTTCCTCCCGCTTCTTTGTCCATCTTCTCTTCTCTTACGGATCTATCCCCCTCCATTTCTTCCCTCATCTCTGAGCTCCCTTCCCTTCCTATGTCTTCCTCTCCTGTAGTATCTCTTCCTCCCGTGAGCACTTCTTCGGCCTCCCTCTCGATGCCACCTCCAAGTGTCTCCACTTTTTTCCCTTCTACTACTGCAGCTGTCCCCTTCTCTGTTTCTGGCCCTTCTCCCATAAGTCCAGCCTGGATCTCCCAGCACTTAAGTCAGCAGAAAAGGAAAGTTCCCATCGCTCTGATGGACTTTTCCGTAATCCCGTCCAAAGGGGCAAAGAAACAGAAGCCTGTCACATGCTTCTCTCAGAGTGCTTCGGGAGAGAGGGTAATGGAGATCGCATACCCCAATCCCCTCAAGGATAAAAAGGATCTGTCTCCTACAGATTACACAGTGACTCAGGTCACAATGGGTACGTCTTCTGAAAGCCTTCAGGGAGAGGCCCTATCTGTAGTCGACGCCCTCTGCAAGAAGCTTCAAGAAACAAAAGAAGAGAAAAGGCTACTGAAAGAGAAAAACAAACATCTGCTCCAAGCCTTACAGAAGATGGGCAGTGCACCTCCCACAACTGCCGCCGAGACTCCTGAGCCTCTGAGCTGGATAAAATTAATGAATATGCAAAGATCGGTGAGCAGGGTATGGCAGTTTCCACTTGGAGGAGCCAGATCCTCAAAGACAGTGAAAGAGTGATCGCCAAGTTCTCTTATTTATATCTAAACATCAAAAAGGTGAATAAAGAGCTCCAAGCGTTAGCAGGACCCATATCAGAAGAGTTGGACCATGCTAGGCTGTAGTATGAGAATTTTCAACAAATGTTTGACTGTTCAGTCGAAGATCTGGTCAAGTTCGGCATCTTCGGCCATCCCAGGGCCCTCAATAAAGTCATTTCCACTCTGGACTACCGGATGGATCAACTGGAGTTTGTCCTTGAAAAAATCGATAAGGTAAAGGAAGAAGCCCCGACACGATGCACCAAATGGAAAAAATCATTCTCAACATGTCTCCGTGGCTGCTTACTCCTTCCTTCACCTTAAGAAAAGTTGATGAAACCATCCAGATCTTTAAAGAGATCATGTCATAAGGGTCGGGCCGAGGTCTCTTTGATGCGAGAGTCCATCAATAACCTGCTGGCCTGTCGGGACTTCATCGGGTTCCTCATAGAAGCAGAGAAAGAGTATTCCAAACTCCCAGAGAAGCTCATAGATGAGCGGGAGACTTGCGAGGTGATCAGTGAGTGACACAAGGATCCTTCCCAGGATCAACTAGGGCCCATGATCAGCAAGTTCATGGAATACCACGCTCAATTCCACATCTTGTCACCTGAGCAGCAAAAGTAGGCTACTCCCTTTCGGCTACAGGATGACGATGATGAATAGTGGCTTCTTCTTCTTCTCTCTCTTCTTCGACTTTATTTTTGTAAATATCTAAAGTATGTTGGCACAAATGATGACATCATCCATGTTGCACCATGAGATGATGTCATCCATCAAGTTGTCAAAAGTCAACATGACTTTAAGATATTTTGTATCTCCTTGTAGATATTTTGTAAATATCTTTGTAAATAGGTGGTTGGCTCCTTTTTGCCTTCCTTTCTCTCCTTCTTCTATAAATACCCCAATACTTGTTGTGGTGTGCATGAGTGAATATCTTTCAGATGAAAAAATAGAAGTAAGGAGAAAAGACTTTGAGCTTTTTGTAACAGAAAGAATTATTAATACAATATTTAGACTTTGTGCTGAATACATGTGTTATTTGCATTGGATCTTTCTTACGTTAGATCTGTGTGTTTGTTCTATTGAATTTACTTCTGTTTTATTGTCATTTATTCATCAGTATTGCTTTGCTCGTTTATGTAAGTAGGTTTGGCTCTGTTTACTACCAATCCCAAAACATAAACCCTCTGACCTTTCTACTTTGGAATTCATTTCTTTTCTCCCTTCGGACCTGCTCTTCCTTCGTCCTCTCTTTCATTCCTTTCTTTTCGCAGTTTGAAACACCCTACTGGGATGAGATCCCAAACCCCTGAAGGTAGAATATTGTGAGACTTACACAGATTCCTGCTGGTAGAATAGCAATAAACCAGTTTCACTTTGCTGACTCAAAGAGGGGCTATGCCCTGCACACTGTTGGCTCGTCTATCCATAGATCTCGCCAAGCGATGCATTTTCGGACCAACAAGCAAAAAAAGACAATTTTTTGTGTTCCTATTGTAAGAAGCTTGGTCATAAAGAGCATCTATGTATGAGAAATTTTTTTATCACCTTACTCATTTACTTGAGAAAATCAAATAGGTGTTCTGAGTCTATCAAACAAAATTCTCCAAAGGCCGAGTCTTCTACTACAAAAGGGTATAAATTTGATAAGAAGAAAGGAAAGGCCCTTGTAGCAAAATTTTCTCCTTCATCGACATGAATTATAGTTTTCGGCACCTTGCACCACATGGTTTCTTCACATGTTGAGTTATCCAACATCAAGCCTTGTGGTATGTCCCAAATAACCATGGGTAATGACACGACAATATCGGTTTCAAAGAGTGGATCAAGAGAGATGGATGGGGGAACATTCAACTAAGTGTTAAGTGTTCCTAATCTCTCTACCAATATCCTATTGGTTTACCAAATTACTGACCTTAGTGAAGGAATGCGAGTGGAATTTGGTCCTAACTCGGTGATTATTTGTGAGCTTAACAATGAAACTACAAAGTGGCTAAGGGAAAGGTGGATCACCTTGTTTATGGCTGTATACCTTTTCCCACTTTACTTCTAATTCTACACCCACTTCCTTGCTCATTCATAGAAATGAGGTTAGTAAGATATGACATGAGCATTTTATACATCTAAATTATCACTACCTTAAACAATTGAGCCAAAACAAAATGATCAATGGGTTACCACGTGTCAAGTTTTCTAAGGGTTTTTGAGGGTTGTACCATTGGAAAGCATCCTGAAAAAGAACTTTGACAAAGGAAAAGCTTGGAGAGCTACTCATCCCTTGGATCTTGTTCATAGCAATATTTCTGGTCCATTTTCATCTCCTTCATTTATTAGAGCTCTTTATGTGCTCACCTTCATTGATGACTATTCATGATATACTTGGGTATATTTTCTTAAGCTTGAGTCTAAAGTATTTGAAAATTTTCAAGTCTTTAAGGCTCTTGCTGAGAAACAAGTAATGGTCTATTAAGGTTCTTCAAACTGACAATGGAGGTGAATATGTAAACAATAGGTTCATGGATTTTTATACTTCTGAAGGGATCTCCTTGCAGCATATAGTTTCTTATAGCCCTTCGTAGAATGGAGTAGTAGAAAGAAAGAACTCGTACTCTTAAGGAGATGGCCACTTGTATGATTCACTTGAAGTCTCTTCCTCCATAGTATTGGGCTGAAGTAGTGAATTATGATAATTACATTCAAAACTGTGTTCCACACAAGGCAATAAGAGGGATGACACCCTTTGAATCCTGGTTTGGATGCAAGCCTGATGTTGAGCACTTTCGAGTCTTCGGATCCAAGGCTATGGTTCGATTCCCAAGAAGAAATTCAAGGAATTGGAACCACAATCCAAACCTTATATCTTTGTAGGGTATCTTGATGGCGTGAAGGGATATTGATTGTTGAATCCCACTTCTCTTGATCTTTATATTTAGAGAAGTGTTAAGTTCAATGAGTCTTCTTTGACTTCTACTTCTCTACCTATTGAGGTTATTTAGCTCACTAATTCAGATTTTGACTCATCGATGATGATGTTATTGAGTGTGCTCCTCTTCCGATCCTCTCAACCATTAGACCTTTGAGTCTTATGATTCTGATAGTATTTATGATGAGGAATATGTCCCTTCTCACTCGAGTGAAGAATCTTTTGACTCTGAGCATGATCCTTTTGGTCCTCTTTGGGCTAGGAAAACTTTGCAAAGTGTTGGAGATTTAGTTGGAGATACTTCAAAATGAGACGTACTCACTCAAATTTTTTTAGACCCTACTCTTTCTTTGCCTCTTCTTCTAATCCATAGTATTTTCAAGAGGCTTACGGTATTCTGAGTGGGATTCTGCCATGGATAATGAGTATTCCTCTCTCATTAAGAACGATACTTGGGATCTCACCCCTCTTTTGAAAGGAAGAAAAATCGTTCGGTGTAAGTGGGTGTTATAAACAAAGTATGGAGTAGATGGAGATGTCAAAAATTTAAATCATGATTAGTAGCTAAGGGTTTCTCCTAGATAGCTAGGGTTGATTATAATGAAACCTTTTCTCTGGTTACAAAGATGACTTCTATTCGACTTACCCTTGCCATTGCCATAACAACAGATGGAAAGTACATTAAATGGACGTTAAGAGTGCCTTCTTTTATGGTGACCTACATGAATAGATCTATATGGACCAACCTCTAGGTTATGTCCATGATCCCTCCCTTGTTTGTAAGTTAAAGAAGTCTCTTTATGGCCTTAAACAATCCCCTCAGGCTTGGTATGCCAAGATGGACTCCTTTTACTTACATCAGGGTTTACTAGGTGTCATTTTGATCCGAATGCTTATATTATATGGAAATATGGCTCCATACTCATCCTTGTTCTCTATGTTGATGACTTGTTGATCACATGAAGCTCTTCCTCTATCATTGATTCTATGAAGATCACCTTTGCCAACAGGTTTTCCATGATCTGACTTAGGTCTTCTTTATTAATTTCTTGGGATCCATATTTCACAATCGACTCAGAATTGTGATTTCACAACCTAAGTATGCTCTTGACTTGCTTGCTTATTTTTCAGATGTTTGATTCAAAGTATTCTCCTAGTCCTTTTCTTTCCAAGGTTAAGTTGGTTTTTGATTGCTCTAATTCCTTGGTTGATGGTACCCTTTATCAATAGTTGGTGGGGAGCTTGATTTACTTGACTCACACTCTACCATTTATGTTATGATGTTGGGATCATGTATAAATTCATGCAGGATCCACATGAGCTACATTAGAAAGAAGCAAAGAGGATGCTTCATTATGTTTGTGGAACCTATACTGATGGCATTCACTATTATGGAGGGGTGGATATTGGCTTGATTGGGTTCATAGATTCTGATTGGGCCGGTGACTTATATTATCGAAATCTACCTCCGGATATAGTTTCTTTCTTGGTTTGGGTCCTATTAGTTAGTATAGCAAGAATCGAATGCAATTATGATATCTTCTACAGAGGTAGAATACAAAGGAGTAGTTAATGCTGCCATGAAGTCGCTTTTGGATACAGTGGTATTCTGATAGAGATTGACATCCACTTTTGGTGGCCTACCATTATCTATTGTGATAACACAAGCACTATCTCAATTTTTAGAAATACATTTTAGCATCAATGGATGAAGCACATTGAGAACCATATGAACTTCATATGAGAGCTTATTCATGATGGTATCATCGACATTCAAGTACATTTAGAAAGTCGATTAGATTGCAAATATATTTACTAAGCCCTTCACTAAGGTGAAGTTTCTTCATTTTTGGTTTCTTCTTTGGTTAAGGTCTTCTACATATTCTCATCTTCTTCGGGATATATATTCCTTCTCTTCTTCTTCTTCTTCTAAAAATATGTTGTTTGTTAATGGGCATCTTATCGTGCCTTTAATCACCGAGGCCCATTGAAAACTATTTCTTATTTTTTCAGAGTGTCTTCTTATCTCGTTTGACTCATCATAGCCACTACCCCAAATTCGATGAAAGGGGGATTTTGGTGTGTGGGATCCTATGTGTCCTCCACTCACATATGGAGGGTCATCTCACATGGGTTAGGTTTAGGGTTTTCTTGTGTGTCATGCACTAGGGTTACTTAGCACCCTATACGTACTTTCATTCCCTGATTTATGAGTATGCGAAGACACTGAAATCTTTCCTATATGAGCAAGCTTTGTTTCTGTTGTTAAAGTTCTTCTTCCATTGTTGATCAATCCTTACGATTATGTTGGAGCTATTACGATTCCATTAGAGTGCAACTAATTCACGGTGCATTGTTTCCAATTCTATTCTCGCAAACTATTTCATGTGCCCATGGAGATCAAAGAATATTCCTTGGTGTGAATAAATTGTTTTGTAATTTATTATCCAATCACCAATGGATGCAATTGTTATAGGAAAATGTGTTACCTTTGTGTAATCATCCCTTTTTTCTTTTCCCATGAATATGTTACTCATGTAATCATTGGGAATATTTTTTCCCTTGAGAGAATACAAATACTAGAGTAAATAAAGAATAAAATAATAGAAAAAGGAGTTAAATATTATACAAGATCCAAGTTAATTGGTTCCTCCTTATTGTGTTCTTGAAATTTTATTGTGTAGGAATCAAATCTCTTAAATATATTAATGAGAGGATACTCATCTGGACCATCTTGGTAAAGGAAAAAAGTTCCTATTCTAACTAAACATTATCAAATTCAATATAAATGGCCTTTCTTTTCTTTACCCTCTTGGCCAATTTATTTATACTTCCTTCTAAATGAATGAATTTTGAAGTGAAGTATAATTGAAAATTGAAGAAGAAGAGTCCAACTTCCCCTAACATGGCAATCAAGAATATATAAGATTCTAAACATATATAGCTCTTGGGGTGTGTGTATCTTGTATATGAAACATATTTTCAATATTATAATATTAAACATCAATATACTTTATGGTGTTATCTTTCATACCATGGAGTTTTCTGAAGCATCCTCCCAAAGTAGTTGTCCTCAATTTGATGGAATTTACATAATGATGTTTCCTACCTATGTAATATGGGGTTCCAATACCCGCATCTTCAACTAATTGATCATCAAGTTTATTTATGCCTCAAGATTTGGTAGTAATGTATCCCAATACTCAACCACCTCATCATGTAAATTTTCAATTTTATCCTTGGCATCTTCCATTTGATTAAACACTTTCTTGTAATAATCCACAATGCTTCTCATGGCATTACTGCCCTTCCTTATTAACTCCTCCTCCCACTTCTTGTTTATATCTATCCTTCTTTTTTAATCATCTGAAACTACTAATTCTCTAGGGTTATAGCAGTAGTGATCTCCTTATTATCGTAGGGGTTGTAGACACTATTGTACATAAGTCGATAAAATATAAACCTTCTTACTCAATTGATTCTAGGTCTCTTTTTCCTTATCAAATTTTTGGAAGATACCTCCCATGGTTACCGAGGCTTCATGTTTCAAGATTCTTGTACTAGGATTCCCCATTGGTATCTCTCTAATTTTGTAGTCAGCAAGGGTGGCCTAAATTCTTAAGATGTCTCCCTTAAGAGTTGTAATTTATATGGACATTTCTCCTTGAGGACCCATAATATTCTTGGACAAGAACTTGGATTTATTTGGGGCCCTTGTATTCCTTGATGATATAAAAATCTAAAAGTTGGAAACCTCCAATTGAATCTTCAAATTTTCCCATTTTGGAGGGTTTCTCTTAACCATCCTATCATTGGATTATTTCCATCCCTTTGAGCTTGTGATATTTATTGGGAAGTTCCTGGGGAAGCTATAATTTTCGTTAATACAGAGGGGGTAACATTAAGAATAATAACCTATGATTGTGAAACCTCCACATATTTATCTTCTTTCTTAGGGTCAGTTTATGTTATACTTGTGTCGATCATCTTAGCTTCTTCATCATTAGTCTTAGGATCTTGTGTTAAGTTGCTTCATGAGTGACCCTTCATGTGTTTCTTAAATTTTCTCTTCTTCTCATTCCTTGACAACTTCATGTGTGCCAATGCTCTCTCAACTACTTCTAATGCTTTATCAAGAGGATCACTTGGAGTAACCTTCCCTTCATGACTAAAAATTCTTACTTCAATATGAGGTTGTTTCTTTTCAGATAAAATTACCTCTTTTGGGGTACCTCCATTGAACTTGATTCAATTGAAAACACCTCAACTACATGTTGTTGAGTCAATATGGGAACACCACATTTTTCATCAATTTACATTTCTATAACTTCCACCTGTTGGTTTCAAGTAAAGGGAAATTATCTCCTTATTCCTTTCAAAGGCCTTGTAAAAAAATAAACAAATGAATGCGTATGTGTTTCCTCATGCTCTCGAATGTCCATAAATTCAACCTCCATAGTTGGTTTATCATGATTTAATTACAATATGAGTTCCTGTGTTTTTATGGGTGGAGTGGTATTAACCACCTTAGGTATTTCCACCTCCTTTTCATGTTACTTAGAGATGTAATATTTTAAATGATAATATCTCCTGAAATTCCTCCTATTGCAATGGTTTTAAATTTAGCTTTCTTAGTTATTATAAAATTCCTAAGTACAATATCCTCATCATGTTATGTATCATACATGGATCCCATTGTTGATCCAAATCTTGGTTCTATTTGTGGCAGAGATCCCCTTATTTGTTTCCCTTTGCTTGAGGATAATTGAGGTCCTGAAGTAGATGTCTTGGGTTTCGATGCATGTAAGGGATTAGAATGCAATGGAGCTACTTGAGTGATGAGTGCATCCTTCATGGTACTCATCAAAATTTCTTCTACTTTGTGTTTTAAATGAGACACTGAAGTACCTTTCTTACTTGTTTCAAAGACCGCATTCCTCCACAATCCTAGAAGTAGTCCTCTTAGATGAGACCTGAGGTGTTTTACCTTTCAAAAGGTCAATGCTAGCTACACCTTATTTCAAAGGAGGAAAATCCTCCTTGATAATCCATAAATCCTTGTATTCCTTTAACACCATAGTGTTCTGAAGTGACATGTCAACTCCCTTTTGTATAAGACAAGTCAGGGTTCTCCTCATAACATCAACAATTTTCTCATGTAGTTGTGTGGAATTTATCTTGCTCTAATCAAGTGGTTCCACTAATTTTCCAGCCAAGTTTTTTTCAACATAAAACATGCTTATTACTTAGTCATCATCCACAAGGCCTTTTGGAATAACTGCAAATTTATAGTCAATTATTTGTGTCAAGGTCATCCTAGAGAAATATCTAATTCTGACCTCCTCTTCATCCTTAAAATTCATCCAATAGTCCTCATAATGAGCCTCATGCTCATATGATATCCCTAGGATTGTATGCATTACCCACATGATATCATAGTTAGGCCTTGCTTGGAACTTCTCAAAGACCATTCTATCCATTTCTTCATCCAAAATCCTTTCTTTAACAATAGTGGAGCATGTATACCTCCCAATAGTAATTGGGAACTTGATATTTGTTTTTTCTTTCCCTATAATCATCTTGTGCACATCAATAAGTTTTCTAGACAATTCAATAAGTTCCCACTTATCATCCAAGTACCTAGAAACATATATGGAGTGCCTTGGAATCCACTCACTCTTATGTAGGTGAAGAACCTGAATTATATAAAATAGAAACCAAAATCACTGATCACTTTCCTTGCATCAAAATATTTTCTTTATTGTTCCCATTCTGGACTGAATAAGAAAATAATAGGTGCAAAGAAATCATCATGAGCTCTCCTAAAGTCAATCCCAAAATTTTCCAAGTTTAGCGAGGGCATACACCATAAAATTTAAAGTATAAGAAATATTTCATCCATAGGATGCTAGGAAGAGACTTATGACATGCCACATTAAAGAGAATTATGACATGCCACATTATACACAAAATAAGATGTCATGTAGAATTCACATATTTGTTTTGATCCTTCTTGGATTTTCATAGTCATTATAATGAGTTGATCATGGATGGATTTGCTAATGAGTTCAAACCAACAAATATTATCCTTGAAAGTGAGGATAACTTGTATATACCTAAACATCCACTCTTGGAAGTAATAAGTAGAGATTAAGCCTACCATTCTACTTAATAGGGTGATGATATCCTCAACTTCCTCAATGAAGTATGATCTTGTCAATTTTTTGGGAATCCTTGTATAAGAACCCCTAGTATTTTGTAGCCATTAGTTATTCATTATATTATATAATTCACCATAGTGGGTGGACCAAATCTTCTTAGATGATTCAATAGTAATTTCCACCACCTCCCTTATTCTAGGAAACCCTAGTACTACTTGGAATGTCTCTGTTGTAAATGAAATAAATTTTGTGCCACTACCATCTAAGACATCCATGGTTTTAAGTTTGTAATTCTCAGCACATTCCCATAAAATTTTGGGCATTAAGTGAAGGGAGGAAAAGAGGAGGAAAATTAATGTAACTTGCATCAATATATGTCATTAATTCACTTCGGTTGGGAGCATGAAGCCTTTGGAGAAAATTATCTAGGTCACCGTTCCCCAAATTTTATTGATTACTTCATCTATGTTTCTTATGATGTTAGAGGTGACATGAATACAATCCAATTGGATCTTCATTTTGGAATTTAGAGTGAAAAACATGGCCTCGATATAGAGGGAAATTATAACCAATACAAAATAAAGAGGAAATGTACTCAAACGCACTTAAAACCCCTAAACAATGATAATAAAGAAGTATTGATCTGTGGAACTTAGTGGTACATATACTACTAAAAATCTAATTACAAACTGAAAAAGGACATAGAGATGCCAATTATTCTTTAATATTAACCACCATAACTCATTCTTAAATTTTATGGCCTTAGATCACTTCTTAGGGCTCTAGAAATGCTCGATCTCTTTGAAATTTGATAGTAGAGTGAGGGACTTAGCTGAATTTTCCAACATATAGTTCCTCACACAAATCCCATTAATGGATATCTTTAAATTCTCTTACACAATCACATCCATTGATTTATAATTTAACTTTAAATACGGGTCGTCCACATGTGTAGATTTGGTGGGGAGCAGAGATGAGGAAGTAGTTTGTGTTTTCACAGAACCGTAAAAATTCTAAATGCAAATATTTGTAGGATGTTTGATCTCAATATGTATTGATAAGATGCCATGTGTCCTCCATCAAGCATCAGATCTCGGGACACACTTTTTATTTTTGCATTAATCGCCAAAATGTAAAGTACAAATTTGCATGGGATACCCTATCCCAAAGTGCATTAATAGAGTGCCATGTTTTATTCTATTGAGTCTTGGGCCACGAGATTCACCTTAATAATTTTGCATTATATGTGGACTTGCAAAGGGGAAGGATTAAAATTACACCCACCTACCACTTGCAAGATCCATGAAATATTCCTTTCTCCATGGACCAAATATCGATTGCAGCTTACAACTTTTCATAAGTTGTGAACTTGTTTATAAGGCCCGCATGAGCAAAAATAATCCAAATAATCTATTTAATTGGGTGGCGGGGATATATTTTCATTTTACACATGTGCACAAATGCAAAACTGGAAATTTCACAAGGAAAATTTCCAAGGGTAATAATCCTTTCTTAAAATTTTTAAACATGTCATTGGAACCACCATGAGCCCATCTATTTCCTTAGAGACATACAAATCATGAATACTTTATAAAAGATGTAAAACTTCAAGATATTAGTTCAAAACAACGTGACAAATTTGTAGTTGATAAAATTTTCTATAGATATGAAGCTTAGAGATATGGGGAACACTTCAAGAACTAGTAAGTCATACAATGTGGCACAAATGAAATAGTTAAGGATACCAAGAATGCACGAGGAGAGTAAGGTTTACTTGAAATATCAAAATGGGAACCAAAATTATGTACTATGGAGGATTGATTATGGAATGAGTATGTTTTATTGTCTTCCCTAGACTTTTATTTTAGGATTTAAAATATAAATAAATCTCATCCAAATAACTCTAAATACAATGAAAATCACTATCTTTTTTATTATGGGTAAATAGTTTTGAAGGGACTATACCCTGTGTACAAAAAGGCTCAAAAGCCAGATACCAAAAGAGGAAAAACCAACCCTAAAAATGCAAAACATCCAACATCAGGGGGCTCAACAAATGATAATACAATATAGAAACAAAATAGGATCAAGATAGATAGTGTTCGAATAAAAGCTAGAAGAGACAAAATACGAACAAGAGATAACCACCACTGGTCTTCCCAGCCAAAAAACAACACCAAAAATGCCAGTCAACAACAACTTCACCGCCAGTAAATAACAACAGAGCTCGCATCACTTGATAGCCTGGTCAATCTTGGCTTTAATCATTTGGAGCGAGACAAAGAATGTAATGGCGGTGGCCTGGGATGGATCTTTCAAATCCACCTTGGCAATTGCAAGATCTCTGTTCTCCTTGGAACCCCAAATATCCTCGGTAATACCACTGAGACTACAAATACTACGCACATGTTGCTCGATAAAATTGTAGATGCTTTTAAGAGCTGAGAGGATACAGTCATTACGCCCTTTTGCATTGCCAAGCCTGGCATCCAGAGATAGAAGCTTCTTGAAAACTTCAGCAGTGATATCATCATCTTCATCATTTTACAGTTTCCTTTTGCCCTTAGTTTTATCCATATCCCTAATAACACTCTTTAGGTCCTGAATCTCCTTTTCCATATTTTCTACTCTGACCAACAAGTCCTCATCTTTAGGCTCCTCCACCAGATTACTAATGTGTAGTAAATTCGCAGCAAGCTCCAGGTCTTTATGACTTCTAAGAACCCTCTGAGAAGCAGGGACCTTAGTTTTCATCTCTTTCCTTTTCCTGCTAGTGGTAGCAATATCAAGTTTCCTATCGGGAAGGGGAGGGATGGAGGTAGGGGAGGAGCAGAATCCAAGCGGGGCAGGTTGAGCAGTGGTGGTGAATGAGAAGTATTAACCCTTGATGAAGGGGAACAACCCTAGTGTGGTTTTGCACTTCCAGAATAGATTTCTCCAGAGAATTCAACAAGTAATGAGGAAAGTTTATGGTGAGGTTTCTACGGAAGTGATTAAGGAAGATTAAGTGCTTTTGGGGAATAGTGACAAATCTCCCCTCGAGTAACGTACCTTACCACCATCCTTGCAATCTCAGTGAAAGGATCTGGAACAGAAGCAATTTTGATGTCAACCGTCACAAACTCCATTCTCTCCCTCATCTAGAAACTTCTTAGCCTCCACCTCTCTGTCCACGTGCTTGTTGAAGAATTTGGTTCCGTCTAGACTAAGTCTCGATGACCTGGGCAATAAGCTCCTCGAAAATCTCAACCTTGATATTACTGTACTCAACCACGTGATTCCTCCATCCATGAGAAAATTTAATTGAGAGATCCTGATCAAAACCTTGGAATTTTTCAATAAAGTTTGTGAGACCCCCTTTTTGTAAATAGTTCCAGAGAACTGTATCATCTTTCCATGCTGGATTATGGGTGGGCTCAGTCTTGCAAGGTGGTCCCCCCATTTTTCCTGTGATATTACCTCTTCCTGCAATGGTAAAAATTTGAAAACTATACGAATCATCCTCAGCTCTACTTTTGAAGCCCTCCCAATCATGCGGAGAGATGTAATTATTAATCCTCACTTTGCAATTAATTAACCACTCTAAGATCATCGCCCTATATCTATTAATGATGATGCTCCAAGTCATGCAAATCTTTGATGATGTCATCACTTTGCACTTAAAAATCCACTCCTTAGCATCAACACTACAACTATTAGTGATTACGTTCCAAGTCATGCAAATCTTTGATGATGTCATCATTTACTTTAGTAGGAAGAATGTCACCCCTTAACCAAGTTTGAAAAGTATTATTTACCCCAATATTTTCCAAACCATCTGCCACACTATTGCCTTCATGGTAGGTATGTTTGATTTCAAAATTTTCAAAACTCTTGCAAATATCAGTAGCTTCAGTAATAAAGTCCCTGATTGACCAACTGGGGGGTTGTTTTTGGTTTAAAATATTGATAATGTTCAATGAATCACCCTCAATTATAATATTGGAAATATTACAATCTCTGGCTAGCCTTATTCCCCAAAGAGCAGCAAGAGCTTCAGAGTAGTGATTAGTTTTCCTACCCATTTTACCAGAAAAAGTAGCAACAAAACAACCTCTGTGATCTCTAATGACTCCCCCACCTCCAGAATCTCCAGGATTTCCTTTTGAGGCCCCATCAAAATTCAACTTATGCCAAGCACTGGGAGGCTGAATCCATCGGACAGTGGATCTATCAATACTATTGTTATTCTTGTTCAAAACAGTGCCAATATTCCAAGCAGCCAGAATGTGCTCTTCTTCCTCAGGGTAAAGTCTATTTTTGGGGGTTTAAATCTTTCAATGTTGTCTTTCACAAAGCAATGATAATTTCTTTGTAGAATTTTTGCATAACTTTCTAGTATTCCTGAAAATGACATCATTACGAGCTTTCCAAACTCGCCACATGGTGTGAGGGAGAACTAGTTTCCATAATCTCCTCACCACACAATGTTTGTAAGGAGAGTTCCATTGTTCCCAGGCCTAAAGACAAGTATGGGGAAAGATCCATTCCTGATTGAAGTTTTCAAAAATGAGATGCCAAATTTTGAAAGTGTACTTATAATGATGTATTATGCTTCTTCCTGACACATGCAACATCTATTAGGCATGATGAATCCTTTCCTAATGAGATTGTCATTAGTTAGGATCTTGCCTTTAATGATAAGCCACCAAAAAAAGTTTACTCTAGGGGTTAGCTTGGGCATCCACAGCTTATGCCACTCAATATCACTTTCAATAGAGGCAAAGAAAGAGTTATAGCCAGATTTAACCGAGTACTCTCCATCAAAGGAATCTTTCCAAATGAGTTCATCCTTATGATTTTGAGGACTGATATGAATTAGGGAGAGATGACTCTGCATGGATGAAACATCAGACTGCACATTATCCTCATCTACTTTGATCTGTTTCCATTTCCTTTTATTTTCAACCACCTCAATATAGTCCTGGACTTTGTGCCCATAATTTCTAATTAAGCTATCTTTAATGTGACCATAAGAGGAAATCCAGTTAATATCTAACCATTTTTCAGTCCAGAAATCAATGTCTTGTCCATCCCCAAGCTTCCAGCTACATCCCTGAGAGAGAATATGTCTGATGTGGAGAAGATTGTTCTAGAAAATAGAACCATTCGGAAGTAACTGATCAAAAATAAAGGAATTCATGCTTTGATTGGAAAGGTATTTGATTTTGATCAACTCAGTCCAAGGCTTGTGCTCTTTTATAAGTCTCCAACCCAACTTTGCAATAAGAGCAGCATTCATATGTTTGATATCTTTGATTCCTAAACCCCAATCCTCTTTGGTTTATAGACCTACTCCCAAGCAACTAAATGGTACCTAAACCTGTCTTCAGTACCATGCCATAAAAAGTGCTTTTGAATTTTTTCAATGCTATTCATCACTACTGTTGGAATGCTGAACATTGACATGATATAAATAGGTAAGTTCTGAAGAGTGCTTTTTATCAATAAACACTTGCCTGCACTTGAAAGTAAAGCTCCTTTCCAACCAGCAAGTTTTTTTTGAAATCTCTTAAGAAGATCATTCCAAACCTCATTAGAAACCTTACTAGTACTCATAGGGAGCCCTAAATAAGTAGCAGGAGGGAATTAATAGTACATCCAAGAATGAGAGCAATCTTTCTTTTCCTTTCAATAGGAGTATTGAAAAAATAGATTGAGATTTTGTCAAAATTAACTTTCTGTCCCGAGGCTTCCTCATAAAATCTAAGGATAGTTTTGATAGCCTTCGCTTCAATTATTGAGGCCATCAGAAGTAGGAGAGTGTCATCAACAAACTGCTGGTGAGAGGAAACCTGATTACCAGAAGTAGGTTGAAAGCCCTTTATCATACCAATATGGATAGCTTTTGAAATAGATCTGCTTAAACTGTCAGCCATTATAATGAACAACAAAGGGGAGATGGGGTCCCCTTGTCGAATTCCTCTATTGCTGGAAAAAAACCAACTGGTTCACCATTGACAACCACTGAGAATCTAGATGAAGATATGCAAGAATGTATAATTTTCCTGAATTTATTTTGAAATCCAAACTTGGATAAAACCTCATCCATGAATTTCTAGGAGACTCTGTCAAAATCCTTATGCATGTCTAACTTGATAGCCATCCCAACTTTTTTACTTTTATCCATTGAATGAATTGTTTCATGGACCATAATAACTCCATCCTGAATAATTCTACCTTGTATGAATCTGCTCTATTGTTGGGAAATAATTTCCATTAGAATAGGTTGCAACCTAGTGGTTAAAATCTTTGCGAAGATCCGATAGATTACATTAACCAAACTGATTGGCCTAAAATCTTTGAAATCCTTTGCATCCAACTTCTTAGGAGCAAGCACAATATGTGTATTGTTTAACTCTTTTATGAGATTTCAGTTCTATAGAACTCATTAACAACTTTCAACAGATCTTTGGAGTAGATTTCCCAACATCTTTGGAAGAAGTTTGTAGAAAAACCATCAGGGCCTGGAGCCTTATCCCCTTCTAGAGAAAAAAACAACTTTTTTCAATTCCTCAATGGTGACTGATTTTGGAAAGACTCTTAAACCTCTCGGCAGGTAGTAAATTATTAGGAATGGAGTCTAAGAGAAAGGAGGCCACTTGCTCATTGTAGGAATTATTCTCTGTGAGCAGATTCTTGTAGAATTTGAGGGCTTCATCTTTGATGTCTTCAGAATCCGTAGTAATGGTCCCATTACCCTTTGAGACTTCAGTAATTCTATTACAAGCCCTATGTTTGAGGGTTGTCATATGAAAATATTTTGTATTTCTATCTCCTGCTTTTAACCAGAGGGCTCTAGACTTCATTCTCCAAAAGGATTCCTCAGCTTGTTTATATTATGTAGGGCAGAGAGAATATTTTTTTCCTATTGATGATCCTTGAGGGTCATACCTTTCAATGAAACTTTAAGCTCAAACTCTTCCAGTTGCTGTTTAAGCTCTTTCTTTTTTTCAAAAATATTCCCAAAAACCTCTTTATTCCAGATTCTAACCTTTTGTTTCACATTTTTCAGCTTCTGAAGAAGCCTGAATTGAGCAGTTCTAGTCCCTTCCCAAGACCACCACTCTTTAATTCTGCTAGAATGTCCTCATGTTCAAGCCACATCTTTTCAAATTTAAAATTGCAGTGGAAAGGTTTTGACCAATTGAAGAAATTAAGGGCAATAGGATTGTGGTCTGAACCCATTCTGGGAAGGGAGGAGAGATGAAAATTCTGATCTAAGATCCAAGTTAGCAGAAATGAGAGCTCTATCCAATCTAACCTGAATCAGATTTTCCCCAATTCTTCTGTTAGACCAGGTGTATTGATTACCATGAAGTTCAATGTCCATAAGATTAAGAGTCGATATGAAGCAAAAAATCTTCCATGCTGATAGAGAAATCAGAGTTCCCTCCAAATTTTTCCCTTGGATTTAAAGGAGTGTTAAAGTCCCCCATTATCAACTAGTTCATATCCTCAAAGTTATTCCAAACAAGACTAACTCTTTCCACAAATTTCTTCTACTAGCAATAGTATTAGGGGCATAAATATTGGAAAGAATCCAGCTAGAATTATTCTCAAGGCTTTTAAAAATTATAGCTAAATGATTCTGGGAGGATGAAAGAACATTACCATGAATAATTTTAGTGTCCCAGAAGACCACTAAGCCTCCAGAAGCACCTTGAGAATCAACAACAGCAAAGGCAACATTCTCCCAGAAAGATCTTTTGCAATCTTCAACAGCTTTATTTTTCATTTTCGTTTCTTGAATTAGAAGGATGTTGGGCCTACTTGATCTTTTGATTTCCTTAAGCATTCTTTGTTTAGGTCCCCCATTGAGTCCTCTGACATTCCAAGAAATAACCTTCATTAAATTTTTTTGGGGATGTAGTTGTCGGATGGTTCAAAAGCCTTTGAGTACCATCTGCAATTTCTTTCTCAGTCTCTTTTTCTCTTACTTCTCTCTTGGAGAGTCTGCCTTTTCTATAGGTGACTCCAATATTTGTAGTTCTCCTGGCAGTAGCCCTTGTGATTCTTGAGGTGGAAGCTTCCCACTTCCTATCTATTTCTTTTTATCACTATAGAGCGATTCCAGAATTTCTTCAAATCCTTTTAGTCTTCATTTCTTACTTCTCACTGTGATGAATCCATCTTTATCACATTCCGATAGACTTTTCTTTAGAGTAGGAGTAATTTCCCCTTCCTCTTTTCCTTTATCAAAATCAAGTTGTTGAGCTATTTTAGGAGTGAGCTCCTCCATATCTGCAAACTCTTTATCCTGGTTTAGATCTCTTGCTATGGATTCTAGAATATCTTTGGCTTTTCCTTGTCTCATCTTGTGTAGCTCCAGAGAGCTGTTCTTAGTTATCAGTTCTTGATGAGGAAAAGGAGTAATTTTTTCCATCTCTTCTTCCTTAGAAGTGGTTAGATGAATGTATACTTTTTCATTTTCTTCATCCACTTCCATGTTCAGCTTTATCAGATTTGATTTCTCAAGTATCATTGTTTGATCTACTTCCATTTCCCTCTTGATTTCTTCACCCTTTGTCAGTTCAGGATCTTTTTCCTTTTGGGCTTTATCATGCTTTTCCGACTAGTGGATTTTGGGTCTCCATAGTTTCCTATAAACCGGTGGCCTCTTTATTATGGTCTTAAAGCCTTTTTTCCGGTCCTTTATCCTTAGGTTCGTCTGCATGCAGTGATCCCTTACATTCGGTTTTGTTCGTCAGTTAGAGAGACTTTATCATCCTCATCCATCTACTTCTACCCTTGCTTTTCAGAATGATCCAAGGGTTTTTCTAACTGTTGCTTCATTTTCTCGGAACATTTGCTGGAAAAATGCCCTAATTTATGACATTTTTTACATCTTAGCTGGAAATCCTCATATTCTATTGGTTGTTTCCATGCCCCAAATTTGGATTGTAGAATGATGTGTTCAGGAAGCTCCTGATCCATTTCAGATGAGACACAAAACCTTGCAAAGGCAAGTCTGGATCTATTTTTCGTAGGTCCATCTAGCCCAATTAGTGAACCAATCAATCTAGCTACATGAAGAAGGATCTCATCATCCCATAGATGCAGGGGAAGCCCTGGGAGTCTACACCAGATGGGTATGGCATGAATGTTCTCAGTATTTGGATTAAACCCGGGATACCATTTTTTCAGAAAAAGCCCCATATTGCCAATACACCAGGGACCACCCAATAAGATAGAGTCCACATCAGCTTGTAGATTGAATCGGGCTAGAAAAAAACCTTGGCCATGGTGGTGATAATCAAATCTCCTTTTGGTTTCCATCTGCATATGGCCCATTTTCTTATAATATCTACATTGGGTCTAGATCCCAAAAACTTTCCAACTAGGGCTAGATTAGTTTTCTCAAGAGCTCTATGTAGACATCCGTCAGGCACTTGTATGTGGGTCACCCCCTCATTATCTTTTGTACTTTTAAAATTCAGTCCAGATGTAGGAGAAAGAGGACCCACATTTTTGTCAGGAGGTACCTTAACAATATCAGCCCAGGCTCTAGATCCAATACTAATACCTTTATTCAGTTCTCCCTCTATTAACGGTGCCTTATCAGCTTGTTCGTAGCCTCTTGAAAGACATTCAGCGGCAGAGTGGCTGAAACCACACTCTCAAAACCCTCCCACAGTCCTCCATGAGCTTTAAACCCACTGTCCTCCATGCGTCAATGACTATCTTACTAAGGTGATTGTAGTATTTTATTTCACCTTAATTTACTAGGCACACTCGACACTTCATCTAGATAAATCTGAATGCTCACCTGAAGCACGTGAAACTACCAGGTTCCTCCTTTGCACTATGTTATCAATAGTTTAGCACATATGTTCATATCCACCATTATGAAAGCATACATTCATATATAGATAATTACAAATATCATAAGGAAACATAACATATCAAATCAATACTAAGATAAATTGCACCATGTGAATGTCGTATTCAAATACATCAATTACTAGAATCCATCCACAATGATCCATTCATAACATAAAGATTACATAGCAGAAGTTGAATACATAATAATAGGCACAAAAAGTCATGTGCGCCAATATATCATAGCATCATAACTCTATTATATAAACCATATCAAATGTAATGGAGTATATAAGATATTTATAGGGGTGGGGACTTTCCCTTCACTACGCATGCATCTCAAAATAGATTGCATGCTTAAAATAGCCATGTGTACATCAATAAATCCATGCATTATTTTCATATTGATCCTAATAATAGATTAATCTATAAATAAACCCTACGTTATTAATCATATTATTAGATCAATCATTGCATGACCTTTTATATTTTCCTCACATGTGATTTATCCCAAAATAGCTCTTTGCTTGGCCACTAATCTTCTATGGTTTTCTTTAGATTTAGAACATTGTTTATTCGACACTCAAACTCGAAGTCATCTATTTTTATGTTGTGGATCCAAAATTGGATAAGTCTTGAATATTTCCTTCTTGGGCATGAGCCTTCACACATTATCTATTTTGTCCCGCACACCCCACTTCACATCTGCCTCAGTATGTTCCCAAAATCTTCGCCTACCACATTTACTTAGTCAAAATGGGCCATGCAACATTACCCCACACTAAATTGGATTATTTCCCTTGACAATCTATTAGTCACCCAAAAACATATGTAATCACCAAAAAGAAAGTGACTCGATGTCCACAAATAATCTTCGTACTTACAAATATCAACTTAGGCCTCAATATGTCAAAATATTTCTAGGACCTCAACATCTATTTCACTCTCCAACTTCTTCCATTCATCAAGTTTTGAAGTAGCCTTCCTGGCACCGCTTCTATAATCCCTGGCACATGGTTAGGTGCCAACTCTTCAACCCTACTCGTGAGCTCCTAAATGGCCATAGTTAGTTCCATGCACACTCTCTCAATCATGTTCATGTGGTCTATTACCATATTTTAAAATTTACCTATCCACACCTCTAAATTTTCCTTGTTGGCTTTAATCACTTATTTCTATTTTATTTCCTCAGCCATAACTCTGGTGTGCTCAATTTTATTCATGGGTGTATTCTCTGAATAGTTTTAAGAACTTATTTTTCATCAATCACGCATGCATCAAGAATTGGTTCACACTTTTGACATATGTTAAAGGCTATATCAGCCTTGCCACTTGCTTCCTTGAGTTGCACAAATATACCTTCCAACTCTAAAATTATGGCCTCAACAGTGAAATTTTTATCTTCTTTCTCCTTTGTAATTTCTTCTGTTGGTCAAATATGTTCCATGCCTTATGTTCACTAGAAGAATACCAACTAGGTATTCTAAATACTCCATCTCAACACTATCTATCTTGGTTCACCAAGGATGGGCACTATCCTAAAATATGTTTCACCTTGGTGTCAACCCTATAATTTACCTCCTTAGTGCACTTATGTTCTCCCTGAAGGTCCTTCTTCCAACCCTTGACCTCATGCTCCTTATCTTTCTTATCTCGCTACTAAGACCTTCATTGTGGTGTCGTCATCCAAATTTCTATGCCCAACATCTATAAACAATTTTTTCATGGTGTTACACACCTTCTCATTAGTGAGGTACATGGGTTTTACTTCCTTATAGTTCCTCCTGGCTCATTCTTCAACTTAATGACACCGATGGAGTTATTACTTACCTTGAACTCACATTCTTATGCCGAATTGTGCAAGTTCTAGCTCAACATATTCTTGGTTTGTGACACTTCCCCATGCTTTTCCATCATCTCCCAAGCATAAAAATTCTCATTTGCAATGTTCTCTAAAACACGCCCTCAAGACCTTTTAGGGCCCTTCATAAAATCCATATGTGGCGCACAGGCATCCATGTCTTTCTTTTCTCCCTTTCCTTTGTCCTTATCTTCTTCTTTGGAGTGAAAACTCCTATACTTGTCCCAACTTATGTGCCCTAATATTCCTCGATAACATAAGTGTCATTAGTCACCTTCTCTCTATGTGTCTCCTCTTCCATAAGAGTGCTTTCCTTGGGTGGAATTTTATATACCTCTCCCTCGCTTTTGTGTGAATGCTTCGATCCTTAGAATTCTTCTTCTTCAACTTCTCATCCCATTCTTTCTCAATATCATCGTGTAATGTTTGTCATTTTGTCTCCAAATTAGATTCACTTATTTTCGTGTTGGAGACAAGATTCTCCCCCTCTCGCGCTTGAATTTTTCATTTTGTATGTTTTCCTTAGGTGTATGAGATGTTCTAACTCCATTGCTAATTATTCTTGTATAGTACATCTTCTTACGACACAAATGATCAAGTTTACCTTCATCTTATTCTTATTCTTCTCCCTCAAGAGTATATTCATGCATTCTCTTGAGGGTTGGTATAACATTTTTCCCGGCCATGGGAATGTAGAATCTATAACTTCCATCTCAACTCCTCCCTAAGTCTTCACCTAAATTTCACAAATATTATACTTATCAATCAGCTAATGGAAACATTCAGCTCGGGGCTCAAGTCCAACATGTCTAGCTCTAACATCTCTTGGTATGCAGGCCTTGAGGCATACCTATAAGTCACGTGCAAAATATATAAGTTGAGTCAACCTTATCCACATCAAAAGTTAACTTTTGCATGTCTTTTATTATTTTCACAACACACTTGAAGTATCGGGAAGTGAACACAAATGATAGCTTGTACAAGGGCTTATCTCCCCATCCTTCACTCTAAAGAGTGCAAGACTATAATTTTGATCCACTCTAAACCTTTCCTACTCCCCAAATTTTTGGTAAATTCACATGGAATGTTCTACTCATTCTCAAAATGCCCATGCAACTTGTTATACCACTTATCAATTTTAGCCTTGTGTGTATTTCAAATTTCATCATCATAGGGTGTAGCGATATCGTATAACAGAGATTTTTTTATAGGTGGCTAGGTCCAAATATCATCATTTGACCCATCTGGTACTCCAAAATCCTATAATACTATGAGAAGGAGGATCAAGAACCAAGTTATCTTTGCTCCTTCATTTTGACCCTTTGCCTCTTTAATATCTCCATCAGAAATGTATTACACGTGATGTTGTAGTGGTTCATGTTCGCTACTCTATATTTAATATACAAATACAATTTATTCATGTTATTCCACCTTTCGAGGTGCCCAACTTACAACTAACCAATCTGGCTACAACCCTAGTTGTAGGATCTACGAGGTTATCAATGAGCATAGAAATTCCTCCCTTCTTATAATTCAATGTTTTGACCATTTCATCTAAATTCACATTAGAACATAAATTCAGCCCCATGTCTTCTCCTGTACTTCTCAATCTTGTGACTCGCTCAATAAGTTGAGTTGTAATTCACATCCTCCATCCCGTGAAATAAAATAAATCTTCATGCACCCTAGACATGAGCCACTGGTATAAATGTGTGGGCTTTGCAAAGAAACGAAGTTCAAATTATTAGAGGACTCTAAATTTCTCTAAGTTCCTCTACACTGATTCTTCAAACAACACTTGCCCTTCCTCGTTGGTCCTCAGTAGTTCCCACTACAAATATTCCTTGAAAAAAATTCATGCTCTAGAGCTCTGTGGTTGTATTCACTAATTTTACACTTGGGAAGTTGAGACTTCCAAGTCTGAACCCTAAGTACTCCAGGTGGGTATTACATTTCTAAATATATATCTTCTATGGTCTCTTCCACCTCGACTTCAACCCTCTTTGTATGATTCTTCCTTCCTTTAGGTTCCATTGTCTTTGTAAATTTGTGCCCTAAGTACATTCTTCCAAAGACACTTCATTTGTTATTGAAAGCACCGAGAACCCTAGTTGTTCAATTTTTCCCACAAACCCTTCTTTATATGCCATAAATACTTCTAATTGTTGGCTCAAACATCATTCTTCATAAGGATCCACACACAACCTCATAAGCACGCTGCTCTAGTTTTTCTTCTTTTTGCTCACTCTTTCACAAAAATTCACTCAATAGCTCAATTGCTCCAAATTATCTTTGAATGCAAGGTGTTGAATGAACTCAAATTTCCCTCTTTTTATACTTTTTCATACCCCACTAACTTAATTTTTCCACTTAACACATGTTTTTTCTTACTTTAAAACTTTTAAGTTACTTTCTTAATAAAGTACCTTTTCCACTTTTTGTTTTATTATGCCACTTACTTTTTCTCATTGTAGTATGTAACCTTTTGGCATGCCTTACTACTTTCCAAGCCAAAAACTCTCCCACGTGCCTCCTTGTGCCAAAGTACATAATCATCTACACTATACACCAATTATTTTATCATGATACTACCTACCTTATGTTTATCTTTGCTTTCGATCATTTTTCTTACGTGGTATTCAATATGAGAAAATTTCCTTAAAAACATCTTAATCCTGAGTACCTGTAACACCTTTCTTCTATGCACAACAACCCCGCACTTGATTCTCAACACCAATAACTTCCTTTTTATTATACATACTCCACCCCACACTAAAACTATGCACGGTCCTTTACACATGGACTCAAATTATATTAACCGACTTCTTACGTGTAAGTGCACTTATTACAACAAAACAAAGAAATAAATTAACAAAGCATAGTAATGATTGAAGAAAAACACATGAAAGGGAAATATAATCTACGTGGCACTAATTCCTTCTTACAAACACCAAGAATACTTATTTACAATAGGGATTCAACCTAATCCTATTGGAGTAACTAGGAAATAAGGTGTCATCCAACGTCAGTAATTAACATGCGCTTGAATCAAGTATCTTTGTTACTACAAAAGGTCCCAACCAATGTAATTTCAATTTCCTAGGTGGTGTGCAAACTTGGAATCATATAGAAGAACGATCTTTCCCACTTTAAACATCTTATTATTAATGTGCTTATCATGCCATGATTTCTCTCGGCATTCTTGGTCTTCTATATCCAACGTGTAATGGAACACCGATCATATACTTGTATTAGTTTTTCAATGCACTCTTGCACATGCAATATACAAAGATAGTAACATAAATTCAATAGGTAATACAAACGCTACATTAAACACCAATTAAAAATATGTGGCCTTGTTCAACCTCTTATAAGTGGTCTTATATGCCCAAAGTACAATTGATACTTTATCATCCCAATATTTTCTCCCAACATCACAAATGTTTGGCAATTTTTGTCTTAGAATATTATTAAAATCCTCTGCAATACCACTATCTTGAGGATGATAAGGTGTTATTTTATGGTGTGCCACCATAAAATATGCCAACAAAATTCTTATTTTCTCATTAAGTAAATGAATTCCTCTATCACTAGTCAAAATTACAGGACAATCATACCTACTAATAATGTTTTCCAACAAAATTCTAGTTGTTGTAGCTGTTGTACAATCCTTTATATGTGTCTCTTTTTCCCACCGTGTCGGATAATCTATGTAAGTAATGATTTAGTACGTGCCATTACTACGGACATGGTGGTGAAATAGGATCTACAAAGTCAATAACCCACTTTTGAAAGGGTTCAACACTTGTTATAGGTCGCAATAACATTTCATCTCTATTACTAGGCTTTCTAAGGTGCTGACAATTATCACACGCCTTGACATATTATTTAGTATCCTTATACAAAGTCTCCCACCAAAGTACAACCATTACAATATTGTGCATGGTAACATCACATGCATAGTGACTCTTGTTATCCCACCATTAGCTTCTTCCATAATAGCCTCATGCTCATGCTCCAAAACACACCGGTGCAAAACTTCATCACGAATTAGCTTATACAAATATCCACCAATCAATTGATAAGGTGTTGTGAGTAATGTAAGATTCGTATTTTCCAATGTATTCATTCCTTTAGGTGCCTGTCCAATGTGCAAAAATACTGCAATATCCTCTAAGTATGCAGGTGTGTAGTTTAACCTAAAACATTATGCACTAGGCATTGTGTCCTCAATGCTCTACACGTCCTCGCTAAATTGATCCTTGACAAATGATCAGGCCCTGAATTACTCTTTCCTGGCTTCATAACAACTGTAAACTCAAACTCATGAAATAAAAGTATCCACCTGTAAATTCACTCTTGAAAAATAGGATTTTTGACCAAGTACTTGAGTGCCATATGATCTGTGTAGAAAATGAACGGGGTTTCCAACAAGTAATGTATGAACTCATGCAACACGTAAATCATAGAAAAATTCTTACGCTTAGTGGTTATATAATTCTACTATGTGGGTTTCAATATACTACTTGTAAAGAAAATGGGATGATCCACAATTTCTTCTCCTAGTTGTGCCATTACTTTGCAAAAATCACCATACCGTAATCATCAACATGAAAATGAAATGGTTTATCCCATGAAGGAAAGTGTAAAATAGGTGTAGTAGTAATCTTTTCCTTCAGTGTTTCAAATGCATGTTGTTGCACCTTTCCCTAATAGAATTTTCCTTTAGCCTTTAATAGTTATTCCAAGGGCACAAAAATATTTACATATACTTTAATAAATTTCTTGTAATACCTGTGTGTCCAAAAAATCTACACACTCCACTCTGATTTTTAGGTTCTTCCAAACCCAAGATCACATCTATCTTGGCTAGGTCTACCAATAATCCTTCCTTGCAAATTATATGCCCAAGTAAAGTTCCAAAAGGTGTTGTAAATATACACTTATTAATATTGAGAGAGATGCTTAACTACTGCACCTCTCAAACATGAGTCTTAGATTATCACAATGATCCTTGACTAAACCATACATTGTCCAATCATCCAAATACACCTGTAAAAACTTATGAATGAAATCCTGAAAATTTTGCACCACAATGCACGAGAATACTTCAGCGCATTCTTCAATCGAATGGCATAATTATATATTCAAAGATACCCCAATAAGTGGTAAAAGTTATATTTTCCCGATCATACTTCCCGATGCACACACTGATGATAACATGAAAATCCATCTACAAAAGAATATATCTCACTCCCAACAACTCCCTCAAAAATATCTTTTGTGAATGGGGTGGGAAAAGGATCTAGTACACATGAAACATTCAATTCCCTATAATCCAAAAAATTCCTTATTCTCCCATCTTTCTTGATACTTATGACCATGTGGCTAACCCATTTAGATTATTTAATAGGATCAATTAAGATTTGAGTATCTTGTCAATTTATTCCTTAACCTTGATGCATAGATTAGTATTCATCTAATAAGGTCTCTTCCCAATGGGCACATGCCTTCTTTCATCTTGATTTTCAACTCACCTAAAGAAGGGTGTACTCCATTTAAATCATGATAGCCCTGGGAATAAGTCCTAAAAGTCACACAAAGTTCAATAATCTTAGCCACTTATTTATTTGACCAATAGTATCTAATAATGACCTCCTTATTCTTTTCTTCTCGTACTCAATGTTAACCTTATTTATCTTCATGGGAGCATGATATGCGCACACCTTCTCATCCATAGTTTCCATCACCTCACACATACCTTTAGTGTGGTTAACATCTAGGTTATCAACTTCCTCATCATCTATCATATACACCGTTTCCTTTTTTTTTCCCCAAGTGCGAGACCATATCTTCTTATATATATTTTTTCAAGGTCAAGGCACACCTCAAGATCAGTTCCTAAAAAAATCCAAGATAATTTCTTTCACCTTCATGATCTCTCCCAATGTAAGGCGCTTCATAATCTATAGTGCTTCATTGATAAGAGACTTAGTATAAAAGTAATCAAAATTTTGAATCATACTTGAGGTCATCTCTTGCTAGTTAGTAGTCTCCCTTTTCAACTCAACATGGACATACCATGCATGCTGGAAACTACATAATGTGGAGTAGAACTTATGTACCCAGAGTGATGGTGGTAATGCCTCCTTGCCCTATGACCAAGATATCTCACACTCCTAGATGTGATGAGAGGCATGAGACTTCCCATGAAATTCACATGTTTGTGTAGGTACATTGCTCCAAGTAAACTGGTGGAGAAAGTGATTCTCACTTCTCACCACTCCAAAATGCCATCTTTATGTGTTTCCCACCAATGCGTTGCATTCCCGTGAAAATTATAGACTAGAATATTTCTCTATTCCCTTCATTCTTCCACCGAGTTTCTATGGCATACAAAAATGTGTCATGATTCCCCTCACTAGTGTACCTTGGTACCTGGTTATTTCCTAAACTCCTAATCGTGCACAACCTAATCATGCTAGTAATTATGTTCTTTATTTCTTGCCCAACTACTTCATATGTGACATGTAGCTATTTATCAAAAGCAATACTTGTGGTGTCATTAACTGAATAGAATCATCCCACTATATCACTCATTCCTTAGATGGCTCAGTTACCTCGGGTTATCTAATTGTGTTTGCATATATCCTATTCAATTCATCTTCGGTTAAGGGATCAACATATGGGGTAGCATTTACATTAGTTAAATATATAATCACATGCCCATCCTTATTCTCAAAACTAATGTACTCCTTTTTAAAGCACAAATCTGCATTATTGGCATAAAACTAGGGCCACCCAAGTAGTGTTGGGAAGTTATCTACTTCAGGAAGTTATAATGCTTCAAAGTCCCCAATAAAATTCACTCCATGAATTTTAATATTCACTTCCTTGATTACTCCAATAGGCACAACCCTAGTTCTATTTTCCATATACAACACATTCAAACAAGGTTGTAATGGTGGTCTTTCCATCTGATTCCATGCACCCAATGTGAGTACATTAATCTCTACACATGTATCTATTAGAATGGTTCTCGAAGCCACCCATTTATGAATGCATTAAGTGTATTTCCTTGTCAAATTCATGATTATATGTGGATAGATTTGTGTGGAGTATCTTCCTCTTGCACACGTAACCAACACACGGTACCTTTTCTTGTAGTTATTCTCCTAATAAAGGGACAATGTTCTCTTAGCGCAACATTTGACATACCTCCTTCAAAGTCATCCTTTTGAGGGAATTCAACCTAATTTTCTCATTCCATAGCACACACCTACTCCTTCAAGCATTGAATCTCTCCCTACATATCCTGGATGCCATCCATATTTTCTTGGTAAACCTCTTTCTGATATGTAAAACCTGGATAATTAAAATTTATCACTTCTTGCTTTGTTATATCTATCTTATACTTCAAAGGTTTACGTGCACGCGTAACCTTAGTGTGTGTAGTAATTAAAACTAGTTGTAACCTAGGATTACTTGTTATCTTCGACATCCATTGATATTCAACTACAAGTTATACCTTAATCATTCTCGCACCCTTGTCTTTCCGATGATCCTCAAGTGTCATTCTTTGAACTTGTGATGCTTCCCACACCATAAGAAAAACAAATTTTGCGGGTACTCACACTGATAATGATAAGAATATCTATAAGTAAAGTAGGTTCCTCTAGAAAATCCCCCTCTGCTACCACCCCAACCTTGTCCCCTATATCATCCATGAAAGTCTCTATTCTGTTATTCCCATTATTTCACCCTTCATTATGTTGTTATCCCTATTCCTTTGATCCACTTGCCACACTATTCTTGCACACAACAGTCTCAATGGGTTCATGAATATGCACAATTAATCTACACTCAGAGGTGTCATGAGTGTGGGTTTTGTAAATCTTACAATACATAGACACATTCTTCTATATTGCGTGCTATAAGAGAGGGCATATACTCACATCATGGTTCAAATGATAAACAAACAATATAGAACATGACATGCACCGAATTGTGAGGTAATCTATCCTACGTATGTCCTTCAACCTCATAATATGTGCACCATATGCCACTACATGTCTCATGAGATAAATTAGCAGAGAGATTTTCCAACTACTTCACCATGGTTTATTTCTTCTAAGAATGGGATCACTCCAAAGTGTCCACAATTCCAACTACCTCAACACACAGAGCCGATGCAAGACCTCGCATGGATCCATAAAATTCTTATGAGATAGTCCCCTTATGGAAGGGCTAGGTCACCAAGTGGGATCAGATGTGTGCCTACGGTCCTCAATCTTTCTTCTTCTAATGTGCTCTCATCCAAGGCTGAAGGGGGTTATCTACTACACTTTCCTAAGTATGGGAGTTCTAATGCTTTGGCTCCATGTATTTCACATGAGCTTAAAATCCTTCATGAGCCATATTCCTCCGCAACTCCATAGACTCCTCAACATTGCACTTCCTCACCAATTCCCTCTCTCACACCTCATTATACTTGAGTCATCTTTCCTCTCTCTTCCTTTCTTCCTCTAGGTCTGTCATCTTTCACCACACCTTCTCCTGCACCTACATGTAGTGGAGGGTTTAGCTAGCCATAGGAAGTTTCTCCAAACTTAGTAACACCATTAAGATATTAATTTCCAAAGGAATAACACACAAGTAAGACCCTCCGGGTTCACGTAATAATTCAAACTCAACAACTTATAAACATGAATACGTAGAGATAATATACTCCAAAGTTTAATTGTGCACTAAAAATGCCCACCAATGATCTATAGCATGATTCCAAGATTCATCTACATCAAATAAAGTCTAGTAATCTTTCTGCATCCAAACCCTTGGCATGTATCCCCATATTTTCTTTGATGCGTATGCTGACAACCACTCGTATAATTCTATTAGAAAAAGGATGAAAAATATCTCATAGAGCTCATGATAAAGATGATCTTCCACCCACTTATGTGCATTGAAATCAGGTCCAGAACCATATCTCTGTGAAAATGATCTTTTCTTTCTTCTACCCAACTTTCAATTCTCTCCGAATCAATCGGTACACCATCTATATGCAATATCCTAGAAAATAGTTTAAAAAGAGGTCTTAGAAATAAAACCAAAATGTAGTCTTTTATTTCTCCTTAATTTCCTAGGCACATTGAAACTTCATCCAAACATATATGAATGTTCACATGAAGCGTGTGAAGCTACTAGGTCCCCCTTTGTGCTATCTTGTCAAGATGTTAACATCCATGTTCATATTTACCATTGCCAAAGCGTACATTCAACTATAAATCATTACAAATATCATAAGGAAACATAACAGATAAAATCAATACTAAGATCAATTACACCATGTGAATTCCCTATTCATATACATAAATTAATATAATTCATCCACAATGATCCATTCATAACATAAATATTACATAAAAAAGTTGAATACATAATAATAGTCACTAGAGAGTCATGTGTGCCAATATATCAGAGCAACATAACTCTATCATATCAACCATGTCAAATACAATGGAGTATATTAGATATTTATAGGGGTGGGGACTTTCCCTTCACTACCCACGCATCTCAAAATAGACCACATGCTCAAAACATCCATGCGTACATCAATAAATTGATGCATACTTTTCTATTGATCCTAATAATAGATTAATCTAAAAATAAACCCTGCTATTAATACTATTATTAGATCAATCATTGCATGAACTTTGATATTTTCCTCACATTTTCTTTATCCCAAAATATCTCTTTCTTGGCCACTAATCTTCCATGCTTTTCTCTAGATCTAGAACATTTCTTGATCGACACTCAAACTTGACACCATCTATGTTTAGCACGTGGCTCCAAAATTGGATAAGTCCTAAATATTTCTTGCTTGGGCATGAGCCTTCGGGTACTATCTATTTTTTCATGTGCCCCCTTTACATCTACCTCTTACATGCCCAAAATCTTTTTGTTCTTCCCGTACTTAGTCAAAAGGGGTTGTGTAACAATGATGCCACAATATAATTAAGAATTATCTAAAGTTCATTTCCAAATGTTGAAGGCCTTATTAGGTATTTCTAATTTAAATTGTTTATCCACATTCTCACACACCTATTGGGAGGGACATCTACATGGGTATGAGGTCTCTTTGGAGTAGTGTTATGTAATGTCTTGAGATAACTCAATTCAAATCTAGACTAACCCATTTTTAGGTCATAAGAGGGGAGATAGGGTTTGAAGACAAGGAAAATACATTTGTATGTATATAATTGAAATTGCAAAACTTCAAGAACACATCCTAATTATAGAGACACAAGTTAAAAAGATTCCAAAGTTCTATTTTGGTCATAGTAGTGTTGTCTAAAATAACCCTCAAAGCTATATTTTGACAAACTTCCAAAATAAATTTTGGACTTACAAATATTTTTGTGGAAAATTTTGTGGAACACTTCCTTCTAGTGTACCACAGATTTTAGGAACTTATTGTTCTCGTGAACTCTCCAAGTGTGTGGAAAAAATGAATGGTGAAAATGAGACTTAGGAAAATTTTCATTAAAAACAAGACTTGTGCGAAAATGTAAAACATGGGTTTTATTCCTATGATGTCACGATGCAAGGATGGTGAAAGTCGATGTTGCAAGAAGCCTAAAAGGTGAATTTTGGAAGTGAATGAGGATAGAATCCATGGAACACTAGCCTAATGTTCGTGGGTTTTTTGAGAATACAATGTTCCATGGAATTTCACAAGCCACGAAAAAAGGAAGTCATTTTGGGATTTAGGAGGATTTTCGGTTGAAGAAAGCTGCAGTAACAAATGAACTCAATGTATGGTGGAGGGTGTAAATGAATTTTTAATAAAAATATCCTATCCCAAGGAACAAAGGAATTGAGGTCTCGGTATTCCTTGGAAGTGGAAAAATAGCTAAGTTCTTTGAGGAAAAATGTAAAATATGGGCTTCACTTAAAAAGAGTCGCGATGCAAAATGGACAAGATACAAAAATACATGTGGAAAAGGAAAAATAGTTGGAATGTAGTTGAGTTCAAAATCCATAGAACACTAACTTAGTGTTATGCGGGCTTCTCAAAATATTAGTGTTTCGTAAACTTCACAAGCCGCGGAACAAAGGAAAAGGTTCACTAGTTTAGAACGTTGTGTGTTGAAGAATGGAATTCCGCAACATGAAATTAATTTAAGGTTAAAGCCATGAAATACTATCATAGTATTCCATAGAATTATTATGGAGCAAGGTTCCATAGACTCTCCAAGTCCCTAGAACAAAGTTTTTTGACTCGGGTTTTAGGGAAGATGAAAAACAAGGAACTAGTTTTATGCAACATGATGAGAGACTTCAAACCTGTCAAACAAGTAGAAAACTCCATAAAAATATTGAAATTTTTGTGGGAAATTGAAAAATTCTACTAAACACGAAAATTTGTCCAACAAGCAAAAATAGTTTTTGAGCATAACTTTTGATGCGGTCATCCAAATTTTATAAAAATGGTGGTATTTGTAAGGTTTCTCCAAGGGGTTCATTTTGGCATTAAGAAACTTAGAAATTGATGAATTTTAGGGGTCAAAAGTGTAAACATAAGTTCAAGGTGAAAAGGGGGAGGTTTACTTGTTTAAAATGTGCAACTACCTTTAACCATCAAATTTAATGATGGATGGTGCCCATGCCTTATCTTGAAAATCAAATGATGTGGAAAGTGACCCAGTTAAAGCTCTATATATTGGTAGGAATTGATTGGTGTTTGCAATGAGGTTTTTGGAATCTCTCTCTCTTACCTCTTCTTTCTTCTCCCATTTTATATAAGTATGAGGCTCACTCTCATTAAAACGAATCCCCTTTTTTTGTAATGACACCATGAAAAAATGGTGGTTGACTTACCATGAGTTATAGACCTCAAATTTGGTCTCGCAATGTATTTTTGCCTTTTTCCATACATTGCAATGGTCTATTCATCCTTTGAGCAATATAATCTTTTGTATGTGTCACTTTTGTACCCCATACTCATGTTTATTGTTCCTCGTCTCTTCATTCTTCCTCCGACCATTTTTTTGAGTTATAAATGCATTATATGGGTTAGTTTTCAAGGTTCTCGAGTATATGGTACGTCTACCGCCATTCTCTTCTATATTTTCTTCCATTTCCTCCCTCATGGAGACCGATCACCCCATTTATTAGTGTTATCACCTATTTTTAGATTAGGAATTGATTTCTCTTCTCTCCCTCTCTCTCTCACTAGTCCCTATGAATGCATAGATTAGGTTTAGATAGTTTTACTTTCGGTTGTAGGACTAGTTTTAACATTAGGAATAGGTAGAGGAACCATCCTTCTCTAGATGTTGATATCAATTTGTAATTCCCACAATTTTGATATCATCCCATGTTTCCTCATAATTATTTATCTTTCATGATCGCATCTAGGGTGTAATGTTGATCTTCAATAATTAGTAGAAGTAAGAATCATATGCCTTAGTAAAATATCTCTTGGAGATATTGTTTGACATAATATATTAATTTTGAATCGTATCTTTAGGTCCCTATAACTTATAATAACATTTAAGAAACTCTTCATATCCTATTACCAAACTTATATATCATTTTCAAATCTATAAACATCATATAAGATGAAATATTTCTAAACCCTAACCATATTTTATTATATTCCGCTTTAAAAATTTGTATTCATAAAATATTATATCATATCATGATTTAGGATATAATATTTATCTTGATTACTATATTAATCATTTTAATATCATTATAAATTTTTGAAACAATTTATTTATTAGAAAACCTTGTTTTAAGATTACACAATTTGAGGATGTGAAGAAATGTATGATGAAGGATCATGATTCATGATCCATAAATTTATGTAATTAAACCATATATGAGTAGGAATATAAATAAATAATAATTTTAGCTACAAATTAAATACCACTTATGAGAGGATATAAACTTTTTATTCTTTGACACCTCTTATCCAAGGCCTAGGAGGAGACCCAATAGAAAACCACACTTAATGGATTCAATTGGTTATTATAGATATGTATGAATGAATGATAAAAGTTGAATGACATGAATCAAGTAATATGATCAAGTCAAGGGTATCCTCACCAAAAAATGACATGAATTATCTCAAATATTAAGGGTTCCTAGGGTTTACACAATTTACCCTAGGGTTTACACAATATTCCTTACAGTTTACATAATTTATCTTAGGGTTTTTTAGATTTTATTTAGGATTTACATAATTTCCTTTCAAATCTATTTTATGATTTGCACATTTTCCCTTAAGATTTATATTTTACTTCCAACAATTCACATACATTATTAATCAAATTTAAATGAAAATTTGCATACTTGTAATCTAGGATTTATCACATACTCTTCTTAGAAGAGGGTTTTATTTCCTGAAGGTTTTTTTTACTCTATGTATCTATTGGTTTTCCATTTTTTGTCTATGTTGTCCTTTGTGTTATTTTTGTTCCTTTCTCCTCTTCCTTTCTACTATTTTTTTAATATTTCCTCTCTTCTTGCTATGCTTATTTTTCCTTCCACTACAGCTTATCCTCTCCTCTCCATTTTTTCTTTCTTATTTCCTCTTGTAATTATTAAAAGGAAATGAAATAAATTGGTATTGCCTTTTGTCATCGTAATTTGTGTTTTTAGGTTAGAGGAAGGTTTGGTGCAAGTGTGGAACAAATATGACTCAATTTTTGCCACATTTACATAACCCACGACATTTATATTAAATAAATAACATTATATTAGCTTCCTTTATATATTTGTCTTAAGAATGTCTCAAAACATGTGTGCCCATTTGTTGGTAAAATATTTTTTCGTAGTGCAAATTACTTGGTTTTCACAAATGGTCAAGGGGCTAGGCCCTCCTTATTTTATGGGGAGGATCCCATTATTTAATGTAAACTACCTAAAATTATGGCGTGGTTTTTAGGTGGGGATCACACATGAATACTCCACTAAACCCGTGGAATTTTTTTGTATAGATTATAAGGGAGGAATTTTCTATGAAGAGAGGTAAAGGGGAGTTGCATAAATAAGGAAAGAGAGAGGGTTAATGTTGTGATTAGCCCTACATAATTTACATACATCAAGCAAATCAGGTGCACATTCAATTAGAAGAACGTAAAAATGTAAGCAATCAGTAATCTCAACAAACTAGAGATAAATAATTCTACAAATTCTTCAATCATGAACACTACGTTCCTTCTAGGTTATGCAAGATCACCATGCTTAAAAATTTGGAAAGTAGAGAGAGAGAGAGTAGAGGAACATAAGTATAAAAATGGAAGAAATACAACTTTTATTATTTGATGTAGTCATGGCAATTCTCAACAACATACAACAATTAAAAATTGCCAAGCCCTTTGGAATGAAGAAGCCACCCCAATTTATAGCATACAAAAATGTCTCTTCATCTACCACCCACATGACTTTTCACCTATCTTCATCACTTGTGACCTTTCATATTCCTAGGATACAAAAATGAGTCTTTTCCTTATTAGTGAAAAAGGACTCTTACAATGTTAATGTTGAAGGTCACTTAAGTGAATAAGATGAAATAGGGAAAAAGTGTATTCTTAATAGAAAATTAGAATATGGAGAGAGAAGAGATATATATATATATATATATATATATATATATAGAGAGAGAGAGAGAGAGAGAGAGAGAGAGAGAGATACGGGTTGACTAATATGATGAATATGAAGCTTTTATTGATGAAGAACTAATCATTAATGATATTTGAGGGATATAGAATGAGATCTTGTCTTTTGAATTTTATATTGAACCAGAAAATGTAGGTGCCATCTATTCTTCTTCTTTAATACAAATGTGATTAAACATTTTGATTGGTAACATCATTGATATCTTTAAACCTGATCAACCCATAACTTATGATTTATCACAATGTTAGAGATAGAGAGCCTTTGAGGCTGAAAAGGGAATCCAAAGTATTCTCATTTAATGAAAGAGGATCACTTTCGTCCTTCTTCACTAACTCTTGGAAAGAACTAATGACTTCCTCCAATGACGAATTCTCAATAAAAGGAAGATATCCAAGATTTTAAACATAATTACTCGACATCATCCAAAATATTAAAGGAACATTGTTCATAAGATTCAAATTTAGAGATGAAATATTTTATCGTGTCATGTATGGCATTCATTATATGGATATGAACTAGGGACAAGTTCTCAAAAACATACGAGAACACATTCCTACTCACGAGAGTATGGGAGTCGAGGAAACTCACTTAGACATATGTGAGAACACCATCCCAATGGATATTCTATTTTTCAATAGCCTCCCTTGTTTTCTTCATTTCTAAAATGGTGGTAAGAACATTTTTGAACAAAGAGAGAACCTTTGGCAATAATGATTTTACTTTTCCAAGAATATTTATAACCCAATTGTTATTAGGACTTCCCTGTATTGAGTAACCTTTTGTTAGGTTGTGGATCCTATTTTCATATTATATGTGTTATAAATTGTAAACTAAAAGTATTGTACACTCTTCATGTATCCTCATTTGGGTTTGGGGACGATAGCCCCTAATAATGTTTTAGGGAGTAACTTGAAAAATGTGGTATTTTCATGTATTAATTATATGGGTGGTATTCAACCCATAGGTTTATGGGTTAGTTTTTGGCCCATGGTATTGGTACACATTGTTGGTACCCAAATTGATTCTCCATTTGAGTTCGAGCAACATCAATAGGTTGAGAAAATGCTCAAAGATAGATAAATCAGATCTCAAGTCATTTTGTGGCTGAGGAGGGATTTGAATGACTTTTTGTCACTCGATCTTGGAGAAAATAAGTAGCACTATGAAAAGGGTTTGACCTACCCTCACTACTTTTGGTTATTCATTTCAACTAGGGTGAGAGGACCCATTTTATAACTTGTATTAGTAAGAAATGTAAATGGATTGGCTACAAAGGACTTTCCTTCTATGATATTCGAAATAAAACCTTAGGAAGACATGGTCAATGTAACATAATCTAACTCTCATGAGTTGTCACTTTAGAGAATGGAAATGTCTTCTAAAAAAGGTTCAGTTAATAAAGACAACCATAATACCTAATTGCCCCTACATGTTTTAGGTAAAGGATGGGTAAATTTAACAAATATCCTTAACATTTATGGACAAACAATGCAAACATGGGTAATTCCTATAGGATTTTTATTTGTAGATGAATTTCATTAGGGAATTAAGAAGGATAAAGTTGAATATACCAAATTATTAAGAAATTTAAATAAAGGTTGGAGAATATGTAAAACAAGATCAAAACACTTAAAATAGTCAACAATAAACCTTCAACCAGAAGATGCACACCCATGGAAGCCCAAAGATGCACAGTTTCACACATTCTTTAAGAAATTGACACAAAGGATTTTGTCAAAAATCAACTAAACATCATAGATTCCTTGTTCATCATGCTTAAGATGCGCTCATAAGCTAACAAACAATTTGTATCGACATAATGGAAGTAAATTATTTATTGCATATTAAAATGAAAGATCTTCTCACAACACAATTGCAAATGCCATAATAATACCACAAGGACAAGTTCTTGTGTGATTCATAGAAATTCCTAACATAAGATTGCAATATGAATATGAATAACTACTAGAAAACATCTCAAAATGAAAGTAGATACAACAATGCTCATGATTAACACAATTAACCCAAGGTTTATCAAATTTATCAGCAAGGGAAATATTTATTTATAATCTCAAAGCTTGTCAATGGTTGGACACTTGCAACCATCTTGACATGATTAAATTTGAAAACACAAAGGAAATAACAGGTTTCTCTGATAATCTCTTGGAAAATGGTTTTTTACACAGTTCTCTCTTTTCTTCAAACAATTCTCAGAAAATTTAAAACCCCCTCTTCGTGATTATCTTTCACGCCTTTATACCATTCAACTCACTTACTAACTTTTAAAAATTTTCCCCCAAAAAATATGAATATTCCCTTTACAATATCTATTTTGAAACATGCCACTCTTTTGAAAAATGCTTCACTTCAAACTGCCAGGTGTACAAAATGCAAGTCTTTTCAATTGATTCCACTTGTTCTTGACTAGGATACCGGGTCATCACTTTTGACATATTATTTTAATCATTATTTCCTCATATTGATTGGATAATCACTTTTGATGACCTTTGAGTGCTTCCAAATGATTTCGATATGACATATACCCTCATCTACCTCCCAAGAATCCATCTTGGGTGTTGTGCATTCCATTTTATGTCTTATTGGCTTAATTACCACACATGGATCTTGTAAAATCGTATTGATTCATCAGTTATGCTCATTTATAATCCCTTCTAGCTCTTAAATTTTCTTTGTGCGAGCTAAGAGAAATATTCTTTCATCTCATGGGAAATATTTCTCTTGATCGATCAATATGCACCCCCTTCACTATAAAACTTGGTTCCTCCCTTTCACCATTATGTGCTTATTTTCTTATTCTGAAGGTAAAGATTATTTTTCATATTTATTATCAAACAATGGAGAAGGTACTGGAGCACAAAGATTGAAAGAAATTTCTTTAGAGGATTTGAATCAGATTTTCGACCTAAGTGGACCTAATGAGGCTTTTTTTAGGGCCTTATTTGACATAGAGTGTGTAGGAGACACTAGAGGACCCCTGAATTATCAGCAATTTTGGTTAGCACTTCTTACAAGGTTGATTAGGATCAATCCTATATTTGTAGCCTTTCAGGTCATGTATTTTCATATTTTTCGATGGGAACACCTGAAAACCCCTGAATTCCTAAAGAAATTTGGATTGAAAGGAGGCCCCAAGTGTCTAGGAAGACTGATTTTCAATGTTCATTCCTATGTGATGAAGAGTTTGCATTAAAGGATATTCCCAAGGAATCATATATATTATACAACAAATCATCCATTGACACTGTGCCTACTATCTCTCACAAGGTAGATGAATTAGAGCAAAGGATCATCTCTTTGGAGAAGGGGTAGATGAGACATGAGTCTTCATAACCAAGTTCAATTCCAGCACCATCTTTGGGCAAGAAGAAGGGTGAATCAAGCTATCAGCCCCAATCATTATCTCAAATGGAGAAGAAGAACTATCCATATCTACTTGTCATTCAAGAGAAACAATATCATCTCTGCTCGTAACAACAGGGGTAGATTTGTTGTTTGGTCATCCTCTCATTTAGTGCCTTGTGCTCCTCAATCAGAGCATGAATTTTTGGGCCCTGGGATAGTTCCTTCTCCCAGAGAGCATCCACCCCACACAAGGATATGGGAAGATGGGTCAAGCTCAGGACCTCATAGCTTTCCCGTCGCAAGGTGCGCAGTTCTTTCCCTTCCAATTACCTCAAGCATTCCCTCTCAATTTACTCCTAACAAGTCAATCTCTCATAAGGGGAAGGGGAAAACAACCTTCTTCACATGCAGTTTGGATCTTTTGGATTGGGTGTCCTCCCATCAAAAAATAATTGAGCTAGATGATCATGGATAGTCTGGAATGGCTCTCGAGTCATTGATGGAGATGGGTATGTCTCAAGATCTAACAGGGTTCATCATATTTTTCCAGATGATGTAAGGCTTAAGTGAATTCCTACTAAGGAATAATAAGCTATTAAAAAATCTTCCTCCATTAGGGGAAGTTTTGAAGAGGGAGTAAAAGACGTCTGAACATTATTTTTTGCTTGTTCTCATTATTATCAAAATGTACACAACCCTATTTTTCCATGGGATGGGGCCCCTATAGAACCCTTTTTTTCCTCAACATGCAAGAAGCACAAACACCAAAATAATGTATATGCTTATACAAATGTGCATTGCATTTCACCTAAGCCATATAAAACTAATGTATCATACTATTTTACAATTGATATGAGAAAATAATGAATTTTAGAGTAATAATTATCCTTAATGAAACAAAGATAATAGTTAAAACATCAACTTAGAGAAGAAGTATGGGAAGAAAGTACAACTTTTAAAAGCCACAAGCCTAAACTTGTTCATCATTTCCAATATCTACATCCTTTCCTTCTTTAGTTTCCACTTCTGCATCCTATTCTTTTAACAATCTTTCCATGTATGCATCATATCTCTAGAAAAGCTCATTTATTTCACTTTCATCTAGCCCAGTGTGGTGCTGGAAGATTAATGTCTATCTAGTGATTGCATCCATACAATGACCCATCTTCTGCTTGTATTCTAGTGGCCTAGCTTTCAACTCTGTAATTATATTCTCAAATTTTCTCAGTGTTTTAATGACTTCGTAAGAGAAATCATCCTTCTGCATATTCCTTTCAAAAGAGTTGATCAAGAAATCAATATTCAAATCACCATAACTCTTTTTGAATTTTTCAAATACCATGTCTTCTAGTTTCAAATCGATGGCATCAAGAGTATCATCAACCCAATTTCTTTTAACTTCAAGTTTTTCTTTGATCCCATTCAAAGTTTCCACTCTGATTTTTGCTAATTCTTCCAAGGCATGCTGACTTCCTCTAAATTCTGCTGGCACAATATTTTCTTGCTCAATAAATTCATCACTGAGCTGAGTAATATAGTCTAATTTGGGAAAAATTCCCTCAAAGTAAAAGATCTCATTGTCACATTGCTCAGTTATCTCATCAATATCATTAAGCCTGTTTTTGAGTTCTTCATATTTTTCCCTGGATTTCTCAATTGTTGTTTTTCCCTTCCTTGTTAGCTTTTCAATCCATGTGTCTACAGCTTGAACCTTCTTGACAACCTTATCAATCTTATCCAATCCTTCAGGGGTGTTTATAGAGGTATCTTCTTGAGTGTGGTTGGGTTTCCCAATTAGCTATTGCATACTAGAACTCAAGGCTTTGACATGTTCTTTCAATTACTTCTTTTTTATCCTATCTTCATCCACCTTTTGCAATAGTTCATTTACCACCTCTGATACTCCCTATTTTAGTTGATCTCTTGAGGGTTTTCCTAAAGGAATGAGTTGGACATTGTAGTCACTAGTTGTTACATTGTCTCTGGTTTTACCTTCATAAGAGATTGATATTTCTAGATTTTTTGACCCCAATGGATCAAGTATGTGTCTTATTAATAACCCTATCCATTTTGGAGTCTCTTATTGTATTTGGAAAATATATAACACAGTAAGATCAATAACCTGAACAAGAATAATTTATTTCTCTTCACTTGAGATCAATTCACTAATCCACCCTTTTGCAAGACTTGCTCCAGCCTTTGCTTCCTACAATTCTTGTTGGGGTTTCTCTGGGACATATAAAAATTTCTTAGATAATCCTTATTCCTCTTAGGATAATGGAATTACCTATTTATCACCATATATTTCAATAACCATCTCCCTACCTTCATCTTACACTAACATTACCTTCACTTGTCTCTCTCATTGGTCCAGATCTAGAGATTGATCAGCCTCCTTTTGATTTATAGTAGTAGTTGGAAAATATTTTTCCTTTATCTACCCAATAAAATCCACATTAGATTAAAATTATTCCTTGAGGTTTTCTTTAATCAATAACTGGTGTTGGGCTCAAGAATATTGGCTAAGTACAAGAAGGCACGTGGGTGCACGAGACCTATTTGAAGAAGGGTTCTCGGGTTGAAGGCACGTAGGGTAGGGTTCTAGCTGGGTTTAGTAGAAAATATAGCGCATGCGTGTAAGACAAGATGATGTTGGTAATTATCCATATTTAAAGTTCTAAATAGTACATGAGAAAAGAGTGACCCATCTAGCATGTGGAGTGGATAAGGTGCCAACTTGATAGTTGTAGGATCAAGAATGGAATATTCCATGTATGTGATGGAAGGATCTAGAATGACATCATTGCAAAGAGTGGAGAGCTCAGATCAAATGAGGAATGTCCCATTGGAGGACCACTTGGACACTTGGCAACTAATCTATTACCATAGAAGGCATGATGGTGAAGGCAAAAATCTATATATAAAGATGAGAAGGTAGTAGAAGAGGGGGTGTGATAGAATAGTGGTGGAAAAAGAGATGTGAAGCTTGAAAAAAATATTATGGAGGATTATATGGGTTGGGATTAGATAAAACATTGTAGTGATGGCATATTTAGAGGGATGGGTCTTTGTTTATCCTTGTAATATGAAGGACATGGTTAGTTTTGATGCATGATCTTTCTCTGCATTAATATATGGGTCTGTTGTGGCCTCAATGAATGCAATGTGGTTATTGAACTCTTGAATATGAATATGAGGTCATATTATAATACATATATGTGTTCATAAACATAAGTCCTAGTGCATTTCCTTTGCATATGAATCAATTCTATATGTTGTTTAATACTTTTCTTTTATGGATGCAATGATATGATAACTCATCATAAGCTTTTAAAATGAATGTATGGTTCTTTTCCACTCTTTTGCACTTAAGTATTGGTTAGAGATGATTTATTCTCAAAAGAATCACATAAAGGAGGGGCTCAACACCCACACATGGCTCGGGTGAGCACCTAATGCCCCCTTGGTGATATGTTGGCGTGCATGGGATTAGACTTGTTCTAAGGATATAAATATAAATACATATTAGTTCCATTGTTGGGACCTACTTTTGAAGTTTTTGTGAGAAATGACATACATCTTGGTCTTTGTGATGCCTAATGACATAAGGTCGACCTTGGAAACTATTGAAGTATGGTTCAAGAGCACGGAGGATGGGTTTGCTCAAATATTCAACACTGGACCTGAATTTGATGCATGTATATGGGTAGAACAGAACCTATATCATGAGTCAGATGAGACATTGTTTTGATGTTTCCTAGTAGAAGTGTATGAATGGCTTTTAGCATATGCATCCAAATTGAGATTATACTACTGAGATCATGTGTATGGACCCAAGATGATTACTAGAGGTTGCAGGATGTATATATGACTTGGATGCGTGATGCTAATCATTGATGGAAAGGAGCGCCGACCAGTTATACTCTAGATTATGCCATTTCTACGTATTATTTCCCGTGGTTATGAGTTCAAGTTTTTGAGGAATCCCAGAGGATCATTTTTGTGTGTTATTCCTTTGCCTATGAAGATCTTGGTCATTACCCTTAGTTTAGAGGCATTTCCCATGGTCATTTGGCTAAGCTAAGCCTTGGGTGGGAAGCTAGGGTGGAGGAAGATGGTGGAAATTGAAGCTAAAAATGAAAGGGAGGAGAGACGACTCAAGTATAGCGAAGCTCATGAAAGGGATATGAATAGACAACACGAGGTTATAAGAATGATGGATCTATTAAAGAAAACATTGTGGGAAGGAGTTGAGGTTCACATAGAGGACGTGGAACCGAGTAGTCTATTATTTCCCATCTTGGAAAGCACGGGAGAGAAGCCCATTTAGCTTCGATGAGATTTTTTCACATGGCAAAAGGAGAGTTGTTGGTGTACATATGTACCCACCTAGTGACCAACCCCTAGCGCTTGGTTTTTTAGATCAAGGGAGAAGTATTGTTAACCTAGTTGGTATCGGTGGGAGTAAATGATTTACACCTAGGAGATATAATTTCTCATTTGGGACATCCATGAATGTGCAAACCATTCCAGTATCTAGAGGAGTTTTCAGACAAGGTGAAAATACACAAGGTTTTGGTATCACATTTGGGAGTGACACGGGACACACAATTGGTAATGGGGAAATATAACAAACCATTAGTGCATTGAGCTCAATGGGACATTGGGAACACTAGGCATGACCACTTCAAGCTATTTTCCAACTGTAGGAGGTGGATCTAGTGGTATAGGGGCTAGAGAATCTCGGTGGACTGGTGGATACGGTGGGTCGAAGGAACAAGACACGGTGGACCTAGTGGATCGGTGGAGGAGGAACACCGAGAGGAAACCAAGGCTCGGATCATGAGGATAAGGACCTCAGCCACCTCCACAAGTATTTTTTGAGATGTATTTACACTTACCAAAATACGGGGGTATTGAGGATTCTACACAACATGTGAAAAAGTGTTAATTACTATGGCTAGCAAAAGGGATCACTACCTGGAGTGGAAGACAAGTTATTTTGCAAAAAGCGTTGTAAGGGCACGCATATAGTTGGTATCAGAAATATTACCCCCATCAAATGGTGGTAGACTAAACTACATTGAAGAATGCCTTCCTAGTAAAATCCCATATCCCTAAATTCAAGCAGAAGAGCATCGATTGCACTAAAGGATATCTAGTAAGGAATGGAAAAGAGTGTGTGGGAGTATGATGCATGGTTCAATACTCTCTTGTCAAAACTATCCTATGATATTCACCCTTCTCAACATGCTTAATAGTTTGTTGGAGGATTGATAACACTATTTAAAAGGGATCTGTCACATAAGAATTTCATAGACCCACATGATGCATTGGAAGCTTCCTACTTACCGAGGTTGTTAGGAGCGTTGATATTGGTGTTAGTCCCTTTCTGGAGGCTCAAATTGCTACAATGGACAAGTAGTTGGAGAAGTTGTCTATAAACTCAACACATGAGGTTTGTAGTGGTATTTGGTGTATAGACTATGAAGTATAAGGGCATGTAAAGGATAGTTACCCTTGGAAGTCAAGATGCACCATGGTAGCAAAGAGATCTGCTGAGATTTTCCATGGGGATCATGATGCAAGTAGGTGTCCTCTACTATAATGTGCAATACAAAGAATGTTTCTTGATATTGTAAGATTTGTACCTCTATGACCCATGATACCAAGGATTTACAGATTGATTGATCAGTTCATGATGTTATTGATCTTGGTGTGTGCTAGACTAGTCTTGCAAGTAGTTCCAAGGATGATGATCATCGCTATGAAGGGTGTGCAGATGGAGGAGCACGTGGAAGAGGTTTTTGTGGAGGATTTTTTGGTCGTAGTAACTATGGTAGAGGATGAAGCAAATTCTTGTGAGGAACTGTTATAAGCGTGGATCTATAGAGGATTACAAGCTAGAGTGTCCTAATCTATTGTAATGCTCATGGTACAGGAAGAAACATAAGTACAAAGAGTTTCTAGAGCTTTATGATCACAATAACTAGTAGCATTGAAAGGATAAAGGTTTGGGATGGTAAGCATCAAGAATGCCAATTCACAATGGATGCCAAGAGTGGTGTGTGATTCAGGGCTAGAACCTGTATTGGTGATGACACGAGAAGAGGCCACATGTGCCAAGGAGATGCCAAGATAAAGGACACTAATTTTAAGAGAGGAAGTGGTACATGGAAAGTATCCAAACCCTGCTCATCAGAAGGAGGTGTATCAAGAAACTATGGACGTGATTTAAAGTTTACAAGGGGAGATCCAATGTCTAAAGGAGAAATCAAAGTAGTTAGAGCAAAGGAAGAATGTCAAGGCTCCAAAGGATGACCTAGATGAAGTCAAGGAAGTATGTAGGATGTTAAGGAAAGAGAATATTATTCCCTTGCTAGGAGAATGGCTAAGGGAGAAGGTACCACGTGTTGAAACAGAGCGTGAAAGGTAGGTTTTGCATGCAAACCTTCCTCCTCACAACCTTGAATATGATAAGGAGATTATATTAAATGCATTTTTTGATGGTTGGCTTTTGAGTAATATCCTCATCGACATGGGAGTGGAGGTCAATGTTCTCACCTTAGATGCATTCAAATGGGAAGGTCCATATTATCTGTCATCTTCAAACGTGTTGTATATGGTGAATAAGACAAAGGTAATGCCAGTGGAGTCTTGAATGATGCAATTATCACCATTCAAGGGGCCAATTTCATTGGATATTTCAAAGTCTTGGCACTCACCAAGGCAAAAATTTACACGTTGCTTTGGAACCCATGGTGTTATAAGAACAATGTCAACCTGCGGTTTAACAAGGGGTATATCAGTTTTGAGAACAAGGAAGAAAGGGTGATTATCCCTTTAATAGATGGGAAATCAACACCCTATACCGATCCTTAGAGAATAAGTCCCCGATAAAATATATGTGCACTCCATCAGATATCCGAAGATAATTCATCCCACGGAGGGAGTCATCCAGTTTGAATATGCTCAGTCCTTAAGTGATACCACTAGCATGACATGTGACAATTGGGCGCATGGGACTTATGAGTTGATTGGGTGATAGTTGAGAGGATCTATAACAAGGGTAATGAAGGCATGCTTAGTCAAGCACCTAGGAGGGAAGAAGTTTCCAAGTTACTTTGGAGGAGCATACCCTGAAATTTTCTTGTGATAAATGGAGGCTCAATGGAAGAATGAGGATGAGAGAAGGGAGTGCTCAGTTATAACCTTCTCAAAACAGTAGCATCGCTGGTGGACTACACATTGGAAGAGCCTCCTAGAATGTGTTATTAGCTAATTTTGACTTTGTAAAATTAATTTAAAAATAAAAAATAAAAAATGGAAGTTTTTAAATTTTTCAAAAGCGTTACTTTGCATGGTTTATCACTCTCATCACAACCGTCTCATTTTTGTGATCATTCTAATCTTCATTTAATCCTTTATGGGTGAGAAATCCTCCCACCAGGCTTTAAAATGCTTTAAAATTAATTAATTAATATTTAATTAATTAATTACTCTTTGTTTGATAAAATTAATTTTTAATGACTTGGGAGTATTTAATTAAATAAATATCAATTAAAAGTCATTCGACAATTTTTTATTTTATTGCCGGGAAGTAAGCTTGTGCTTCCAACTGTTGGGAATGCCAAATTGGCTTCCCGAACCCGGATTTCCCCTTTCCTAGAAAATTTATTTTAATTTCCCGCTTGTGGGATTTTCTCCACCAATTGCCAAATCAATGAATTGGCAAACGGGCAAGAAATCTCCCAATTTCCCACATGGGGAAATTGAACAAAGATTTCAACCCACATTTCCATTCCGTTGGAAATTGGCCATTGCTTTCCCCATTTACCCTGGAAATTAATTCCACTACTTAGGAAGAGGGGAAGTCGGTTTAGCCTTCATAAATTCCTCCATCGAACTTGTTGGGAAGAGTCGTGTGAAGCTTTCCAATTGCTTCTTATTTCTTCTGAAGGAACAGAGTAATATTTTATCACATCCCTTAACGAATCATCATGCATTCACAAAGCTAGATATTGAAGAGGCTCTCCACCTGAAGGAAAAATAATACAGCTTCCACCCAGTCCAAAAGACCACGCATGAGTAGTTTAAAGATTCCACATTTTGGGATAGCACAGAACCAAGAAAAAAAATCCCACACCAAAATCGGGCAAAGCCACGTGGAGAGAGAGAGGATATCACAATGTTTTTGTTTAAGGAGTAATGAGTAAAGACCGGATCATCGAGAAAAAGATAGGACAAAGAAACAACATTTTTTAAAGAAAAGAAATAAACATCATTTTCCACGCATGCTAAAAGCCAACATGCCACGTGGGGGAGATAAATATCTACGCAGGTTTTAAAGGAGAGGGCAACATAAAATATAAAAGAACACAAAGTTTCCACACAAAGTTTGAAGGGATAGTTCAAAGCTAAAATAAAAGTAATTTCCACGCATACACAGCTAGGACAATCTAAAACAGCATAAAGGACAACAAAAAATGAGTTTCCATGCATAAGTCAAGGGGGAAGCAAGGTAACAACACAGGGCACATGGTAAATCAAAATCAAAGGAGGACTTCACACAAAACAAGAAACAAAACTCAGTCTCCTAGTCTCTGTGCATTCTCCAGGTAGCTCACCACGTATCAAAGAATAAAAGCCAAAACAGGCCACATGTGGGAGAGGAGGGAATAAAGATAGTTCACATATAAAAAAGAGAAAAAGGAGATATCCCATGCCTTCACTTGGAGGAGCAGCAGTTTCAACACATTCAAAGCTTCATCTTTTTCCCACGCAAGTTGTGAAAGAAATTGCAGAGGAAAGCAATCCACACATACCACAATATAAAAAAAAGTGTATTCACGCATCGCTCAGAAGATCGCAAGGAAGAAGTGAATCTCAAAGTACACGGTTATTTAAATCAGGCCATTTTTACACATACCAGGGAGAATTTGCTCCGGCAAATTAAATAAAAATCGATATTGAACTCGGGTGATTTCATTTATTTAAAATAAATAATTGTCACCCGAGTCAGAATTCAAAACCTAGTCTCGGTGTGTGATTTTGTAAACAAGACTAGTTATTATTATTATTATTATTATTTTTAAATAATAATAATAATAATAATAATAATATTAAAATGAATCATATTGTTCTTGCACTGATGGGGGTTTCAGAGACTGAGACCTAACCCCATTTGCATTGTTTTATGTGCCTAAGTCATTTTTTTGTAAAATTCATAATGGCCGAAAAATCTAACAAGTCTATAGGAAGATTGAGGAAGCCAGTGGAGAAATCAAACAAATCTGTGCTCAAGTATGAATTATAAGGAATCATCCCTCCCAATTCCATTAAGTCAGCATATGACAATATCACGAGAAGGTTTATGCTTTGGGATGGTAGTAAATAGAGCCAAACTTACTTGCATAAACAAATAAAGCAATACTGATGAACATATGATGATAATAAGAATGAATCCAACAAAATAAAAACATAGATCTAACTTAAGAAAGATCTGATGCAAATAACACATATATTGAGCACAAAGTCTGAACATATATATTAATATTTCTTACATTACACAAGAAGCACAGTCTTTCTTTTCTCTCCTCACTTCTTTTTTTCATACAAAAAATGTCCACCTGGAATACAACAAGTATTCTAGTATTTATAGAAGAGAAGAAGGAAGAAGACAAAAACAAACCAACCACTTTTACAAAATATCTACAAAATATCTAAAAAGTCAAAAGTTGACTTTGGGCAAGTTTTTGGATGGCAACATCCCATGATGCAACATGGATGATGTCATCATAAATGCCAACATACTTTTTAAATATTTTTACAAAAATGATCGAAGCGTACACAAGAGAGAGAACTACTCCTCATCATCTCTTTGTTTAAATGGAGTGTCTTGCTTCTGATCGGGAGAGGTGATGTGACACTGAGCTCGGTATTCCATAAACTTGTTGATCATTGTCTAAAGTTGATTATGATCTGGACCCTTGAAATGGTCACCAATGACTTCACAAGTTTCTTTTCATTCTTGAGCTTGTCTGGTAACCAGCGTACTCTTCGCATGCATCGATCAAGAATCCAATGAAATCATGGCAAGCCTAGAAGGTTATTGATTGATTCTCGGTCAAAAGTGACCTCTGGTGCCAAACCTTGGGTTGCGATAGCCTTGAAGAGCTGGATTGTATCATCTGCCTCCCTCAAGGTGAATGATTCACTGAGCATCCCTAGAGACATCTTTGTAACCATCTGCTCCATGTTGTATTTTGCATCTAGGGCTTCATCCTTGATTTTATCTATCCTCTCAGGATATATTCCATTTGATCAACCTGATAATCTAAAGCGATGAGAGCTTTGTTATGTGCCATGGGTGATTGATGACACCGACCTTTAATAGGTCATCGGTTGAACAATTAGCCATTGCTTGGAATGTTTCATGTTATAATCTGGCATTATCCAACTCCTCGGAGAGGGATCCTGCTACTACTTGTAGCTCCTTATTTGCCTGATCTATATCCTGGTAGAGCACCTGTGAATTTCTTGATCATTTCCTCACTATCTCTGAGGATTCACTCTATCCAGGAGGATACTGCCATGCCTTGTTCACCAATCTTGGCGTATTCATTTATCTTATCTGACTGAGAACTTCAGTAGGTTCGGTGGTAGTTAGTCAAGGAGGAGCGTTGCCCATTCTTTGCAATGCTTGGAGAAGATGTTTGTTTTGTTCCTTGAGTATTCTCTTCTCCTCTTTTGCTTCTTGAAGCTTCTTGCAAAGGCATCTACTATCAGACAAGGCCTCTCCTTGTAGGCTTTTAGATGAGGTTCCCATCGTGACTTGGGTCACTGTAAAGTCTGTAGGAGACAGATCTTTCTTTTCTTTGGTGGGATCCGGATATGCAATCTCCATGACTCTCTCTCCGAAACACTCTTAGAGAAGTGAGTTATAGCTTTTTGCTTCTTGGGTCCCTTCTTTCGAAATGACAGAGAAGTCCATGGGTGTTATGGGAACCTTTCTCTTGTGTTGACCCAGATGGTCAGAAATCCAGCTTGGACTTATGGGAGAGGGAGTAGAGGGAATGGAAGAAGAAACAAGGGTGAAAGGGGAAGCAACTGAAGAGGCCACAGGGAAGAACGTTGAGACACTTGGTGGTGGCATCGACAAGGAGTCCAACCATGCTTGCTACTTGTGGGGCCTGGAGTTACTATGGGAGAAGAAAAGGACATGGAGGGAAGGGATCTGTAATTGGATGGAGGGAACACTTGGGTGAACAGATCCATGAGAGAGGAGAAGATGGAAGAGGTGGGAGATGGAAGGGAGGAAGGGAGAGAAGAAGAAACATCCATAGGAATAGATGCTTCAATGATAGGGGAGGAGAAGGAGCGGAAGAAGGAATGGTGGGTACCTCAGTAGTTGTAGCTGTGATAACATCCTGAGTGGATGTATCCATTGAAACTTCGGTGGTCTCTTCTTCTTTACCTGGAGACACCAGGTCGACCACTTGCTTCTCAGAAGTAGTAGGAGGGCTTTGAGGAGTTTCTTCTTGTTTGCTTGGTTCTCCCTCCTTATCCTTTCCTTTTCCTTTCGGCACCTGGGCCATTCTTGGAGGTGCTCTACCTGAAGGAGAAGTAGTGAAATCTACCCGAGGTAGGTGAGACCATTTTGTTTGCACCAATGTTTGGTGTGTTGCAATGTGGGCTTGACCCTTTCTGAATGGTCTTTGGTGCCTTGGCTCTATCGATCTCTGTGAATGGCCAATCATCCCCATCCATGTCAAGGTAAACTTGATCAATTTCTTGATCAGGCTCTTGGAATCCTTTTGGAACGATGGCTACGCCATAATGAATGATTTCCTCTAGAGCCAGCCGGGAGTGATCCTTTCACCTGATATCTATTTCATGTGTTAGGTCGATGTAGATGTCCTCGATCTCAGGAACATGGATGGGATCAATTTTGGCCCTTGGGAGGAAACTCCGGCAATCGAAGGTAGGCCTGGCTGGGAAGTTGTGCTTTAGATTCAGCAATTCAAGCTCAGCATACATTTCCCGTGCTTTGGCCAGTGTGGTGTAGGTGTATCGGCCAACTGTAAGGGGGAATGGAGTTCCTCCTTTCTTTCTCTTCATGCACCTCTCATGGTATGTGATTAGTTGCCTTGACAACTCCAAGAGAATCAGCTTGGGCCCTGCATACCTTGGTAGCTTTTGTCGGTTCACCTTGAAATTCACCACCCTGAGATATGTGAATGTGGGAAACTGTGTGAACAATGCTCCCCACTTCTTTGTGATAGTGATCACACTCGAGGCTAGTTCGACCATGTCTCATATTCGGCCTCAATAGGTAGATCACCTCATAGAAAGGTGTCATTGATTTTTGAGAAGCGGGGATGTTGTTCTCGAGCCTTAGCTCTAGGTAGTATTCATATATTTTGACCTGGGGCCATACCCCATTTCGAGCTAGGCCTGTGAAATCTCTCGTTGATGCGTTGTAACGTATACAACGTAGGAATTCATATAGAACTTCCCAGTTGTGAGGACCTATTGAAGTTCTTTGGGAGATGGTGTCGTTGATGATTTCTCCCCAGCCAAAATGTTGATCAGGCACATTCTTGCTCATGGTCTCTAAGTACCTCAACATCCATTTATGGAAATAATGGGCATCAGGAAGCCCAAATATTCTGTTCAGGAAGGTGATTGTATCACTCAGTTCCTCATTGAAGTCACTGTGGTGGATGGTCTGTGGCCATCTGCTCACCGAATTTTGTTCTTAAGATAGAGCTCATTCATCATTTGCATGCATTTGTCCTCATTGTCGTCCCATGCCTTCTTGTAGTCTTCTAGGCTTATGGTGACATATTTCCTGTGATGAGGAATGCCAGGGTTATTTCAAAATGATGAGTTATTGAGGTCGATGATCATCTTTCCTCCTTATCTTTGACACATCTTGTGTCCTTGTTATAGCAACGAGCCACCAACATGATGAACTCATTATTTCACAAGCACTTACTGGCAGCCCAGCTGCAAAGTGCAATCCATTGCCCACTAGTTTGTTCATCCATGGGCCACTAGTTGCCTGGTTGGTTCTCACCCAGAAGTCTTCCATATCAATATGCCCAAGCTCGGAGTCTCTGATGTCGAGATCACTCTCTGCATATGAGTCAGGCATCCTGACTTTTTGATATTTGTACTTCATCTCTTGTTCTGTCAACTTTGCTTTTCCTTTAGACTTGGTTGGCTTTTTGCTTGATGAAGACATGTGTGAGCTCGAGGATGGTTGTTGTTGTTCTGCAAGGAGAATCAAGGAGGTCCAACACAGAAGAGCCATGTCAACCATCATGTTATTCATAATGAAAGCTTGCAGAAAGAAGAATGAGCAATTATAAGGCTTAGGGCGCAAGGCGTAGAGTTCATAGCATGTTGCAGAGGCTTAAAAAGGTTGGGTGCACTTTTGAGGATGTTGACATGGAAAAAGGTGCCCAGTGTTGATAGGAGAAAAGTTGCGCCAAAGGGTTATAAAGGGCACACTTTTGAGGAGTGTTGCATGCACAAAAGGTTTCAGTGCCAAGGAGAAAGGTGTAGGGTGTGGTTTTACAACATACAACATGCATGTTGATGTCAAGGATCATGCACCTGCATGCCTTAGGAAATTTGCTTTAGCTGGGGCTGAAAAGGATGGTGTTGCATGGCTTTTAAGTGTGCCCAAGGCGTAATTTTGGAATATGTTGCAAAGGAAATCAATGCGTGCCAAAGGGAAAAAGCACTTGGCGTGGTTTTGAGCACACAACATCCTATGTTGATGTTGTGTAGGATGCGCCTGTGCCCTTACAAAAGTTGCTAAGTGTTATTATATTGGGTGCAGGTTAGGGATATGTTGCAATGGAAGGAGGATAGTGTGCAAGGCGTGAGCTCATGGGGGTTGTAACATGTAAAAATAGTGCACGAGGTTTTTAATGATTTCTTTGCAATTTCCTAGATTTTTCTCTCTTTTTGGTTTTTTTCAAATGGTAAAGAGAGGTTTTGCAACAAGATAATAAGTAGGAAAAGGCCTTAGGTTTTTTTAGAGGCAGGGGCCTTCCAGATTTATAGATCTGGAAGGAGAGGAAAAGGGGTTTTAGTTGATTTATGGATTGGTAAGTTTTCATTTTTAGATTTAACCTTTTGGTTTATAACAACCCTAAAACCTAACAATAACCAAGAAACAAAAGCCATAACAACAACAAGGATGATAGAAGCCACTTACCTAGTTTTATAAAGGATGAAGGATGACGTTGGGGTCCACAAGCTCAAAAAATGACATGCATGGGGTGACAAGGACAGTTGACAGTGCGAGAGAAATACTTTTCACAATTTTCAATTCATGAAAATGACAGGTGTTGAGTGCCTATTTATAGAAAATTTGGCATTAATTATTTCACCAACTTTCTTTGGTGTAGCTTCTAGAGTGTCGACATGGGTATATGTGCCTTGGCGCAAGTTTTTTAGTGTTGACATAATACCTTCAGTGCCTTAGTGCACATTTCATGATGTAACACACCATTTCTTTAGCATGCCTTAAGCACACATTTTTCTATGTTGACATGATACTTTCAGTGCCTTAGTGCACATTTCTAGGCACATGTTTAATGATGTTGACATGTCATTTCCTATGCCAAAGGGGCACAACTTCATTGATGTTGACATGTCATTTTTTGTGCCAAAGGATTTTCTAAGGGGCACACATTTTATGATGTCGACACAACATTTCTTGCGCCTAGTTCAAAAAGGCACAATTTTTGGAATGTTGACACCCCAAAAACTACGCCGACTCTAAAGAAGCTAAAAATGGCTAAGTTCTAAAAAACTTGTTTTTGAAAGGGAGTTTTAGGCCATTTTGAACGTTGTCAGACTTCTTTAGGGGACCAAAACAGAAATTTTGGTATGGTTACCTGCAAAATTGCCCTTGTCAATTTTACAGGATAACAACTGGCTCTTTCTGGGGACTATCTTTAAGTGAAACTTAAGGGTAGAGAATCCCAGATTTTCATGTGCCTATCCATTGGGTTACAGAGAGTCAAAAACAAGGGTGACCAAAAAGGGAAGGAAGGGAACACACAACAAACAGAAAAAAAAAACACACAATGAAAAAGCAAACACACAATGAAAAAACTGTACAAAGAAGAGAGCAAGCTCTACTTCCTGAAATCTTTAGGTGTTGCCCACTATAGGAAGGGAGCTCGGTTCCATCTAGATATGAGAGATAGAAACTATTCTCTCCATTGAGTTGCTTGATCTTGTATGGCCCTCTCCAAAGAGAGTCAAACTTTCCATGCATACCTTTTGGTTCTCTTCGTTTGTCCCATAGAAGAACAAGATCTCCCTACTTGGAAATCTCTCTGCTACCTAGCTTTCTTGTCAAACAACCTCTTGACTTGATTCTGATGTTTAGTGATCTGTTGACCACTTTCACTCACTTTTCTTCAAGTTCCATCAGGTACATAATCCTCTTTTCAAGAGAACTCTGAAAAGTTTCATCTTGATTGCTCGAGCAAGAGTAGAAGCGGGAAGTTTATGCGGAGATAGGGATTTCAGCATCGATCCCATACAACACCTAGAAAGGTGACATGCCGAGAGACCTCTTTGGAGTGATATGATCCACCCACAAAGCATCGTACAATGATTTGTGCCAGGACCACTGAGTTTTCATCAACTAGCTTCCGTATGATAGTTACTAGGTTCTTGTTGCTAGATTCTGCCTGACCATTTCCTTGAGGATAATAATCAGAAGCATGAGCCAAGGTTATTCCGTATCCATAACAAAAACCAATAACTTCCCATGAAGAGAAGTTGGAAGCATTGTCAAGCAATGATTTTGTGTGGAATGCCAAATCTCACAATAATATTTTCCTTTGATGAAGTTGCAAACAACTTCAGAAGTGGCATGTTTGACAGGTATGGCCTCCACCCATTTTGTGAAGTAATCATTGTTGTTAGGATGTAACTATGTCCAACACTCGATTGAGGATTGAGTGCTCAATGAAATCAATTCCCCATTTCTGAATGGTTCATCAATGATGACGGGCCTGAGGGGAAATGCAGCAGCTTTGGTTTGCCAACAAACTGTTGGCAAAGTTCACATTTCACTACCAGGTGGCTGCATCTGAAATAGCGTCGCCGATAGTAGTACCTGGCCCGAATGATTTTATGTGTTATCATGGATGAGGAGAAGTGACCACCGTAGGCTGAATCATGAAAACTCTTTAACAATTTTATCTGTTGTGGCTTATCAACACATCGTAGAAAAACACCATCAATTCCACGTTTGTACAATCCATCATCCCATATGACATATCTTGCGGCTCTGAGCTTTACCGCTCACTTTTCCTTTAGTGGTTAGGTGAGTTGGGCACTCTCCATAGGTGAGAAAGAATGATGTCAGAATACCATTCATCGTTGGTTGTGACAAACAGAACCATGGGTAAAGAATCCACTTTCTCTAGTTCATTTTGTTCTTCCATCAATGTGATCAGCTTTTCTCTCAGGTACCTCTGAGTCTTTATTTTCAGCCATTAGCTGACACAGGCCCTTACCCCTTACCAACTTGGTTGGTTTGATGTCTAGATCATATTCTTGGACCTTTGTGATCCAATTCCCTCGTAAGCTCCTAACTCTTGTTGAGTCAGGATAGACTTAATAGCCGTGTCTGGAACCAACACTACTGTATGAGAATTTAGAATGTAGTAGGAAATTTTTGACTACTTTTACCATGGAAAAGGCATGTTTTTCCAATTGTGACATCTTTAGTTCATGAGGCTTAAGAGGAGAGCTCATGAAAGCAATGGGGATTCAATATCCTCGGAGTTCTTTTTGCATCAAGATAGCCTGATATAGTATATATGCGAGATGCATAATTGTACATGATGAAGTCTTTGTTGAAGTCAGGACACACCAGAATAGGGGCGTGAGTGATGGAAGTCTTTATGTCTTTGAATGATGCCTTGCCTTCCTCACTCCATTGGAATGTTTGGGATCCTTTCATCATATTAGATATATGATGAGTCTTCTCAACAAAATCAGGGACAAAGCGTCTAAGAAAATTTACCTTTCCGAAGAAAGAGTGAACACCAGTCTTGCTTGTAGGAAAAGTAAGGCTCTGAATAGCCTTGACTCTTTCGACATCTATCTTAGTTCCCTCTCTACTGATGACATGTCCTAGCAGCTTTCCTTCAGTGACCCCAAAAATTGACTTCTTGGGATTTAGTGAAATTCGTGCTCTCGGCATCTGATCAAGACTTGTTCCAAATGATCGCAATGATCACTTCATTTTTGGAGAACATGGTCAGGTCATCTAGGTAAACTACGATGACCTTTCCCATCATACCTTTGAATGCAAAGTCCATTGCTCATTGGAAGGTGGCACCGGTGTTGATCAAACCGAATGACATTCGCATTGTAGGTGAAGGTACCCCAAGGGTGGTGAATGTTGTTTTGAACTGATCTTCAGGTGTGACTTGAATTTGATTGTAACCCAAAAAACCATCAAGCATAGACAACATTTTTGAACCGTTATTACTTCTGTAGCACTTGATCCATTATCGGTAGTGGATAGTTATCCTTTAAGGATGACTGGTTCAAGTTGTGAAAGTCTACGCATATGTGTATCTCGCCATTCTTCTTCCACACAGGCACAATATTTGTAACCAGGTACTGTGATGAATTGGAAAAATAATTCTTGCATCCAGCATCTTTTAAATTTCAGCCTGGATGGTACCTGAGATTTTGGGGTTGTAATGCCTTTGCTTTTGATGAAAAGGCTTGACATCATCCTTGAGTGGGATGTCGTGCTGAATGTCCTTTGGCTTGAAAGACTTGAGATCAGCATAAGACCATGCTAATACATCCATGTACTTTTTCAGCAACTTGATGAATTTTCATTTCTCTTCGGGCGTACAACACTTCCCAATGTTCATGGAACGAGGATGTTCCGCAGTAGTACCAGATTGATGAGATTTAGTTTTCGGAGAAGAGGAAGGATCATCCTGTCACTTTTTCTTAACAAAATGGTCATGATTATCAAATAATCATTCTAAGGAAACCAAACCTTTCAGAATCTTATTTCCTTTGAGTTGTATCATTTTTCTTTTTTAGATTCATGTGCTTGCTTGACCGTGAGAGACTCACGACATGTAGAAGTTGATCCATCGAAATGAAGCTCTTTGAAATTGTCAGCTTTCTCTAGAAAAGTGATAAGTTGGTTGTCATCATTGAACACTTGCCAGTGTTGTGAATTATCTGGCACACTTGGGTGAAAAACCACCTCAATGGTATATGTATCTATTTTTAACCCTGGGTGAGGGAGCATGAGAGATGCTGAGATGGCCAATGAATCAGCCATGTCATTTTGAGCTCGTGGGAACTGCTTTGATTGAGAAAGCATCAAACTCTTCGATGTTATCCCATACCGCATTGCGGTAGTGTCTGAGCCGGTCATTCTTTACTTGATATATCCCTTTTACCTGATTGACAATTAGCTCAAGCATCACCTTGTACTTTTAGATTCTTGATTCCTTTCTCTTTGTAGCTTGCATGCCAAGTAACAAGGATTCATACTCAGTAGTATTATTCGTATTGAAGAACTGCAACTTGAAAGAAAAAGGAAAATCTCCTCTTAGGAGATATTAGAACAGCCCCAACACCGCATCCACTCGTTGCACAACTGCCATCAAACTGCAATGTCCACACTTTATTGAGATCCTCTTTTTGGATGAGAACATCCATTTTATCTGAGTCGGTGGACAAGAAATAATTTCCCATCCCTGATGATTTGAAAAGAATCTGAGCCTTGGGGTCATCAGAATTGGTGACTAGATATTTCTTTTGTGATTCTGGTTCCAATGTCTGCATCACTCCTTTGATAGGAATCTAGCTTTGGACCAGTCCATATGAATTTCCCCACCAACTTCTTTACAAAAGCTCCTCCCTAGCAAATATCCGTAGGCTGTTGGAATATCAGCTATGAGAATAGTCATTTTTACCCTTTTCTCAGAAATGTTGTGAATGCAAACTGTGCATCCTTGATCTGACCAATCAATGGTACTTGCTTGGTTTCCATGGAGTAGCATCTACCAAAAGGTTTAGTAAGTGTGAGGCCCAAAGCATGGGCAACCTTTGTTGGCATAACATTATCAGAAGCTCCAGAATCAATTATATAGTTACTTAGTTTATGACCATTGATCAAGAGAGATAGGTAAAAAGGTTCAATTTTCCCGATGCGGAAGTCGAGGCAATGTTTACGTGAGACGTAGGAGGGGTGGGAAGAATTCCTTTTGGGGAAATGGGAGGAAGGATGGCTAGCCTAGTTTTGGATATACTTAGTTAATCTTACAAGCTGCTCTGGGTTGGACTGAAGGTATTCAACCTCAGACATTTGGATCTTGGTCTTTTTAGCATGATCAATTATATCAAATGTGACCAAGGGTTGTGCTAATGAAGGAATGAGTCCTTCATTTCATGTTTGTGGAGGAGGATTACTGGTCTTTATGGAATTGGAGGAAGGCTGGATTGGAGGAGAAATAGAGGAAAATATTTCTTTACAAAAGGTTTAATAGGAGGTTGAGTAGGAAGGGGATTACCTCTTTTAGCGATCGTTGGTGGTGGAGTTACCACAACCTTTTCCTTTTGTTTTTCAGCAGCAACCTTTGCTTCTTTTCCTTGTGAGTGAGTGAAAACTATGTATGATTTTCACTCGCATACCCTTGGGTACCCTCTTCTTCATCAGATTCCTCATCTTCAAATTCCATATACCCGATAGTAGAGTCACCAGTCGGTTCACCGACATCTTGATCATCTTCGTCTTGTGACAAAGGTTCTTCATAATTTGTATCATCTTCTTCGATTTCAACCAAGCATTAACCGAGAGGGGCTTCAATTGCTAACCTTGGAGAAGAAGTAGTAGGAAAAATGTGGCCTTTGGGGGTGTTGTTGGGAGTGAAGTTCCTCCGTGGGATATCCGGTGGAGTAGTAGATGATGTTTGAGCCAATTGCTTCTTTAATGAGAGCAAGTCATTTGCCATCTTTGGAATGTTGGATCTGATGAGGTAGCCTGAGAAGAAGTTGAAGCCTTTGATTTTGATGGCTCTCATCTTAACTCACCAGATATAAGAAGGTTGTCTTCTATCCGAATGGCCATAGCTTGAGTAAGAACCAAGGTGGGTATTTGTTCTTGTAAAAGTAAGAAACTTACTCTCGAACTCATTGCATTCACAAAGAAACACTTTTGATTCTCTAATGTTGGCAACATGGTAGGTGGCACATGGTTGATTAGTGAATTGAAATCGGGTGATAAAATCATGCATGGTTTCATTGGCCTCCTTCTTCATGTGAGTGATTCATGACAATAACGTGAATGCATCTTCTGAAGGCTTATACCTATCTTCAAATGCGATCGTAATGTGGCCCAACTGGTGATGGATCGGCTGGTAAATGTTGGAACCATTTTGATGCAGGCCCTTGCAAGGTCTCAAGAAAGAGATGTACATAACACATCTTCATGAGTCACATCCAGAATACTACATGACATAATAAACATAGCTATATATGTGTATCATGCTTTGATTTCCACTCCCATCAAATTTTGGGAAATTCTTGTGATTTTTCCGTGAGGGGAGGGGGTTGACTGGATGTGGTAGTGCTAGAGGACCCATGGCATTTCCCCATGGTATAGGTAGATTTATCGCCATTTGAAAAGTGGGAAAAAGAACATGAGTAGGGAGTGTGGTTCCACTTAGCAAAAGAGCACTGCAAATTGATGTCGAGGCACCTTGTGAAATCCGGCTCCTTCGTGGAGGCGAGGCACTTCTTGCTGATCGATCCATTGAACTTAGTGATGTGAATCATGTTGGAGTGATACTGAAATTGTGCCTTTGAAGTAGATCAAAGATTGGATCAACTTCTCCATGAGCTCTTCTGCCACGAGTAAATTGTTCACCCGCCAGCGTACCCATTCAAATCTGCAACAATTAAGAGTAGATTTACAACAATCTTTTTGTTTGTACTTGCTGATTTTCTGATTTTTCTGGCAAAAATCAGCAGCATGTACTTTTTAATATTTAAATTTTATCCTCTTTAATAACAACCGATTGCGGTTTTTTGACAAAGATTAACAAGGATAAAAAGTGGGTTAATTTAGAAAGCTGATTTTGGATCTTTGACTTGAATTTTGCAAGGTTTTGAAAATATCATAAAATGTCAGAATCTCAGATCTACGGAAATATACAAGTTTTTGTAAAAACTCAGTGAACTAAAAGCTCCTATCTGGTCTAGATCTATGGATTTGTATAAGGAAATTTTTAGTTTTGATCACTTCTGCAAAAATTTTAATTTTTAACAAAGAGTTAAAATTTGCAATCTGGTAGTGATTTTTACATTTTTTTAATTATTTCCTTAGTTTGATCCCCAGTAGAGTCACCAAAAACTATTGGTTTGAAAAATCTTCGGTTAGGCAGGTCATGGGGAAACAGGCCAACAGTGTGCAGGGCATAGCCCCTCTTTGAGACAACAAAGTGAAACTGGTTTATTGCTATTCTATCAAGCAGGAATATGTGCAAATCTACACTATTCTAACTTCAGGGGTTTGGGATCTCATCCCAGTAGAGGTAGTTCCAACTATGAACAAAAAGGTAGGAGGGAAGGAATGAGAGGAGGATAGATCTGAAGGAAGAAAAGAAATGAATTCCAAGACGAGAAAGGTCAGAAGGTTTATGCTTTGGGCTGGTAGTAAACAGAGCCAAACTTACTTGCATAAACAAATAAAGCAATACTGATGAACATATGATGATAATAAGAATGAATCCAATAGAATAAAACATAGATCTAACTTAAGAAAGATCTGATGCAAATAACACATATATTGAGCACAAAGTCTTGAACATATATATTAATATTTCTTTTTATACAAGAAGCACAAAGTCTTTCTCTCTTCACTTCTTTTTTTCATAAAAAAATGTCCACCTGGAATACAACAAGTATTCTAGTATTTATAGAAGAGAAGAGGAAAGAAGACAAAAAAAAACCAACCACTATTTACAAAATATCTAAAAAGTCAAAAGTTGACTTTGGGCAAGTTTTTGGATGGCAACATCCCATGATGCAACATGGATGATGTCATCATAAATGCCAACATAATTTTTAAATATTTTTACAAAAATGATCAAAGCATACACAAGAGGAGAAACTACTCCTCATCATCTCTTTGTTTAAATGGAGTGTCTTGCTTCTGATCGGGAGAGGCGATGTGACACTGAGCTCGGTATTCCATAAACTTGTTGATCATTGTCTGAAGTTGATTATGATCTGGACCCTTGAAATGGTCACCAATGACTTCTGCAAGTTTCTTTTTCATTCTTGAGCTTGTCAGGTAGCCGGCGTACTCTTCGCATGCATCAATCAAGAATCCAATGAAATCATGGCAAGCCAGAAGGTTATTGATTGATTCTCGGTCAAAAGTGACCTCTGGTGCCAAACCTTGGGTTATGATAGCCTTGAAGAGCTGGATTGTATCATCTACCTCCCTCAAGGTGAATGATTCACTGAGCATCCCTGGAGACATCTTTGTAACCATCTGCTCCATGTTGTATTTTGCATCTAGGGCTTCATCCTTGATTTTATCTATCCTCTCAGGATATATTCCATTTGATCAACCCGATAATCTAAAGTGATGAGAGCTTTGTTATGTGCTCACGGGTGATCGATGACACCAACCTTTAATAGGTCATCGGCTGAACATTAGCCATTGCTTGGAATGTTTCATGTTGCAATCTGGCATTGTCCAACTCCTCGGAGAGGGATCCTGCTACTGCTTGTAGCTCCTTATTTTCCTGATCTATATCCTGGTAGAGCCTGTGAATTTCTTGATCATTTCCTCACTATCTCTGAGGATTCACTCTATCCAGGAGGATACTGCCGTGCCTTGTTCACCAATCTTGGTGTATTCATTTATCTTATCCTGACTGAGAACTTTAGTAGGGTTTGGCGGTAGTCATAGGAGGAGGAGTGTTGCCCATTCTTGCAATGCTTGGAGGAGATGTTTTTTTTCCTTGAGTATTCTCTTCTCCTCTTTTGCTTCTTGAAGCTTTTTAAAGAGCATCTATGAGATAAGGCCTCTCCTTGTAGGCTTTAGATGAGGTTCCCATCGTGACTTGGGTCACTGTAAAGTCTGTAGGAGATAGATCTTTCTTTCTTTGGTGGGATCCGGATATGCAATCTCCATGACTCTCTCTCCCGAAATGCTCTTAGAGAAGTGAGTTATAGCTTTCGCTTCTTGGGTCCCTTCTTTGGAATGACAGAGAAGTCCATGGGTGCTGATGGGAACCTTTCTCTTGTGTTGACCTAGATGGTCAGAGATCCAGCTTGGACTTATGGGAGAGGGAGTAGAGGGAATAGAAGAAGAAATGGGAGTGAAAGGGGAAGCAACTAAAGAGGCCATAGGGAAGAATGTTGAGACACTTGGTGGTGGCATCGACAAGGAGTCCAACGCGTTGCTGCTTGTGGGGCTGGAGTTACTACAGGAGAAGAAAAGGACATGGAGAAATGGAAGGGATCTACAATTGGATGGAGGGAACACTGGGTGATAGATCCGCGAGAGAGGAGAAGATGGAAGAGGTGGGAGATGGAAGGGAGGAAGGGAGAGAAGAAGAAACATCCATAGGAATAGATGCTTCAATGACAGGGGGAGGAGAAGGAGCGGAAGAAGGAATGGTGGGTACCTCAGTAGTTGTAGTTGTGATAACATCCTGAGTGGATGTATCCATTGAAACTTTGGTGGTCTCTTCTTCTTTACCTAGAGACACCAGGTCGACCACTTACTTCTTAGAAGTAGTAGGAGGGCTTTGAGGAGTTTCTTCTTGTTTTCTTGGTTCTCCCTCCTTATCCTTTCCTTTTCCTTTCAAAGCACTGGGCCATTCTTGGAGGTGCTCTACCTGAAGGAGAAGTAGTGAAATCTACCCCGAGGTAGGTGAGACCATTCTATTTGCACCAATGTTGGTGTGCTGCAACGTGGGTTTGACCCTTTCTGAATGGTCTTTGGTGCCTTGGCTCTGTCGATCTCTACATGAATGGCCAATCGTCCCCATCCATGTCAAGGTAAACTTGATCAATTTCTTGATCAGGCTCTTGGAATCCTTTTGGAATGATGGCTATGCCATAATGGATGATCTCCTCTAGAGCCAGCCGGGAGTGATCCTTTCACCTGATATCTATTTCATGTGTCAGGTCGATGTAGATGTCCTCGATCTCAGGAACATGGATGGGATCAATTTTGGCCCTTTGGGAGGTAACTCGGCAGTCAAAGGTAGGCCTGGCTGGGAAGTTGTGCTTTAGATTCAGCAATTCAAGCTTGGCATACATTTCCATGCTTTGGCAAGTGTGGTGCAGGTGTATCAGCCAACTGTAAGGGGGAATGGAGTTCCTCCTTTCTTTCTCTTCATGCACCTCTCGTGGTATGTGATTAGTTGCCTTGACAACTCCAAGAGAATCAGCTTGGGCCCTGCATACCTTGGTAGCTTTGTCGGTTCACCTTCAAAATTCACCGCCCTGAGATATGTGAATGTGGGAAACTATGTGAACAATGCTCCCCACTTCTTTGTGACAAAGTGATCACACTTGGGCTAGTTCGACCATGTCTCATATTTGGCCTCAATAGGTAGATCACCTCATAGAAGAAGGTGTCATTGATTTTTGAGAACTGGGGGATGTTGTTCGAGCTTTAGCTCTGGGTAGTATTCATATATTTTGACCTGGGGCCATACCCCATTTCGAGCTAGGCCTGTGAAATCTCTCATGATGCTGCAACGTATACAACGTAGGAATTCATATAGAACTTCCCAGTTGTGAGGACCTATTGAAGCTGTTGGGAGATGGTGTCGCTGATGATTTCTCCCCAACCAAAATGTTGATCAGGCACATTCTTGCTCATGGTCTCTAAGTACCTCAACATCCATTTATGGAAATAATGGGCATCAGGAAGCCCAAATACTCTATTTAGGAAGGTGATTGTATCACTCAATTCCTCATTGAAGTCACTACGGTGGATGGTCTGTGGCCATCTGCTCACCGGCTTTTTGTTCTTAAGATAGAGCTCATTCATCATTTGCATGCATTTGTCCTCATTTGTCATCCCATGCCTTCTTGCAGTCTTCTAGGCTTATGGTGACATATTGCCTGTGATGAGGAATGCCCAGGGTTATTTCAAAATGACGAGTATGTGAGGTCGATGATCATCTTTCCTCCTTATCTTGACACATCTTGTGTCCTTGTTATAGCACCGAGAAACCAACATGATGAACTCATTATTTACAACACTTACTGGCAGCCCAGCTGCAAAGTGCAATCCACTACCCACTAGTTTGTTCATCCATGGGCCACTAGTTGCCTGGTTGGTTCTTCACCCAGAAGTCTTCCATATCAATATGCCCAAGCTCAGAGTCTCTGATGTCGAGATCACTCTCTGCATATGAGTCAGGCATCCTGACTTTCTGATATTTGTACTTCATCTCTTGTTCTATCAACTTTGCTTTTCCTTTAGACTTGGTTGGCTTTTTTCTTGATGAAGACATGTGTGAGCTCGAGGATGGTTGTTGTTTTTTAAGGAGAATCAAGGAGGTCCAACATAGAAGAGCCATGTCAACCATCATGTTATTCATAATGAAAGCTTGTAGAAAGAAGAATGAGCAATTATAAGGCTTAGGGTGCAAGGCGCAAGTTCATAGCATGCTGCAGAGGCTTAAAAAGGTTGGGTGCACTTTTGAGGATGTCAACATGGAAAAAGGTGCGCCAGTGTTGACAGGAGAAAAGTTATGCCAAAGGGTTATAAAGGGTGCACTTTTGAGGAGTGTTGCACAAAAGGTTTTAGCGCCAAGGAGAAAGGCATGGGGCATGGTTTTGTTTACAACATACAACATGCCATGTTGATGTCAAGGAATATGCGCTGTGCCTTAGGAAATTTGCTTTAGCTGGGCACTGAAAAGGATGGTGTTGCATGGCTTTTAAGTGTGCCCAAGGTGCAATTTTGGAATATGTTGCAAAGGAAATCAATGCGCCAAAGGGGAAAGCACTTGGTGTGGTTTTGAAGGACACAACATCCTATGTTGATGTTGTTGTGTGGGATGCGCCTGCGCCCTTACAAAAATTGCTAAGTGTTTTTATACTGGGCGCGGGTTAGGGATATGTGTTACATCGAGGACAAGAGTGAGTGTGCAAGGTGTGACTATGGGGGTTACAACATGTAAAAATAGTGCGCGAGGTTTTTAGTGATTTCTTTGCAATTTCCTAGATTTCTTCTCTCTTTTTGGTTTTTTCAAATGGTAAAGAGAGGTTTTTGCAACAAGATAATAAGTAGGAAAAGGCCTTAGGTTTTTTTAGAGGTAGGGGCCTTCCAGATTTGTAGATCTGGAAGGAGAGGAAAAGGGGTTTTAGTTGATTTATGGATTGTTAAGTTATTCATTTTTAGATTTAACCTTTTGGTTTATAACAACCCTAAAACCTAACAATAACCAAGAAACAAAAGCCATAACAACAACAAGGATGATAGAAGCCACTTACCCGGTTTTATAAAGGATGAAGGATGACGTTGGGGTCCACAAGCTCAAAAAATGACATGCGGGGGTGACAAGGATAGCTGACAGTGCAGAGAAATACTTTTCACAATTTTCAATTCGTGAAAATGACAGGTGTTGAGTGCCTATTTATAGAAAACCTGGCATTAATTATTTCACCAACTTTCTTTGCGCATGGCTTCTAGAGTGTCGACATGGGTTTAAATGCACCTTGGTGCAAGTTTGTTAGTGTTGACGTAATACCTTCAATGCCTTAGCGCACATTTCTTGATGTCAACACACCATTTCCCGTGCCTTAAGCACACATTTTCTATGTTGACATGATACTTTTAGCACCTTAGCACATATTTAGGCGCATGTTTAATGATGTTGACATGTGACAATTTTCTGCCAAAGGGGCACTTCAAATGTTGACATGTCATTTTGGGTGCAAAGGATTTTCTAAGGGGTGCACATTTTATGATGTCGACACAACATTTCTTGTGCCTAGTTCAAAAAGGCACAATTTTTGGAATGTTGACACAAAAACTACGCCGACTCTAAAGAAGCTAAAAAAGGCTAAGTTCTAAAAACTTGATTTTGAAAAGGAGTTTTAGGCCATTTTTGAGGCCATCAAATAGTTTTTTTCATTATTACCCTTTACTCAATTTCAAAAATAGCTCTCACCATTTTAGAAGAGTCAACGATGCATTCACCTTCCGCGTGATTTAGAACCTGAATTGGAATACCGAGGAAATATTTTCTAAAGAAGCCATGAGTGTCATTTCCCAATGGGGAACCTGGTTTATTCAATTTTCATCATTTTCCTACATTCGCGTGAGTGGCTTTGCTAGTACCCCATGGAAGCTTCCTAAGTACGTCAGTGATAGATGGGCATTAATGGAGCTTGCACGACAACTATTCCAAGTTCACTGTCTTCTTAGTGACAAGCACCATTCAGGAATTCATTTCCCAATTCAAATTGGGGAATATCAATGTCCAAATCTTTTCAGTGCACAACTCATGGAAAAAGAGTTCACCCTCATCACAATTCATCCATATGTGAAGAGATCCCAGTTTGATATCAATGGATATATGCAGAAGATTCTTGGAGAAAAGTATCAACATAACCCTACCATGGAAGATTTTTGGGCTGCCTGTTTAGATGAACATGAAGTTAGAAGACGAGATTTTCTCGCCTAACACTTGCTCAGATCAAGGCCTTCTTTATCAAGAGCCCTCTTGATTCATTCATAAATGATGATGAATATGTCATTGATCCCTCATATGATGTAGTTTCTTTTATCCCGTTGCATTGAATTGTTGGACTAAAAGAGATGAATTTTTTCTCGATAGCAAGAATCAACCAATTTTGAAAGAAGCATATCTTGGTATGAGAGAAATTTCCAAGTTACAATCAATTCAATATCATGCTTCAGGATCACAAAAATTACCAACATGAGGAGGCCTTCATTCGACCAAAGCCTCTTCTTGATCAACCTTTGTAATATCCAATCATACACAATAAGCAAGAAAGGAGTGGTTGCCAAAATCCACTTCACTAAGTAACATGTCACGAGGAGAAAAATCTAAAGATCCTAACCCCGAAGAAAGAAGAGAGCGTGTATCAGGATTTTCTACCTCAAGTAGAGATTCTTATAATCACATTGTTAATAGTTCTCGAAGCTCGTGGTAAATGATCCTCAACCATGCTTCAAACAAACATCCACTCAGGTGTAGGTAATTCAAATATCAAACACTTCGGAGCATGTAGTTCATGAAGGGATTTCCCAAAATCTCCTGAATAATCGAGAGGTGGATATTGAGGTTGTTTCTCCTCAAATTGAGGTCATAGATAGGATTCAAGCAAGATGTCATGATGTCGAGAACAATGAGAATATTGATTTGAGCTCTAGTATTCTTTTGTATACGGAAATAGTACCCGATACTCCTTCTGGGTTGATTTCGAGGTGAAAAAAAGGAAGAGGGTTGTCAAGGCAATTGACATTGATTTTGATGCCCTTTTCAAACTTTCAAACGATGTCATTCCAAAGAAGCCTAAGGTGCTTTCTCAAATAATGGTGGATAGTGATGGAAATAGATTTGTAGATCTCGCCATCCCACAAGTTGATAAGGAGCGTGATGCCATGACACCTATTGATTATGAAGTTTCCAGACTTGGACTTGGGAGGTCTACATTAGAAAGTGACATGGCGATGGCTTGAGATTCAATTGATATCGTGCTAAAGAGACTTGAGAAATATAAGTCTCAGAACTCTCAGCTCAAGGCCAAAAAGAATCAATTGGTGGAATATGTTCAACATTTGATAAATCCCATATCATCCACTTTCCCAGTACCTGATGCAGTGGCTGCCCCTGATGAAGAAACTCTCAATTTGTCAAAATAAATAAACACATTAGGCCATGTCACTAAAACTTGGCTTTTAAAGATTCTCGTTTTAGGCCAAGGGATGATCAAGACCATGGTTAAGCTTCATGAAGATGTTAGTGTGTATCTTGATCCAATTATTTCTTTCAAAGAAACTTTTGTTTCTAATATATCAAATTTGGATGAGATATTTCCCAGTTTGCAGGAGATGACAAGTATGGAATCCTCAGTTTTAGCCATTGAAGGAATTCTTGAATTTGAACATCGAGGGACATGTTTTCTTTGGTGTCTACATCTTAAATCAAGGAAGATGTTTCTTGAGGATTCTATGATCCATTATGAGATCATGTGAATGAATCCTTCACTTCACTCTCCTTGATTCAAGAATTAATAGCTGAGATTCCATGCAACCTCATAAATGAGCATAATCAAAGGTGTTCATCGAAAGCAGGTGGAAGAGCAATTTTCACAATTTTAAGGACATGTACACTCCCACCAACAATTTCTCGTCAAGTATCAATGGAGTGGTGCATCAAATAAAAGAACTTATTTGAGAATGCTCAATACAAAATTGTTAATTTAAATGATATGCCAAGTAGGATTCTTAAATTGTAGGTATTTTATGAGGCTATTCTTTGACCAAATGAACCTCTGAAAAGAAAAATGTTTGAAACTTTGGGAAGGTTTAGATCTTTTCAACTAGAAAAAGCAGCAAATCTTAATTTCACCAAAGTGGTTTAGGGGGATAATTTTATTGATATTTAACAAAGTGGGAGAGTCCATTTCTCTTACGCTTGAGATAGGCAGACCCCATTTCAATGGATAAGGCACTAGTTATTATTGTATATTTTAAAAGGTGTTATTTTCTTGGGAAACTATGGATATTTTAAGTAATTTTTGTTTTTGGGTTGTCTTTAATAAAGTTGGTTGAAAAATTCAAAGGTCACTTAGGTGCCTTATTTAATGATCATGTAAAAACCTAACTACTTTGTGACCAACTTTTGGGTTATAAAAGGAAGTGAGGGGCTCATTTGTAAAGGTGACTTTGAGAGAGGAGAAGAAATAATTTTGTGTGCAAGATTTTTTCAGGAATAAACTTTATGTTCTTTTGTGAAAACATTTTGGAGTTAATGAACTATGAAATTTGTGTCTCATTCATTATTTCTTGTAACATTTTATGTTCATATGTTCATTAGATGTTAGGTGTTTGAATCTTGCATGAAAATATTATATTTGATCTTATTTGTCGACATTATTAATCTGTTGTTCTAGTTCAAAGTGATCAAGTTCTGATTATTTACTTGCTCATGTGTGTTACCTTTACTCATTCTTGTTTAGCTAAACTCAAAATCCATTTTATTTTTTTGGTTATTCATCTTTCCTCTTCATGCAATATTAGGATTTGTTTTTACCTAACTCTTACATGCTCTTTCAGTTCATTCCTTTCCACTCCTTTCCTTCATTCCATACCATCTCTCTCATTCACTTTTTCTTTCCATTGATGTTCCAAAACACCCCCACATATAATTTTTAATGTACGAGATGTAAATACAGTTTTGGTTTTCAATAAAGGTAGTCTCACCTTCATTGAGGAGGGAGTTCGTTCCCACTTTGTTGTATTTCATTTTCATGCAGGAAAATCCATATGCTAATAGTTTTTGGTGAATCTACTAGGGAGGAGAAGAAATAATTTTGTGTGCAAGCTTTGTTTCAAGAAGAAACTTTGTGTTCTTTTGTGAAAACATTTTGTAGTTAATGAAATATGAACTTTGTGTCTCATTCATTGTTTCTTGTAACATTTGATGTTTGAATCTTGCATTCAAATATTATCTTTGATCTTATTTTCAACATTATTAATCTATTTTTCTATTTCATAGTGATCAAGCTCTGATAATCTACTTGCTCATGTGTGTTCCCTTTACTCATTCTTGTTTAGCTAACTCAAACTTTGTTTTATTTGTGTTGGTTATTCATCTTTCCTCTTCATGCAATATTAGGCTCTGTTTTTACCTAACTCTTGCATGTTCTTTCATTTCATTCCTTTCCACTCCTTTCCTTCATTCCATTCCATCTCCCTCATTCACTTTTTCTTTCCATTGATGTTCCAAAATACCCCCACATATAATTTTGAATGTACAAATGTAAATACAATTTTGGTTTTAAATAAAGGCAACCTCACCTTCATTGAGGATGGACTTAATTCCCACATTTGCATTTCATTTGCATGCATGAAAATCCATATCCTAACATTTTTGGAGACTCTCTGGGAGGAGAAGAAATACTTTTGTGTGTAAGCTTTATTTTAGGAAGAAAATTTGTGTTCTTTTGTGAAAATATTTTGGAGTTAATGAAATATGAACTTTGTGTCTCATTCATTTCTTGTAACATTTGATGTTCTTATGTTCATTAGATGTTAGGTGTTTAAATATTGCATGAAAATATTATCTTTGATCTTATTTTCAACATTATTAATCTATGTTCTAGTTCACAAGTGATCAAGCTCGATTATCTACTTGCTCATGTGCATTCCTTTTACTCATTCTTGTTTAGCTAAACTCAAACTCTGTTTTATTTTTGTTAGTTATTCATCTTTCCTCTTCATGAAATATTAGGCTCTATTTTTACCTAACTCTTGCATGTTCTTTCAGTTCATTCCTTTCCACTCCTTTCCTTCATTCCATTCCATCTCCCTCATTCACTTTTTCTTTCCATTGATGTTCCAAAACACCCCCACGTACAATTTTGAATGTACGAGATGTAAATATAGTTTTGGTTTTCAATAAAGAAAACGTCACCTTTATTGAGGAGGGAATTCATTCCCACATTGTTTCATGTCATTTACATGTGTGCAAATCCATATGCTAATGAGAATGAAATGAGGTAAGAATCACATTTTCTATAAGGTTCTCCACAAGAAACATGCCCACTATCATACAAGATTACCATGGTAAAGAGACCACCTCATTTCATGTCCAAGTGTGTGAGAAGGCCTAGATGGGAAGTGTTACCACCTTTGTTATGGGTGCATAAGTTGTATTCCACCTTACAAGGTTGTGCATGTGCATGGTATATTCATTCGAGAGATGTGTCATCAAACAAGTAATTGGAAGGAGTTGGTGGCTGATCTCATTCAAGATTTCAAGTATCGGAGTATGAAGCCATCAATGGATAAGGCATTGTAATTAATCAAGAACCTTACAATGAGAGATAGTGTTATAAAATAAGATAGGCTAATGGAGTTGCGGGGTGAGCCTTATTTGGAGACGTGCCTCAATGAAGAAGAATCAGAAGAATTACATCTTGAGTGTGCGTGCATGGAAAAAGAAAAAGGAAAAATGGTCTATGTAGTAGATGACAAAAAGATGGAAAGTTTAGATGTTAACCATTCGAAGGTACACACGAAGTCATATATAGTGCTGATGATCAAGCACATGCCTACCATGAGACCTTTAAAACAAAGAAAGTTAACATTGGGATAGAGAAAGAACCTAAGGAAGCTATCATTAGGGATTATTGTTCGGAGAAATAAGTTTCAAAGGTCATTGATTTTTTATGCGAGTTCCAGGATCTATTCCTCGCAAGTACCATTAACTCAAAGGTGTCCACAATTTCATGGGGGAAATGAAGATCAAGTTGAGGGAAGGTTCACGTTCAATTCGAAGAGGCCTTATCAAATGAATCTAAATTTGTGCATACGAGTCAAGGAGGAAATAGATAAGATGATAACATCTAGCATCATTAAGGTAGTGGAATAATCGGAATGGATAAGCCCAATGGTCATTATTATCAAGAAGGATGGAATAATATGGATTAGTGTGGACTACATGGAACTAAATGTAGTATGTGTCATCAATCCTTTTCTAACCCCCTTTACTGAAGAAATTTTGGAGGGAGTAGTTGGGTGTAAAGTCTACTCTTTCACGGATGGGTTCTAAGGGTATCTCCAAGTCGATTGTAAAGGAAGACAAATTTTTCCTACATGGTTATGCCTTTTGGATTGAATAATGTGCTTGTTGTGTTCTTGTGCATCATGGTATACATATTTCGGGACTTTGTCCATAAATTTCTTCAAGTTTACCTAGATGATCGGATCAGATATGGATTGGTTAAAGACCATTGCAATAATTTTAGGTTGATGTTTAAACGGATTTGGCAATTAAGGATATCCATCAACATTAAGAAATGTGTCTTTACTACTCCATTTGGAACCCTGTTAGGACATATTATATGTGAAGAAGGCTTACTAGTGCATCTGTCAAAGTTGTTATTGTGGGATTAGGGGAGCCTACTAGTCAAAGCGTAGTGCGTGAATTCCTTTAGAATTTGGGGTACTACAAGAAATTCATCAAGGGGTATGCTAAGATTGCCACACCCTTAGAGGAATTGCTAAAACACAAGAGTGCATTTCATTGGGGAGAGGCATAGTAGAGGGCATTTGACACTTTGAAGGATAGGCTTGTCACTGCACCCATACTACATTTTCCTTCTTAAGATAAGCCTTTCCATGTGCATGTTGATGCCTCAAGGACAACCATGGGAGCAGATCGACACAACTTGGTAAGGGGATTGTTGATCACTCCTTGTGCTTTTCCAAGTAGAAATTTGACACTAGTAGAATAAAATTACACAACTACTAAGTGTGAGGCACTTTCAATGATCTACGCAATGCATAAATTTAGGTAGTATCTATTGGAAACACCATTTATATTCTACACGGACCACATGGCATTGAATTACTTAATCAACAAACCCATTCTGCAGGGGTGCATAAGATGTTGGGTCCTATTATTTCAATATTTTGAGTTTACAGTGGTTGTAAAACTAGGGAAGAGCAATTCAGTACCTGACCAATTATCAAGGATTAACTTAGGGGAGGACACACAAAGCATTGAAGATACCATGCCAGATGTGAAACTATTTAGGTTGTGGCACCCGCTCTCTCGAATTGCAAGATACCTCTCGTATTTGTTAAAACAAGTGTGGCACCGGAAGGGATGAAGGCTCTAGAGAGGAAGTAGTTAGCAATACGTGCCAAACCCTACATGTTAATTATTTGAGATATGTATAAGTTAGGATGTGATGAGGTTCTATGCCAATACATATTAGAACATGAGCACATGGAAATTATGGAGGAAGCACATGGTGGGATTGCAGGAGGACACTATGCTGGAAATGCTACTACGTGGAAGATTCTACTAGTAGGGCTTTAGTGGTAAACCATCTACTAGGAGTGTATTGCTTTTTATAATGCCTCGTGACCATTTTCAATGCCTTGGAAAACATGAGAAGAGGGATGAAATGCCCTTGCGACCAATAGCCAGCGCTGAACCATTTGAAAAATGGGAAATCAACTTTGTAGGTCCAATTTTTCCAACCATATGAAGGATTTATTTGTGGTATATCATTACTTACACTGATTACTTGACACGATGGGTAGAGGCAGTGCCTATGAAGGATTGCACTATAGCAACAACTACTAGATTTTTATGGGAGAACATAATTAGCAGGTATGGTTGTCCTTTGAGCTTAACTAGTGATAGGGGTACACAATTTCTCAATGAAACTGTCGGGATTCTCGCTATTAGAATTTTTGGTGGCCCATCACAAGACTACCCCTTATCACCCTTAAGCGAATGGAACTACTGAGGAATTTAACAAAATACTAAGTCACACATCGACCAAGATATATGATGTTGGAATACAAGATTGGGATGAAAAGTATGAAAAAGTATTTTAGTAAGCACGAACGGATTTATCAATAGTTGATGTCGTGCATGCATGAAGACCATTTCTACTTTGTAGGCCACAAGATGTGCATAACACCGTAGTTGATATCTAAGTTCACTAGCCTGAATTGTGAAGGAGAATCCATAGATGATGATTTGAGTGATAAGGAGGCCATCAAGGAAATAGTAGCAACCTATGACTACAAAAAGGGTTCACGGTAATTTGACATTGCAGAAATTCTAGACCCTATTATGAGGATGGCCGCATGCTTTGGTCACCAAGCTTAATGATCAAGAAATATGGACACAAGTGAACAAGGCATGGTTGAATGTATGCTAGAAAATATCAGAAGGAACCATATATAACTTGTCTACCTTTATTGTGGATGAAATCATAAAAAGCGCGTAGGAAAGAGAAAATATCTTATTTGGAAATGTCCTCCTCAAAATCATATTTTCAGAAATTTGAGTACCGGATGGTTCGTAAAAGTTTGTTTAGGAGTATCTAGAAGAAAACTCCTCACCTTGAAAAAGGTTTGAGAAGTATAATTGTGAAACCATGATGGTCAATCAAAAGGCACACCTAGAGAAGTTATATAAACAAATGTGTGACACATTCAGGGAAAAGTGGAGGATCCCATAGTAGTTTCTGTAATCGTGGATGGAGAGGTAGATTTTGCATTATATCAACATTTCTACATTCGCAGTTTACATTAACAAATGGGACTAAGAGCCCATGGTGCAAACTACCCTTCTCCTTCACCACACAATACTTCTAAGCAGGGGTCAACTGGTTCAAGGAGGCCAAAAGGCTAAGGTTTGACTTTAGTGAGGTGGACCAAGACCACCACAAGCTATGCAAAAAGATCATGTACCCTAAGAAGCGCATGTACATGAGAAGTATGTCTCCCAAAAGATACAAAATATGAAGTCAATAACGCTGCCGATCACCGAAAGGGCTATAGCGAGGGTATATCTACGCATAATGCCTAAGTTTGAGAAAGGTGCCTATTTTTAGAGTGATGTCTCCATCCCAAAAGACCCGTGGGTCGAAAAGGCCACGCCAAAGAAGAGGGAAAGAGAATAGGTGCAAGAGAATAAGGAACTAAGTGTGCAAACCACATAATCGGTGGTGGGTGCACCAGGAAGTAGCCTGAAGCATAGCACTTACACACACCGAAAGAAGTCCCCAATCAAGGTGAAGACCCCAAAAGAAGAGGTGTTAGAGCATGAAGAGCCCTCACACATGAAGAGTCATCAAGGAAGATGTCACCTACTAAGGAGAAGGAGAAAGAAGAGTATCCTATCTGGAATCACAAGTTATCAAGAAGTAGAAGGTCGAAGAAGAGGTAGACTTAGAGGAGATAGAAATATTAGATGCCTACATCAGCAAAAAGGATGACGATGAGCTTGAAGGAGGTGAGAACCACTCGGTATACAATATACATGACTCTAAGGACAAGGAATATGAAGAGGAGAAGAATGATAAGGAGGAAGCAGAGGATCAAGGCAAGGGGGTGAGCAAAGAGGTAAGCACCAAAAACTAAGGAACCCCAAGCCTCACCAAGGAACAAGTGGAGAAATCCATGGAGAGAGAAGTGGTAGGCATCATTAAGGATTTGGTGGAGCAGGAGTTGGAGTGAAGCACGGATGATATTTTGAAGGATATGGAAGAAGAAAGTGTTGGGAAAGATTATGATAACATGGGTGAAAATACCAATTTGGTGGTAAGATTCCCAAAATTCATGTGAACATGTAAGAAGGGTGTATTGGTGGCAAAAGAGAAAGGAATGGGATACATTAATGATCCTAGAAAGGTGTTATGTGTGCACTTCTAAAGCACTGTACCAATGGAGAAACTCCTGGATATGTCTTCATTTGATAAAGAAGGAACATATCACCAAACCAAAAAAATGCTATATTGGGAATTTGAGTCCAATGTAGATGAACTTGAGTTTGAGGTAAGTTAGAGAGCGCTGATGAAGGTGCCAAAAAAGGATTAAATCCCTTGGTGAATGATCAAAATTATCAGATGAGAAGGTCTGCAATGCACTCAACAAAGTTTCAGTTGAGATTGAGGCCAGACTATTTAGAAGGAATAATAGAGTGAGATTCCTGGAGGAGGAATTGGAGAAGGAGAAGGAGCTCACTGAGAAGAGTAAGGACTTGAAGAAGGAAGAGCTTATTATCACATAGTTAAGGCATGAATTGAAAGAGGATAAGGAAAGGGTGCGCAAGCTACATAAGAAGATTGAAATGATTACGAGTGTTGTTGTTGTAAAGCATCTTGACTTAGCACCTCTTGAACAAAAATATGAATCAACCTTGCAGTGACTTAGACCCACATCCTCACGATGGAAAGGTGACCACTTTCCTTAGAGTCTAAAGAAGACATGTTGGCATGCCAAGAGAAAGAAGAGAAGATTAATTTTGTTGAGATTGTTTCTTGATATACTAAACTCTTTACAGAGGTAGAGGCTGCCACACAAGTTGCATAAGTGTATATGACAATCTGCGCTAATAGAGATAGATTGGCAACAATCCTGGTCACCACACATGAAATAGAACTCAAGGAGTTTCAAGAAAATAATAAGGGAACATGGTAGAAAGAGATAAAAACCTATACGAGGTAGAAAATAAGTCATAAGATATCGATACCTTGTGAGGCTTGATAAAAAATCAGCTAAAGGAGTTATACCCCGGATCACCCATAGGATGGATACACTTGAGGACTTGGGAAAACAATTGGAAAGTATTGTTGATACAATTAACACCAAAGGGGAGGAATTAAGTTTTAAAGATGTGAGCACCTTAGTCAAAGACCTCTGCCAACAAGTGCAGAATGAGGTTGACGCTTGGGAAAATCTAGAGGCAAAAATAGGGAAGGATTTCCCTCTCCTCCTTCAAAAATAATTTTTTTCTCCTTCACTCTCCCCATTCTTTCATTATTTCTCCCAATTCTTCATTCCTTCATTCTTTTTCCCCTATTTTGAGATTTCCATTCTTTATTCTTTGAAGAGAAGTGTTTCCAAGGAAGGAGAACATGCATAGTGTGGGGTGATGTTGGGCCCCAAAATATTGGCTAAGTACAAGAAGGCCCACGGGTGTGCAAGACCTATTTGAAGAACGGTGCATGGGTTAAAGGCACACATGGTAGGGTTCTAGCATGGTTTAGCAGAACACATAACACACACACGTAAGACAAGATGATGTTGGGACTTAGCCATATTTGGAGTTCCAGATAGTACATGAGAAAATCGTGACCTATCTAGCATGTGGAGTAGATAAAGTGCCACTTGGCAGCTCGAGGATCAAGAATGGAATATTCCATGCATGCGATAAAAGGATCTAAAAGGAAATCATTGTAAAGAGTGGATAGCTCGTATCAAAGAAGAAATGCCCCATTGGAGGACCACTTGGACACTTGGAAGCCGATCTGTTACCATAGAAGGCATGATGATGAAGTAAAAATCTATATATAGAGATGAGAAGGTAGTAGAAGAGGGGTTGTGGAAAAGTAGTGGTGAAAAAGAGAGGAAAAGCTCTGCAGAAATATTATGTATGATTCTATGGGTTGGGATTACAGAAAACATAGGAGTGATGGCATATTTAGAGGGATGGGTCTTTATTTATCCTTGTAATATGAAGGACATGGTTAGTTCTAATGTATGATCTTGCTCTGCATTATTATATGGGTCTGTTATGGCCTCAATGAATGTAATGTGGTTATTGAACTCTTGAATATGAATATAAGGTCCCGTTCTAATACATATATGTGTTCATGAGCATAAGTCCTAGTGCATTTCCTTTGTGTATGAATCAGTTCTATATGTTGTTTGATACTTCTCTTTTATGGATGCAATGATATGATAACTCATCCTAAGCTTTTAGAATGAATTCATGGTTCTTTTCCATTCTTTTTCACTTAAGTATCAGTCATAGATGATGTATTCTCATAAGAATCACATAAAAGAAGGGATTACCACCCACACATGTGTCAAGTGAGCACCCAAAGTGCCTACTAGGTGATAGGTCGATGCACATGGGATTAGACTTTTCTAAGGATATAAATATGACTACATCCGGCTCATGATTCCTCCTTCCCATCACATATATCTACCTTGTTCTAAGATTGTTGGGTTGACATCTTACTATCCTCCTATTATAATGACACCTCAGATCATGCCATAGTGGATTGCTCATCTGATGCTAACTCCCTATTCCCATCTAGAGATTACATATCTATACCAGCAATAAATTCCTTTCTAGCACTTGCATTCTTAGACAACTTCTATTGTCTTTTCAGAGATGGATATCTTTCTTGACAATTCTCATCATCCTTAGTAATTTTAACACAATGGGAAGCATCTTCTTCCACTAATAACTTTGGTTCCTTTGATTCTGAAGTTACTTGACCTGTAGGAGAAACTTTTATTATTTGGATCTCAACTTCATCAGTTGGCACTGAGTGACCTCTTCCAATTATTTATTTATGTGGATATTATCTACTGATTTGGATATTTAATCATTAATAGATACATTGAATGCATCTAATGTAGAAAACTCTTCACCGATGTCAACATCTATCACATTTTCATGAGCCTTGGTAGACTCTGCAATGCTTCAAACAAAGGTATACTCACATCCTCAGCAGGTAGGGTTTTAGTTACTCTCATACCTAGATTTATAATTTTTCTATCCATTGGATCAGATGAAACATTTCCTTGGATCATTTGTTCCTGAGTGCTTCCCATTGTCACTTCATCCAAAGGTAAAGATGAGGTAAAAGGCACAAATTGTTCCATCCAGGGTACAGGTGCAACATGCTATGTTTGAGAAACATAATTCCTATTATGTTCATGAGGATCAATCACGACATATCTGTGCTTATGCTTCTTGGGTGGGTGGGCACCCTCTCTCACTGAATTGGCTCATAAACAACCTTGTTTCATGTTGTGTTCTCTCTCAAACTTCTGTTGGTCTAGTGTTGCCTTTCATTCCTCTTTGTGTGTCCTAGATTGAGAATGGACACTTGCTATAGCCCCACTCATTAATTCTTCATCACTATGAGGTTTTTACAAAATACCCGAGGGAATCAGATGAGATGTCAAACTTTTCTATTTTTCTTAAAGTGGTGTTGAAAAAGTAATAGGAGCATTTTCCATAGATTTCAAGAGAATTTCCTCAGTCTTGTTCCTCAAAGAGGATATAGACTTCGATCCCACTAGTGGTGAAGTCCATTCATCTATTAGTTTAGAAGTGGGTCTCTTTGAAGGAAACTAAGGATATTTTCCTCCCAAAGGATCAATTTTGTCGGCCCTTTTTCTCAGGGGAGGGATATCATCACTTAATTTTCCCAGATCCTTGAATTTATTCAAGATTCTTGTACTTTGGACTGATATATCAATATTCTTTTGAGCTAACCAATTCACAGTTCTTCTCATCACATCACTTACCTAAATATGAGAATCATCTGATTCTATTTCATTCTAATTCAGAGGGGATATAGTTTGTCCTTATATCTTTTGATCAAGATAGTACTTACTCACTGTGTGTGGATCATCCACAATTCCCTCAAGGATAACTACAATCTTGAAATCTATGATTTGTACAAGGTTGATCTAGAGAAATATCTCAATATGACATCTTCCTCATCCCTAAAATTCATCTAATAGTCTTTAAAATGAGGCTTATGCTCAAAATTATTTTCAATATTATTAAACACCCATCTGATATCTTAATTAGCTCTCGCTTCAAAATTTCCAACTCAAACCTCTACAATTCATCCTCAATTAATCTAGATTTTAAAATTGAATTACACAAGTACCTTTTAATTCGATGGGGAACTTAATATTGGTCTTATGTTTCCTAGCAATCAATTTGTGAACTAGTGTTAATTTCCTTGTTAGTTCACACAAAGCCATTTTATCATCCAAGTATCTGGGCAACTTATATGGCTTACCTTTAAACCACTAACCCTTATGTAACATTCCCATTTAAGAATTTAGAAACAAGGAAATTTTTTTTATACGAATATTCTCTGTTCTAAATAATCATAATTTAGAACACACATTCCATGCCAATTAATCTCATAACAGATAACCATATGCAGCTATAATGACTCGGTGAAACACCGATCTCTCATTTCATGACTCGGTAACATACTGATCTCTCATGTTAACTCATTGAATTATATAATAGGTATAATTGGTTCTCTTACCCTTTTCTAAGTATTAAGTGTTCTATTTAAGAGGCCTATCTAAATATTTGTTACCAATATTCATCTAAAATCTCACTTCTTAAACTAGGTGATATAGGACAATGCAACCAATAGCTTGCGATACTTTGGCCAAAGATTTCCAACATACTATTCATATTACTATTCCTAGATGGAATACTCGTCAAATGGAATATGTCCTTCACCCCACTTCATCTGTTATCTAGAATGGTCTTTACTGACTCCTGTCAGTCCACTTGTTCTAGGTTTTACCCTAACCAGGGTAATAACATCGTTTAGTGTAGAGGACTACTCACAAGGACTAAGGATACATAGACATACTCGATCGACCTAATTCAATCACATGTGTCTAGTTATCCTAAGTCGTTGAGATGTCCTTGACACTAAATCATGCTTCTAACCTTACCTTAAGGACAAGTCCGAGTTATGTAGTCTAGGTGATTCAACTATGAAGGGTGGTGCAACATGTCAATTGTAGTATAGTATCCTTACTAAGACCCAATTATTCATGAAGGTACTATACTATTATTGGTGTGTGCCAACATTCATCTCGTCATCCCATATGGATGTACATATCCACAAAGAATTTAATTATCGTTATCCAAAATGTGCCCTCTACTCATTTTGGGGCTAACTCCCTTTCATCTTTCCTTCTCTTGTGCCTCAAACATAATATTTTTATTTTTAGGCACTCAAAACATTTTGGAAATGGCACCATTGGATAGAGATCTTTCTCAAATTTCCAGAAAGGTAAAGTTTTCCTTCTAACTCCATGTATTTTTGAAGTTATGGCTCATGGAATTTTTTTGGGAAAATTTTCCCCTGAAAGGCCCATGGCCAATGAGATGCCGCCATGTGGCACCTAGAGTGGTGGAGCATGGGGAAATTTTGGAAAATTTTCCAAATGACCAAAAAGGTGAAAAATTTGAAATTTTTTGCCCGCCAACCCGATTTGGCCCTGTTTTGCCCTAAAACTTCAAATGGCCATATCTTTCGATCCAGAGCTTGGTTTTCATGTTATTTATATCAATGGAAAGCTGGTGAAATTCTCTACAAGATTTTGGGGTCAATTTTGCATTTTGATGGAGTTTGGAGAGATAAAATCAAAAATGTCTCTGGCACGTGGTGATGAGCAGAAATGACGTTTCAACCACCGTTTTTAATGAAGAATGGCTCGCATTTTCTCCCAGCATGGTTAAAAATGTCAGGGAATGGGTCTATAAGGATGCCCATGCTATTTTGAATGCATTTTGGTTAATGATTGAACCTCTCCCACATTTTCCCATGTTTCTCTCTCCTAGGCTCGTCCCTTGCACTGTAAAAGCCATATTTGGCTCATTTTCAAAGGGTGGAACATTTTTTGTGTATTGTAAGTCCCCTTTCTCACCTTAGAAGTGATTTTGGTGGAATATTAGACCTTTTCTAAGAGATGAAACTTTATTTTGCCTCTCAGGTGTTGTAATGCAAGTGATTTTGATGATTAAAATAACAATACAGCCTCTGTGATTAGTTTTCATCCTCTGCATGTGTTGTTTGGTTGATTTATGATCCTTCATTGCAATTATCAATTTTTGCATGAGGTTCTTTGTTGCATTTTTATGGACTGTGTCAATCTGCAGAAGTAAAAAATGCTCACCACTCCTTTGGTGCATCACCTATTAGCATTAGTTTTAGCTTTTTTACATCCTCTATCTCTGTCTCCTTTGGAATTTAGGGTAGGATTAGGAATATAAACCTCTGCAACTTGTAATTGATAAATCTGACTAGAGGAGTTGAGGAACCAACCTCTAAACTGGAGATTCCTTTCTCATTTTGTAAGTCCCACACTTGGGGAAAGGATTCAATGTTGTGCAATCACACTGGATGCTAGTATGATCAAACTAGAAATCTGATCAACATCCAGGGGGTGCTGCTAATTTTCCACAACAGTTTTGGCACGCCAGTGGGACCTTAGAATTCTTCATCTTCATTGCAACAAAATTGATGTGCATTTGTTGCAAGTTTCTTTCTTTAAAAGAGCTATAAATTGCACATCTGGTGACTCCAAGGAAGAAGAATCAGCTGGTTTTAGTAGTGCAGACCTAAAAACTCATGAGAAGAATCACTACAAGGTCAAGAGCTAGAGAAGAAGAGGTGTTGTTTGAATATCTACAATTATCTCCAAGAATAAGGAAAAGTGGGAGGAGAATCCAAAGGTCTCCATCTCCACCAAATAGAACTCTCTCAACTCCTCCACCTGGTAGGCCTTTCATTCAATCAACAAGGGTTCTAAGGCCAATCAGAATGGCACAAAACAACCCCTATGTCAATTTCACTGGTAGCAGCCCACTTGCTCTCAATGCACAAAATCCAATCCCAGTTGTAGCATTGAAGAACATTCCATACTTCACTGGAGAAAATCAGACCACTCCTGGTGATCATGTTAAGGATATTGCTAACATTTGTGTAATCCATGAGATCAATGAGATTCAAGTTCTTTGTCCAACCGCTCGGCATCTTCATTCAAAGGGAAAGCTTTGCAATGGTTCAGAGTCTTGTCTCGGAGTTCTATTTAAAATTAGAATCAGCTATGTATAGCTCTCCATGAGTAGTTTGGGGAAAAGGGAGACAACTTGTCCCTTTTGGAGAAACTCGACAACTATCAAAAGAGCTCTCAATGAGCGGTGATTGATTTTAATTTCAGATTTCAAAGGACTTGGGAGAGAATTCTAGTGGCGGCGTCAGCCAAACAAGAAGTTCCTTTTCTTTATTACCTTAAAGCTTTAAATTCTAATATTTCTATGTTAATTCAGTCCATGGGAGGCACAACTATCCCCATTGCTTATTGCATTGCCATTAGACTTGAAAATTGTTTGATTCAAGTTGGCAAGTGGCTCCTAGGCCTCCAATGCCATTATTTCCAAGTTTAGAGATCCCAAGTACTAGCCAAGTGCCTAATTTAGCTTCTATTCCCACTCCTAGAAATCAGAATACAAGTGAAGCTTCCACTTCATCTTCTAGTGCCTCAAATGAACTTCAAGAAGTCATGAAGCAATTGCAAAATCTAGGTAATGAGCTAGTTACACTCAAAATGCAACAAGCTCAAGGTTTTAGACCTTCCTTCCACCTCAAGCTCAGCCTAACAGGCAGCCATATCAACCCCAAAGACCACCCAATCCAGCTACAAATATAAATCAAGCAAGGCCTCCTGTCAACAGACCATTTCAGCCCTATAATCCCAATGCTACATCTACATCTAAAGCATTAGTGCCAGTACAAAACAATATGGCTCAAGAGTATGATTGGTGTTTCCCATGCAATGAACCTCATAACCAATCCATGTGCTTCAACGGTGCCTTGAATCAAGCATTAATGGTGACAAAAACTGGTGTGGAGGGTGAAGGTAGTCAAAGAAATGACCAGCAATAAGAAACATTCCAGCAGCAATCAGCTCCAAATGATACCACACTTGTAAACTGGCAGGCAGAAGATTTTTGTGGCATGAACCAGACAGTTTCCCAAAGTGTTGCAGCCAACACAAGGTCAAAGAGGAGAAATTTGGGTGAAGAACAACCATTAGCCCCAAGTAATTCATGACCTTCTGTCACTCCACAAACTATTGGCAAGCAAAATGCAATCCCAAGCACACAAGGACTACCTAAAACAGTTCCTAGGCCAACTCAAATGTCAGTTGTTGCTGCCCATATACAAGGGATGAATGTGCAGGCCAAGGGATAGCAAAAGGATACTTCATCCCCATTCAATATCATTGATCAGATGAAGAAGACAAATGTAAACATATCAATGTGGGAATCACTATCTATCCCAGGCCAAAGAGATTTGCTACAAGCTGCCATGAAGGACTGGTCAACTTCAAATCAGCAAGTCCAAATGCAAGAGAAGGTGCTCACAAATGCTGCCTAGCCTGAGGGGAATCATGGAGGACAGCAAGGTAAGATGTTGAAGCCCCCTCCATTCTATGTTTCATTGATCATTGGGAACCAATTAGTACACAATTGCATGATTGATTCGGGAAAGTAGTTCAGTAATGCCCAAGAAAATAGCTGATCAGTTGGGAATTCAATATGAAACCATATCCAAAGGGGTGGTACAGTTGGATGGGACAGCAGTAACAATAGTTGGAGTGATTAAAAACTTGAGTCTTACTTTGCATGCCTATCCCAACGTGGTTGTTTTGCAAGATGTCTCAGTAATAGACCTTCCACCACTCTTTGCCCTATGTTTGTCAAGGGATTTCACAGCTAAGATTAGAGGTTACTTATCTGCTGATTGGTCACACATGTTGTTCAGAACAAGATATGGAACCAAAGCCACAATCAGGTCTGAACCTATTGCAAACTTTCACATTGAGCCTTACACCCCAAGTCAGATTAATGCCAATTGTTCAGCGTTTGATCAAGAAGATCACCCAAGCACTGATGAAGCTGACACCAAGGTAGGAAGTATCCCAGATTTAACTCTTGATGAATGGGCTAACAAGGTGCATGCTTTTGATCCTTATCAAGAAATAGAAGAATCTGAGTTAGGAGTCTATTGCATGCATGAAGAAAATCAGCCTATTCCTAGCATCACCAAGCCAGACCACAAGGATGACAATGAGGTATGGCAGTTGTTTTTTTATGGATCAAGGAGTAGACAAGGTGCAGGAGGGGGAGCCATGCTGGTTTCACCTCAAGGAGTTAAGTATTATTCAACTTTTAGATTTCAGTTTGCATGCTCTAACAACACTGCTGAATATGAAGCCTTGGTGCAAGGACTGCATTGGGCAATCAAGAGAGGAATAAAGAACTTGCAAGTCTTTGGTGACAGTGAGTTGATTGTCAACCAAGTCAAGGGGTAGCATGCTATCAAGAATGATCTACTCAAGTGCTACAAGAATAGGGTGTGGGACCTCATTGAATATTTTGAGGGTTTTGGCATCAAATCCATTCCTAGGAAAGAGAACCAAGTTGTTGACAGGCTTGCAGCAGTTGGGGCAGCCTTTGACGTTGTTGAAAGCATTCAAAAGGACAAGGTACAGCCAAACATCCATGTGATTATGAGGCCTTCAGTTCCAGATAACAATGTAAGTTGGCAAGTGTTTGAAAATGATCAACAAATCATCCATTTCTTACAAGAAGAGGCTGAGTTCTCAGCCAAAAATCAGGAAAAGTTGGAACAACAGTATGGTGACCAAGTGGTACAAATTTGAGAAAAACAAACTACCAAAGGGGCTTATTACTTTGGAGTCCATTTTCAATCCTAATGATCAGTTTAGGAAGGAGAAAGCAAACATCCAAGTGAAGGGAGAAGATTTAGTGTCCATCTCAGTAGAAAGAGGCAAATCACTCCAAATTGGTAAGATGACAACTAAGCAAGAAAGGTATGAGTTCATACAACTTTGTCAAGAATTCCCTGATGTGTTTGCTTGGAGCTATGAATATTTGAAAGGTTTCAATCCCGAGTTAGCTCAACACACCATTGAATTGGATCCAAATACTAAGCCCATCAGGCAGAAACAAAGGCCAGTCAACCCCCACATGGAGCCTCTCATGAGAAAAGAATTGAATAAGTTGATAGAATCAAGAATCATATTCCCTATCAAGCATTCTAGTTGGGTTGCCAACATGGTCCCAAAGTAAAGAAGAGTGGGGAAATCAAATTGTGTGTTGACTTCAAAGATTTGAATAGAGCATCTCTTAAGGATCATTACCCACTTCCTTCCATGGAGCAAATTTTACAAGTTGTTCTAGCTAGCTCGAGAGGTTTTCACTAGTTGATGGCTATTCAGTGGTATAATCAAATTATGGTGAAGGAGGAAGATCAGTTCAAGAAAGCCTTTACAACCAAATGGGGAACTTATGCATACGGGGAAAATGCCATTTGGGTTGTCTAACGCGAGCTACCTTCTAAAGAGAAATGGACATGGCATTTAAAGGTTTGATTAACAACATAGTGCTAATATATCTTGATGATATCATTGGTTTTTTTAAAAATACAGCATGAGACCACCTCTCTCATTTGAGACAAGTGTTCCAAAGGTGCAGAAGATTTGGAGTCTCCTTGAATCCTAAAAAATGTATTTTCTTAGCTCATGAAGGAAAGATCCTTGTTCACATTGTCTCCAAAGAAGGATTAGCAATTGATCCGTAAAGAGTTAAAGCCATAAGAGCACTACCATTGCCAAGCCACAAGAAGGCCCTCCAGAGTTTCTTGGGGAGAATAAATTTTGTTTGGAGGTTTGTCCCATATTTTGCAGCCCTTGTCAAGCCCATCACCAAGATGTTAAAGAAAAGCATGGATTTCAAGTGGAAAAGAAGGCAAGGAGAGTTTTGAAGCAATCAAAGAAGCCATCTCTCAAGCCCCAACTCTCATCAACCCGGACTTCTCCAAGGATTTCATCCTCTATGCATTTGGGGGGGGATGACACTATTTTTGCAATTTTGGTACAGCAGAACAAGGACAATGATGAACAGCCAATTGCTTTCTTCAGCCAAATCCTAGAGGACTATGAGGTGAGATATTATTTCATTGAGAAGAATGTTCTTGCAGTAATCGGAAGCTTGAAGAAGTTCAAGCATTTAGTCTCAAACAACAAGGTTCAATTGTTGGTTTCTCATGTGGGAATTAAAGACTTCCTCCTCAATAAAGACTTGAATGAAAAGAGAGTAGGTTGGATTACTCATGTCATGGAGTATGACATAGAGATCAAGGTCACCAAGTTGGTCAGAGGAAAAGGACTGTGTGAGCAGCTGATTTTGAGCAAGAAAAAGGAAGCATGTAATGAGAAAGAGACTGTTTTGAAGTTGCAAGATAGCCATGAGCAAGGAAGCACTCAAGAGGAAAATAATGGTGTCCCCACTCCTTGTTGGACCCAAAGTATAATGCACTTCCTAAGCACAAGCCTATGCCCTCTAGAGATGAACAAGACCCAAAGAAGACACTTTAGACCGCAGCTGTCCCATATGCCCTTGTTGATGGTGTCTTGTTCAAAAGAGATGTGAATGGAGTAACCGCTTGAGATACATTGGTACAAATCAGATTCATAGGATGTTGGAAGAGTTCCATGGTGGACCCAGTGGTGGTAATTTTGCACCAAGAGTGACAACTCTAAAGATCATGAGGGCTGGTTATTATTGGCCCAAGATTTTCAATGATTGCTATGCATGGATCAAGAGGTGCAAGAATTGTGCATTCTTCACAGGTAAAGAGAGGCTAGCTGCCCTTCCATTGCATCTAATTTCAGTTGACCAGCCATTCATGCAATGGGGTTTAGAATTCATTGGAGTCATTAATCCCAATTCAAGCCAAGGGCACAAGTGGATTTTAACAGCCACAGATTACTTCACTAAGTGGACTGAAGCAGTAGCACTCAAGGAAGCAAATGAAGCTAGTATCCTAGACTTCTATGAGGGAATAGTAACCAGGTTTGGCATACCAGCTACAATAATATCAGATAATGCATTAGCATTCATTGGATCTAAGGTGACTGAATGGGCTATCAAGAACGGGATCTACCTAAGCACTTCATCAAACTATTACCCTCAGGGTAATGGCCAGGCTAAGTCTACAAACAAGAACTTGTTGAAGATCATTAGGACTCTTGATGAAAATCAGAGGTCTTGGCATACTAAATTGAAATCAGATTTATGGGATGATAGGATAACTCCCAAGAGATCTACAGGTAATTCTCCATTCAAGCTTGTTTATGGGAGAGAGGTAATTTTACCCATGTCTCTTGAGTTGCCAACATTGGAACTCATGAAACAGTTGGAGTTGTTGGAGTTTGAGCCCATGGAAGTTAGATATGCAGAATTGATGGAGCTCCAAGAAATTAGGAATCAGGCATCCCAAGCAATGGAGAAGGATTAGGCTTTGATAAAGAAGACCTTTGATAGAAAGGCCAAGAATAGATCCTTCCAAGTTGGAGATCTAGTGTTAAAATGGGATGCAGATAGAGCAAAACCAGGAAGGCATTCAAAATTTGATGCCATTTGGAGTGGCCCATACATGGTCACAAAGTGTAAGGACAACAATGCCTTCCAATTGTCTTCATTGGATGGTGAAGAACTGTAGATTCTAGTCAATGGGATCCATCTAAAGCATTTCTACTAAAGGGAAATTCTCCACCTTGTAAATATTAGCTTAGGTTTTCATTCCTCTAAGTGCTTGTGCACATTTTTTTCTTTGTAGGTTAGTTTTTCTTTCGTTAAGTGCTTTGGCACAGGCTTATTGTTCCTGGGAATGTGTTTGCAGGCCTTGCTCCATCAGGTGATATTCCATGTTCCTCCTTGCAATGTTCTAGTCAGTTGGGGTATCAGATAGAAAATCAGGTGACTCCATGCCCAATGGATTGCTTCAGGCAACTGGTAACTTCATCCAGCAGGCAGATGACCCCTCTGAGTCACCAAAATTGTTATCCAAAATGTGCCCCCTGCTCATTTTGTGGCTAACTCCCTTTCATATTTCCTTCTCTTGTGCCTCAGACATAATATTTTTCTTTTTAGGCACTCAAAACCTTCTAGAAATGGCACCATTGGATAGAGCTCTTTCTCAGCTTTCCAGAAAGGTAAAGTTTTCCTCCTAACTCCATGTATTTTTGAAGTTATGGCTCGGCGGAGTTTTTTGGGAAAATTTTCCCCTGAAAGGCCCATGGCCAATGAGATGCCGCCACGTGGCACCTAGAGTGGCAGAGCATGGGGAAATTTTGGAAAATTTTCCAAATGACCAAAAAGGTGAAAAAATTGAATTTTTTTCCCGCCAACCCGATTTGGCCCTGTTTTTCGCTAAAACTTCAAATGGCCATATCTTTTGATCCAGAGCTCGGTTTTTCATGTTCTTTATATCAATGGAAATATGGTGAAATTATCTACAATATTTTGGGGTCAATTTTTCATTTTGATGGAGTTTAGAGAGATAAAATCAAAAAATGTCTCTGGCATGTGGTGATGAGCAGAAATGACGTTTCAACCACCATTTTTAATGAAGAATGGCTCACATTCTCTCCCAGATGGTTAAAAATGTTAGGAATGGGTCTGTAAGGATGCCCATGCTATTTTGAATGCATTTTTGTCAATGATTGAACCTCTCCCATGTTTTCCCGTGTTTCTCTCTCCTGGGCTCATCCCTTGCACTGTAAAAGCCATATTTGGCTCATTTTCAAAGGGTGGAACATTTTTTGTGTATTGCAGGTCCCCTTTCTCACCTTAGAAGTGATTTTGGTGGAATATCAGACCTTTTATAAGAGTTTCAACTTTATTTTTCCTCTAAGGTGTTGTAATGCAAGTGATTTTAATGATTAAAATAACAATACAGCCTCTGTGATTAGTTTTCATCCTCTGCCTATGTTGTTTGGTTGATTTATGATCCTTCATTACAATTATCAGTTTGTGCATGAGGTTCTTTGTTGTATTTTTATGGACTGTGTCAATCTGTAGAAGTAAAAAATGCTCACCACTCCTTTGGTGCATCACCTATTAGCATTAGTTTTAGCTTTTTTGCATCCTCTATCTCTATCTCCTTTGGAATTTAGGGTAGGATTAGGAATATAAACCTCTACAACTTGTAAGTGATAAATCTAACTAGAGGAGTTGAGGAACCAACCTCTAAACTGGAGATTCCTTTCTCATTTTGCAAGTCCCACACTTGGGGAAAGGATTCAATGTTGTGCAATCACATTGGATGCTAGTATGATCAAACTAGAAATCTGATCAACATCCAGGGGTGCTGCTGATTTTCCACAACAATTACTTAATTATTTTCTATAATTAAGGTATAATTACAACAACCCTGTTGAATCCCTAGATTCATTAACCCCTAAGGTTTCCAACCATAATTGAGTTGTAATTGCTTTGCAGAAACATCAAGATTGATTTTTTAATCATTAACTTCCTACTTTAGGATTCAGTTTAATAAAACAGAAGCAACAATCAAACAATATGGTTCACTTATTTTACTCAACCATTCTTAGCTTGTTTAAGTTCCAAATTAGATTCCTTTATATTAGACTTCATTGAGATGAATTCTACTTATTAAATGTTCATGTTTACCTTTCATTTGTCTTATACCATTAAAGGTATTGGTCAAGAGGTAGTTCATCTTCCTCTTTCCCAGACGACATTAGGTTTAACTCAAAAGGATTCTAAAACAATCTAGATTATCATTTCGAATAGTTGTCTTCCTCTTTCTTATTAAGAATTTTCACTTCCATTATCACCATTTTAATAAACCATAGTGATTTAGTTAAATGATCAGCCATGAATGCCAACTTGTTAAGTTACATTTTAATAAAGGGATAGTGTATCTAATTCCCTTACCACCTAATTCATTTTAAGTCAACTTGAAAGGGTTCCATATAGATATGAATATGAGAGAATAAAGATAATCTTACAATTCCCTTCACATAATGTACAAAGAGAATGGCACATCAAGTACTAATAAACCCACAATATTTTCCATTCATCTAAGTGGAATACATACTTTACAAGTCCAAACATTTTAGACATCTTTAATGTCAAACAACATCAATAAGCTCAATTAAGAAATACAACTTTTCCTCTTACAAATACATTTCAATAATGAATCATATTTCCTCATAAAATTTCTAGTCTTTAGGTAAAAAAGTAACATCATAAAAGAACTTGTCTCCTTTTATCACTTATGAAGTCCATCTGTCAAAAATTTCTAGCACGGGTCAGTTCATTGAACTGAGCATGATAAGCACTAAGCATTAAAACGATGTGATTTCAACTAACTGTTTCATAAAAATAACTCTACTTTTAAGAAACAGTTAAAGAAACATAGACATATACATCATAAAGAAATAACTTGATCGGGAAGGGAAGAACAAAGTGTTAAACCATATTATCATTAAGTAGAGATCTTGGTGTAATCAAAACAATGTTCAGCCAATGATTTCATAAAGAATTATATCAGATAAGTAATATTCCATCCAAATTACTTACCACATTTCTACTATAGATATTTATAGTTCATCTCTTGATTCATTCTATCCAAATCAAATAAAGATACTAACTCTAATAGTTCATAAAAATAGAATTATTTTTAAGAAGCAATGATCCACAATACTCAAAGCATTACTTACTCCATCCTAAAATATCTAAGGCAAAGATCATTCAATATTTATGAAAAATTTAGGATGAACCATCAACATCTTAAAGTAAGAGCTTCCTATTTAAGATACTACATCCAAATTCAAAGCCAAACTCTAGCCTAAGTTTGGGTTAAGCATCAATGGGTTTGATAAAGGATATTTTTCATTTACATGCACCTGGAATTGGTCACACATCACCATAATTAGATCCCTATCAAAACATTAGTCAAGGAGAAGAAGATAAAGATTTATCCTCCAACTACCCACTCTACAATTTCCTTCAAACTAATACAACCAAGCAGGTCAGCTCCTTACAAAGGAGTAATATCAAAGAGAGAATGAATGAAAAGAGGGAAAGGAAACAACCTATATCTACTTCAGAATTCGAAGAGGATAGTTTAGTGAATACCTTAACTCAGAAAAGAGGAAAAGGATGTCAACAAACAAGGATGAGATAGGATCTCATTATTCCTTCCTAAGAAGAGGAATACAAACTGAAATTAAAGAACTGAGACAAATCCAACCAAGAAACATTCACTCTAACAACCATTGTAACACGAATAACTAGTCAATACTGGATCGATATATATGACTAAAACAAGGAATTCAGAAACCGAAAGTGAAGTTTTCCCATCATACAATGAGAACAACCACTGTATACGAAGATACAACTATGCAAATGGTTAATCAAATGCCTTCTTTTAAAAATAGTTCCCTAAGCAACAGAAGAATAAAAACAACTGAACATTAAATTCTTTCCAAACTTTAACAACATCAGCCTAGAAGTTCTCTAATTTTCCCAAACAAAGAGAGACAGAGAAACGTTGAAGTAAGTCATCCTTATGCAATCCTGATTTCTTTTCAAGTGTCAACACACATAAAAATGAAGATAAACAAATACAATATTTGATAGTCACAACTTACAATCAAGCCAACCTAGATCCCCTACTTCACAAGAATCAATGGAACAGGCTACAAGTTCAAGAAGGAAAGAACCCAACCCAGATTCAGCCACAAGGAAAAACAACAAAAAGTGACATGACCCCAAGTCAGGTGCTCGAAGTCGAGCCCAAAAGGAGAAGAGTAAAAACTGAAAACGTTCCAACCCATTTCCTTAAGATAGTCAAGACTGAACTAATCCATAATTCAACTTAGATATCCCATTCCTACAAGTATCATCTATATATCAAATTTAAATGTAAGGATCTAGTAAATCCAACAAGATGAACCAATAAGGTAATTCTTGTAGCACAAAATCTCATTTCAAAAAGATGCATAAACATTCAATAAGCCTTTCCGAATCATGACAATAGGATAACTATCAACCCTACTATCAGATAGATTACAACAAGGAGATTCATTTAGACCTAGAATCAGATAAGTCATCAACAAATATTCTCACAACTTATAGGAGAAAGAAACAAAATTGATGTCATATAAGTTCAAGTAGAAGCTAACATGATTTAATCAAATTTCAAACAAGGGAGAACCAAAACCCGAAACATAATTCTTCCATAGCAGTGACTTCTACTATCTAACTTTAGAACAGTCCCACAGGAGTTCCCAGAATCAAATCATCTCAAACTCAACAAAATTAGAACATGTTACACTTGTTTTCCAACCAAAAATGACTCCCAAAACATTGAATCAGACTATCTATTTTAGCATAGTTCAAATAGATGTAATAAGATTTGAAATCATCTCGAGCTCAACAGAAGGTAACACGTTTCAAAATTTCACCCAATAAAAGAAACAAACCCAACTCCTATCTTTATCAAACAGTGAACCCCTCTATTCCATTTTTGCATAGTCAACATAAGTTCACCAAAAATTCAACATTCCAGTTCAAACAATGGTTAAATCACGATTCACTCATTTATCCAACAAAGGACAAACCCAAATAATATTTTCATCAAACAACGAATTCAAGCAGGAGTATACAGTGAAAAATACAAGCATGAAAGAAAGATTAACATCACATAAACACCCATTGTTCCCCAAGAGTAGAGTTTTTTTAATGAAAACACTTAGGAAAAAGCAGAACAACTTAATGGGTAGAGCCTATCATGCTTGATAGAGCTTCTTATCAATTTGCAGAAGATTTCTAGCTGAGCCTCCACAATCTCTTCTTTTTCCAAGTGACGTCAACAACTCCAATCTTCCTACTTCCTCTTATACTTCCACAGGATCCAAAATAGCTCAATAATGCCAAGAATATTGATGGATCAAAAATAGAACTGCTGGTTCGAAGAACCAAAAACTCCATGCAGAGAAAAAATAAAAAGAACAAAAGATCAAACAACCTTTCCAAAATCTACCTTGCATCTCTCCTAGGTAGTTTCTTCGCCATAACCGAGACTAATTAATAAAAGGAATGTCATTTTTCCCTCCTATTTCTCCACACCACCACCATCCAAGTTTGGCGAACCTTTAATTCAAAATTTGCATGCAATTTCCATTTAGTGGTGATGCCAACTAGGCATCCCCTAACTCCCCATGCCTCCACCAAAACTAGTAGTTCAGAGGATATTAAAACCAAAATCAATTCTCATTAATGCCTTGAAAACTGATGCCACCACCCTTACCACTTGCCAAGTAGTCCATAGGTACCCCTTAGATTAGTATTAGTTTAGGTTAGATTATCATTAGGTTAGAAATCAACCTTAGTCCTTAGGTAAATATTATTTGCCTTAGGTTGTTTCAAAACTCCACAACCATAAAACATACCAACTTAGGTTAGGGTGTTAACCTTAGTAGTTTAGTAATAGATCCTAGGTAGGTCTTAATTACCTTAGGTTAAAATCCAAATAGCATAGAACATTCCAACTTAGGTTAAGGTATTTACCTTAATAGTTTAGTAATAGGTCCTAGGTTCTCTCACGCTATTTAGCATTTTAAAGAATACTCAAGCCTATTAATTTTAGTAGGATGCTAAGCAAGGACACCTAAAATTGGGTCCATCAAATTTATAAATAAAACAAAACTCAGTCCCACTTCACCTTCCATTTCAGAATGCTAAGTCAACCAAATGAATCAGGTAAGGAGAACTGAAGCATACCTTGGATCAATGGAATTGATCCAAGGTTTTTTTGTCAACACAAGATGAGTTTAGACAACAACAACACAAGCTCATAATAAATTTTTTAATGAATTAAAGTTGTACAAAAATATGAATGGCCTCATTTTTAAGTAGCAAAAATCACAACAAATTGAACCTCTTCATAGTAATTTATCCATTGCAGAAACATGAATTAGAAAAGTCATAAGAGTACACCTTCCTAAGACAAATCACATGTCAACGTTTGTAATGTCAAGAGGGAAAGTAATCACAAGTAATATTTTTTCAAAGATGTTACACCTTATATATGCGAACTTCCTTTAATGAATAAAATAACATCCATAATCCATAATCACATGTCTATCCTTCTCTCGAAATTCTATACTGCCCCATTTTGGTTTGAAAAGACATATAATTGGTGCAAAGAAAGCATCATTGACTAATATCACATTCCCACTCCAATTAACCAATTGCAACTGGGAAAGATCTCATGCATTTGGCATTGCTTAAAATAATCATGTGGTAGAGGTAGGGGCAAAATATATGTCCTACAACATTGTAAATTAGGTAGGTCATCATGTAGAATTCCAGCTCTGAGGTATCACCCATTTCTATTTTTTTCTACCAAGGTAACCATGTGACCATGAAGTGCTTTTGCAATAAAAGTAGCCTAGCAGATTATCCATTTTCTTTCCAAAATTATCCACATGTAGGTACACATCCATTCCTTGAACTCATTTTTAGTCTCCAATCTAGCCATTTGACTTAATAATACAATAACATCCTCATCTTCTTCAGCAAATTGTGCCCTAACCAGTCTCTTAGGGATTCGAGTTGTTTCCTTTTTCTCTACTAGGATCCATTTTGTGTTTATGAGTCTAGCATAATCCTTTTTATTTTCCTCATAGTCTCATGAGGCTAACTTGATACCAAAGATTATTGGATTAGTTATCACAGGTAACTTGAGGATTATCCTAATAGCCCATGACCGTCAATTTCAACATTGCATCACCACTTCCATCTAGCACTTCCCTTTTTCGGGTCATAGTTCATATCCCAATGCCATACCAATTCTTGGTAATGAACTAATGGTGGAATAGCACCAGCTAAAGCGATGCAATTATCTTGAATTGCTCCCATAGAATCAATCTTATTAGCGCTTACTCAATTTCTAAAGAAAATCCTTCAAGTCTACATTCATTAAGTCTATGTCCATAGTTTTATCTAAATCAATTGTAATTCCAGGATGCAACCAAGAACAAGAATGGCATGGTTTTCATATTTAAAAACCCTAGTTTTACTTCAAAATTATTTTCCAATAAAACAAAAAGCACATGAGTTATTTAGTTCTTACCGGATTTCCGTGGTCGATTGAGCACTTCAAGGTCAATTCAAAAGCACTTCAAACTTCTAGTTCCAAATTCAAGTTCTATAACTAGATTCACAATATTCCTCAACAAAAATTACTAACAATGACAACCAGATTGTGCCAATTGATAATACAAAGGATTGAGGTGCTTGAAATATTTAAAATTGTCCTTGATTTGTGCAAGATACATTGATGGAAGTAGAAATTAATGCATTGCATCGTGGCCACTCATTCCACTTTTCCCAATTTTAAAAGTTAACCATCCATGTGGAAAAAACTTGCCTTGATGCGGGCTCAAGGAGATTCTTTGTATTTTTTCGTGTTGTAAAACATATACACTTTTAGTCATTTGACCCGAATGCCCGCTTTTGACTTTCAATATGATCTTGACACGTAGTCACACCTAATAGATAGAATATCTATGAGATTTTACTTAAACTTTGTTCCTTTTTCACATTAAACCAAAAGTATAATTTTGCTCCGATGACCCTCTTCCCTGCTCTCTTGCATGATAAAAATCCACGTGTATTTTATGGGTTTGGGAACTTCCTTGCAATTTTAAACCTTATTACCCTAGTGTGCAAAAATATAACTATGCCCTAATCCTCTACATTCATCTGCTTGTGACAAGTGTACATCTTCGAGGGTAGAAAAAAATTATGTTTGTGCCTTTTCTGATTGTGAATATTCAGAGGAATATTCGTTAGTCATGAGCCAACTTTTAATTTTTGTGAAAGAAATTGAAAGTTATAAGTTTGAAACTTAAACCTGCCACACTGCATCCAACTGGGAAATTCCATGTACCAACAGACAGTGAAATAAAACACAAAATGACTGACATGAACAAGGAAAATCTCATACATGTAAATTTTTTAATTTTTAAACCTGATTCGTGATCGGTTTTTGATTGTATGGGTTTCTAAAATAATTCATACCCAAACATGATCCTCAACTAAAAAGAGGAAACAAAAAACCAACATACAAGAGACCCAAAATAATTAAATCAATGACCATAACCTTTTGAACCAACACCCTCACTAGAAAATAGAGAACACAATAAATGTCAAAAGTAAATCTCAAACAAAAAGGGGTGATATTAATTTGAGCACCAACACGCATGATATTGTAATACTACTACATATTTTTGTGCTAATAAATATCTAGGCATATGCTTAGGAGTGATATAGATGGGTGTATGAATTCAAGTGCAAATTTGAGAGAGTTTTTTTAGCATAGAGATCCGAAAAAGATTTGTGTTTTGTAATTGTGATTATACTGATCTCGAGAGTGGATTACACTCTTGTTGGCTCATAATAAAATTTGACCAAGTGTTTCTTGGTAGATGTATTCCACATTGGATGAACCATGTGAAATCTTGTTCTTTTTGTATTTTGTTTCTATATTTTCCATTCATATTTCTTATTACTTTTGTGATTATGTTAGATTGATCTACACATATATTTATTTTTATCCCTAATAATTGGTATAAGAGATTATAGTTCTATTTGTTGAAGTGTTGAATCATAGGAAGGGTTATTAGTGTGAGTGGGAGCTATGGTAGATGATGGTAGATCAAAGGTTGAAAAGATCTTTGGATAGAAATTTGGTGCTGGAATACGTAGGTGAAATATTATCTCTATCAAAATGATCTCCATGTTTTATTGGCATGAAAATTAAAGCAACCAATGAGTACTTTTTATTAGGAGTGGGAGATGTTGGATATGAAAACACTCAAGGCCATCCGGTTGTGCCTTGCATATTTGGTCGCATTTAATATAACATAGGAGAAGACCAAAGAAGGTATGGATAACACATTATAGAAGTTATATGAAAAACGCTCTTCTTTTAATAAAATATTTTTGGTGAAAAAATTATTTAATATGAATATGTCGAAAATGGTTTAGTTGTAGATCATTTGAATGAATTTAATATGGTTGTGATGAAGTCATTTTAGACACCAAAATTTTGTATCACCACTCTTCACCCCGGGTTCACTCTCCTTTCTTCATGGTCATCCATTAGAATTTCATATTCCCTCCTAAATTAAATTTATCCCATTTCCCACCTTTAGCCATTTTATTATTCCATCCCATTTATGTTAATTTTCCTTATTTATCTCTAATCCTCATCTTATTATTTTATCCTCCCTAAATCATTTTCTTAATTATCATTAATCATCATTAGTTAATCCTAATCCTCACTCAATTTATCTCTCATCCTTAATTTTATATTGCTATGCCTCTATTTAATGAATTTACCCATTTATGGACTTTATTTACTCATCTCAACCATCCACCTACCCATTAACATTCCCTATGCAAATATAGTTCATCCTTATCACCCTAAAACCTAATATCGCTTCATTTGGGCCTCTTTGACTAGATTTGGACATCATGCCACCGCTTTAAATGGATGTCTCTCTGTGCCGCAAATGAATTATTTAGGTCTTCGTCGAAGCTATACATACCTATTCACCCCTCCTATTTTAGGATGTAATTTTGGAGACTTTCACTTTCTTGTGATCTTACTTTCATCCTTGAATGCCTTTCCAACTACCATATCCATCTTGGAGTACTCTTGGAGATCTTGTGCTCCCATTTTGTATTTTTAGGGATATTTCCTTCATCGTTGCATTTATTGCTTCATTACTATTATTTTATCATCCATATCAAGTATCTAACATATTGTGCAGAGCTCATGTTGTCATCAAAGACTCGGTCTCGACCTTCTTTGTCATTTGTCATGGCCTGTAGGTCTTTGTTTATGTCCATCTCTTTTCATCCAAGCCTAGATCTACCTAGATCACCTTTGACCCATTTGGTCATCTTCAACCCACCTCCTTTGTGTCGGTCTCTCTATCATTCGAGATCCGCATCCATCGCTTTCTATTTCTATATTCACCCGGTCTCATATTCCACCATCTTGTCTCTCTCGACATCCCAAATCCATTTTCTACCCCGGTCTCCACTAATCTAGTCTAGTCCTTATTAAACTGGTCCATCCCTTTAGTATTTTCCCTAGAATTATAATTTTCTTGTATCCTTTCTATTTCTTTTGTCCTAGTCCCTCTTATAGGTTTCTGTTCATCATTCGGTCTTGCTACACCAACTCCATATCTTCCCTCAATTCTTTCATATATGCATTTTCCATCACTATTTCAGCCCATCCACCTTTTCCTTGTTGAATGACCCTCTACATCCTTGGGTAACCATTGACTCGCAAGTTTGGTTTATCTAGCATCTATTTAGATCAAATTTGTACTTTCCTTACATTTCTACATTTCAGTATTTTGTTTATCTCATATTTACTACATATTATCCAGATCTTAGCTACATCAAATTTATCAATATCATACTTTATCTATCTTTTATCAAAAGAGGGTTGACATCCATCCTAAGAAGTTATTACTTCTCGAGACTGAATTTTTCAGGAAACCCTCTCATCCTATCTACTAATCCATTTTTTCTATCGATTTATCTTGATTTGTAGGTCACTTAACTCACTGTGGAGAAGGATTCATCATTTACACCTATCAACATCATTATTCCATCTCAAGTTCCATAAACCCTTCATATTTCAAGTTGATTTATTTTATTTAGTACTAGTTCACTAGTCTTAGCTAGAAAGATGATATCTTGTCCAACATTCAAAGAGCTACTTATTTTTTTCTCCTTACTAGAGAGTTGGAATATCCTGGTGATGGTCATGAGTAACTATGTCTCTAACAATGCCAAGTTGAAGTTTCAGGATGTTATAGGAGTGATCCTTAGTGAGAAAATATGACAGAAAATCTGGGGAGACTTCTACTTTAGGGAATGCTTTTGGCAGTGAAGAGTAGAGGGAGACAAAAGACTAGAGGAAAGGAAACCGTGAAAGATAAAAATAAAAGAGAAATATGGTATATTGACACTATGGAAAGGCTAGGCATGTGAAAAATTATTATTGGGATCTTGAAGAGCAAACATGAAGTGTAACACCCATTTTATGATTAATCTAAATTGAGGGAATTTTTAATTTAAACATTAATTACATTTTTAGGCTTTTAATGATTGTTATCACGCATTGGATAAGATAAAAGATAACAATATTTACATAATCCCTTAATTATTTTTATGTTGTAACATATAACATTATTAATTAGCTCAATACTAAGTAATCTAACATTATTAATATTCCAAAATCCATCTTGACAACATAGAATAACCATGTGCAATGTAAAGGTCAATTATATCTACCTATTACCCTTTAACATTACTCTAACCAATTTTTATAACTTGTATATAATTGGTTAACCTTTTAAAGGTCATGAGAACTCCGCACATCTTTTAGTGCCAACTAGTAAAGTATTCAAGTACTTCCCTCCAGCTCAAAACACTACTGAAAGAAGAAATGGTGAACAAAAATACAAACATTTGTTTGTATTACTATGGCCATAGTTATTTTCCATTATGCTAGCAAGCCAATTTTGAGACTGCACACTAGCTTATGAAACTTGTTTTCACTTCACCACACAACCTGTCTCAATATAATTATCAGGATTCTTTTTCGATGATTAATTATTTAAGTTTTATTTTGAAGCAATGGAGACCATGACTCATCCTTCTAATGAATAAATTCTATCAATGCCACCTTAGGATCCCTATGGGAAAGACAAAGGTGACAATGTAATTAATTTTGTTATTACATCCTCATTACCCTTCTTGTAGGCATCCTAAGCTGGTATGGGTAGGATGTTGTTGATACGATGATAAGACATCGTGACTAATCTTAGTTTACATTTTCATTTTTTTAGTATAGTTAATTATATTAGTGTATCATAATGATAGGATAATTAGTAACAATATACGTCATTCCTTTCGAAAGAGAGTCGTAGTAACTTGTTGGGTTACCATATTTAATAAGAAAATCTCAACATACTTGTTATATTTCAATTATTGTTAAGGATATAGGATAACTTATCGTGATATATTGATACAATTGTTTCATAAATAGTTTCGTTCATATTTTCATTCACATATGTTCAACATCTAAGAAGAATAGTTCTCTTTATTTTTAATTGATCATCATTGACCATTCATTAAAAAAATATTTTCAATAATATGTATCATTAATATAAACATATTTATGTTTCATCATATTCCATATCATACCTTGTATGTCAAAGGAACTTTTGTTTATCCACTGGACACTATAAAAGTAGTCATGATTTCTATGCCGAATCATTAACTTTTAATTAATCACTGTTGTAATAAAATCAACACTTAATCAAGGTACCATGGTGAATTATCAAGGCGTCATCTTATCATTTATCGATTTGCACAATATTATAATTGATCACTCAAAAAGAGGCAAGTTTCCGTAAAATTATTATATTTTATGTTTGTATACCGATATTCATAAGATAACATACTAATTACCTAATTTCACGTAAACCAATACAACATATAAGTTCATTCATGGTTAATTAATGGAAACAAATAAATCAAATTATCGTAATAGTGTCCATATTAATTATGGAAATTATATGTACACTCACGTAACATCATGGTGTCATAATATTAAAGTAAAACAAAAATGACTTCATGGTCTTTGTTCCCATTATGTGTTACTCACATTTTTACGTAATTATAATCCTTTTAAAACTAATTAAGGTTATTACAACTCTTATTATACTTTTCATATTTCGTGAATAATTTATTTAATGTTGTGAGTATAATAATATCCATCGTTTTTGTCGAGTTGTTTTCATAGTCAAACTATATTGTTTACTAACATAATTATTCAATCACAATGATATCATAAAAGTAGATATAGTCTTACAATAAAACTTCATTCATATTACAAACATACTCTGTTGTAAAACAACAGTATAATTCTTTCACTTCTCGCAATCGTGATAATCAAAACAACAAGTACTTTATTTAATACTTAATAATGATATTACATGTTTTTAGAAGTGATTATCAAAAAATAATCTAAAGATTACAATAGGCCATATTTCCTTCATTCAACCGTGAAATAATACTTTCACTTTTTATTAAAATATGATTACAACAATACAATTGTCTGAAACTAAATAACAACAAACACCACATGATGAATCATGTGCATCCAATCCTTTAAGTCACTAATAATGTTTACTCCATCCTGCATGTTGTAAGAAAGATAAAATTGTATGCATGGTCAATTCATCGAACTAACATGGATTAAAAACTCATAATCGTGTTATGTCATTATGAATAGAGAATATTAAAATGTTAGTTATCTTATTCCTTCATATTACATTTAATCAATTAACATAACTATGATATAACAAGGTATCAATGCAATCTTTGTTTTTCAAACAACAACCAAATAAACTAAATTTATTATTCTTACAAACCCTACAAAGTAAAAACACTTATGAGGCAATGTTCCTTAATATACCTTACTAACCAAGTTATTTTCTCAATATACTTGTTTATAACTAAATGTAAGAACTTATAGTCATCAATAAATTATGCATGAGGTAGTTAAAGTAATGATTATCAAATAGTTAACCTATGTTTCCAAACAAACACCATTCATACCTATCAATAGTTTGATAAGAATATATCTCAAGGTCAATGTTACATAAATTTTTTTGTCTAAAACCATTTAACTTGTCAATAGTTAGTATAATAATACAATAAAAATCAAAATTTACTTTGTATGGAACCTGAAATTCCACTTCGTAATAAACATTCGCATCCCAAATATCACTTCAACACTTAAATCATAAAATATTACTTTCACATATATAGTTATACACAAATGTTATAATGAGTAAACTATTAGGGTCCCCTAACAAGATAAAGTGAGTTATAACATCTCTGTTAATCCCTTAAAGGGAATAAACTAAATCATACTAAATCACCTACCGATTACCTTACATATTCACAGTTCTCCTATAGAAAAATCCCTCACTTGTATTTTGATTAAATGGTTTCATGCTCAATCCAAGATTCTAAAAATGGATTATATTCGACCTTATTAGGCATATATAATCTAGAAGAAGGATAGAGTGAGACATTAACTTGTGTATATGTATATAAACAAAACGTCTACTTCAAATTCCTACAAGAAAAATAACCCAATACTAGTGATGAAGTTGACACATTTTTCTATAGTCATAGCCTTGATGAAGGCATCATAAAAACCACAAATACTCTAGGAAAACATTAAACACGGTCATAATAATAACATGATAACATAACCATTATTGACTTAAGCTGAATTTGAGACCAAAAGGTAAATTTTATTACTTTCCAAAGGCAAAGGAAACTTACAAAGGGTCAAGTATCAGACATCCATTAAATCCCAATAAAGTAAAAACCCAAAGTAATTTATAATCATCACACCCAATTATTGATCAAGGTTATCAAAATTTCCTAACTAAGACTATAAAAATATTAGCCATATGGGTCGATTTGTCAACATAACTTCAAATAAAGGAACAAACTATCCAAGTTTTGAAATAAATCTGCACTGGATCACATACAATTAGGACATAAAATTTCAAATACCCATCTGTTAAATATATCTCCACCCAAGTTTCCTTTACAAATATAACTATTTAAGTTTGTGCATGTTTCCAAATTTCTACGAGTAAAAGATAACCAATTAATATTATATATTTGAGAAAGAAACAACAAATTTGGGTTAGATAATCCATGCTTGTGATTGTAATAACCTCTTCAATATTCCATTCCACATATCTAAAAACCCAAAGAAGAAATGATAGAAAATAAATCCCCAAAAATCCACATAAAGGTCGAACCAACCAAGCCTCGAATACATCTTCATTTTTAAACCAATTTAATGCCATGGAACCCAAAATAACAACATATTAATGTTGACTAAAAATCCAAGCTTCACAACTCCAAAAGGAGAGAAAACTCAAAAATATAGGAATGAACAATAAACAACTATCTTGCATGTGATAGGTTCTCATTGAAGCTTCCATTTCCCAAGAAATACGGATCCATCCACAAGGAAGGTGTATTAAATTCCATTTATTTTTAGCAAATCCATGTAGTGGCATGGTTAATCTCTTATTCTATTTTCCTTACAAAACAATTCCGGATGAACGGTCGATCAGATTTTATTTTCAAATTAAATAATAAGCATTGTTTGCATGGTCGTTATGACCAAGATTAATAATCAAGTAATCAAAATTCATATGGATATGGATGGGGACCATAATCCTTTTCAATATATTAAACATTCCATGCCACCAACATATGGTCTAAGACCATAAAATAGATAACCAATAACCTTGCCTTCAATGAAAAAAATATTAATTTCTTAGGCTTAGACCTAATGAAATTTGTTAATTTTTCCATGGTCGAAGACCACCAATAAAACAATTTAACCTTGCCAAAATTTTCTTATGGTCAATGACCATCAAGACTTAACAAAATAACATCACCTTATAATGCAAGGGCATCATAACCAGGGGTAGTTTAGTCTTATATTAATAAAATATTGGCCTTGATAGGTCTTAGAGTTTTCCTAGGGGTCATTCAAGTTGGTCTCATAGGTCTAAGAGGTCAAAAATTCAAACTATGGAGTTTCCTTCCATTTTTCAAATTTGAATTTTGAATCTCTTCTTGAGCCAATTTTGGTCTTTTAGCTTGAAATAAAAGGTATAAATCTTATGTAAGGCCTCATTAGGGGATAATAAGATTAATTAGGTTCTTGAAATCACATTAGGAAGTATTTTTTTGCAACTTATATTTTATTTTGAGATCCTTTTGTAGTGTAACCTCCAAACATATCTAAGTAGCTTCGAAGATAGTTAGAGACCAAGAATTCGAATGATGGAGGTATAAAATGCCATCATGTAACTATTTTGATCATTGATTAATCAAGGAAACATTGAATTTTGGAGTTCCAAAAGTTGAGCGTGATGATTTACTTAATTTTCTTCACGGTTTTAAGGTATATGGTTCATTTTATGTTATGGATGACAATATTTATACAAGACATTGAGGTAAATAGTAAGGTAATAACATTAGTCTATTGTGTGCATATGAATATTGATGAGAATTTGATTTCATTTAGAAAACAATTTTTTTGGATACTCGGATAAGTTGTAGCGGAATAGTTGTGCAACCCCAGTCCATATTTAAAGGAAAATGAGTCATATCTTGAAAGGGAGGTATTGTATTTATCCTGCATGATTAAGTGATGATGGGTAATTTGAGTTTTAGTATCCTTTAACCATGATATTTGAAGTGGGAACATTTATTACTTAGAAATTGAAAAAAAAACACTGGACTGTTTATTGTAGGGCTGATATGTTGTTGCTTGCAATAATCTATTTCACTTCTTTTGAGTAAGTTGTAATCTGGTCATAATGGTTGCAAACTTATCCTTTACAATTAGACTCATCCTTGGATCAATTCCATTGATCCAAGGTATGTTTTAAATCTTCTTATCTAAACTGAATGAAAAACTGACATTCATTGATTAAGAGACTTAACGGACTAAACTTGTGTTTGTTGCAAATTCTTTATCATCTTGAAAGACCATGTGCCTGCATTCTATTTTGTGTTGTGCTCGGCTCTTCTTGATTGACCCTTACAGGGTGCTTAATGATGTTAAGGGAAATAGAAACCTGCTTCGGGATTCTGAAGAAGGTGAGAATATAAACTTGACCTATATCTATTAAGGTCTATCCTAATGGATTCAAGACTCGGGTGATTTACCTAACTCTTTCTACGCCACTCTACGTGGGATGACATCCTAACCTAAGTTGTTAACACTAAGTTAATATGAATGGGAAATAACCTAAGGGATGCTAAGTTATTTCTAACCTATTGTATTTGGTTAAACTAAGACCTAACCTAAGGTGACAATCTATTGTTTGAAGGTTATATCCTAAGGTTATATATTTTAAATTAACCTAAGATCTAACCTAAGAAAATTCTATCTATCCTAAACTAATGGGATATGAAAGGGAACCTATGGGTCATTGGAAAGTGGGAGCTAAGTGGTGGTTCCTAGGCTATTAATGAGATGTGATTTTTGTATTTAAAAAGGTAGAGTACTACCAGACTTGGTAATTACATGGAAATTTGGAGGAACCTACGTGGAAGCATCACTAAGTTTGGAAATGCAAGTGGAAGTTAAACTTAGTCTCACCAACTTTGGATGGTGGTGGCAAGGAGAGATAGGTGGGAATATGCAAATTAATGGCATTAATTCACCTTGGTTTTGGTGAGCAAGTTGTCTTGGAAGGCATGTTGGTGGATTTGTTGGGGTTGTTTTGCTTTGCATGCTTCACGATTTTTTCTCTGCATGGAGCTATCTAGTTTTTCAAACCATTAGTTTGATCTACACTTAGTGGCTATTTTTGAATTCTCTGATCTATTTTGGTTTGAGGAATGTATAAGAGGCACTATGGAAAAATATTATTGTTGTTTGATCTTTCTTGGAGAAGAAGGGGTGTTGGAAACTCACTGGAAGTCTTCTTCGAATCGGCAGAGGCACTATCAGGCATGATAGGCTCTACCCATTAAGATTTCTTGCTTTCTTCTAAATGATTCATTAAAACAACTCTGCTCACTGGATATATATTTTTGCATGATGTATCTGGTTATTTACTTGCTTGTTTTCTTGAAATTTATGTGGGTTTTGGAATATGAATCCTTGGTTGTTAGATGGTAGTTCTTGTGAACTTTATCTGTACTAGTTCTTGGTGGTATTTAAATGAACTTTTTTAATAGCTCTGTTACTTGTATTCAAGTCTGGTGTTGTCTGAATGGGCACATGTTGCCATATGTTTCATTTTGAACTATCATTAAGAACATTAGTTTGTTGAGTTTGAAGTAGAGTTCCTTGGCCATTCTAAACTGGCATTGTTGTTTGTTTGGTTTTGTATCTCTGTTTAAGTTTTGTGTTTTGGGAGTTGTAATAGAGCTCCGTGGATGTTCTAAACTTGTGTGAAGCTTCGTGCTTTGTTATGAGCTTTTTTTTGGGCCTTGTGATCATTTGGACTGAATGGAACTAAGTATAGATCTGAACTCCTGGTTGAGCCTTCGTATTTTGACATTGTACTTATATTTAGTTCTCATGTTGAACTGGTATTCGAGTTGTGAGTTTTTGCTCTATACTTTTACTCGAGCTAAGGTTTTATTCTTAATTATGGAACTATGAATACTAGACTCACATTGGAATGTTGTGTTGATTGAGCTGGTGTTAGAGTCTAGAAAAGTATGAACTTATGTTTGAAGTCATATTCGACATTGTACAGGTATTTTAATTTTGCGTGTTCTGGATCTATGTGGGAGTTGATGTGTTTACTTGTTTCATGAGCTGGGTTTTGGTTGGTTTTGGTTTTGTAAGCTTTAATCTCATTAATATAGTCTACCCAAAGGGACCTTTGGAGTTTTGTATTGGTCGGATGTAGACCGAGTATCTTCTTTTCAAAACCTCCTCTGTCTTGCTTCTTGTGTGAGAATTGTTGTATTACTTCTATCTTTCAGCCGCATGGTGTTCTTGAATATGACAAGGCATGTGAGTTCAAAGTAAAACCTCTCCCTCTCTTCCCTGAGTGAATCCATGTCATGTAGGAGCTTGGCTATTTAATTCTCATGAATTAATGGACTGGAACTGCAATCTATTTTGGGATAGTCGTATCGATTGAAGAGGCGTATATGGAATGTATTATTTAATTCCTTTTTGTCTTTGATGTTGAGAAAATTCTTACCTATCATAAGCTTATAATGGAACTCGAGGGGCTTGTGGTGATTCTACTCAGTCGAGTGGAGGAATTTGGGGACAGTACTTGTCTTGAATAGTTTGTTTAGTTCCCTACTCTCTTCAGATATTTCATCTGATTCGTGGGTTTTAATTGAACGATGAATTTAAACCTATTTTCTATGTGTGTCATTTGAAGGGAATATGGTATCCCTGTCTGAATGCTTGGGAAATTCAGTCCCTGGGACCGTGAGTTTCATCAACCCTTGTCTAATCTTGCATGTTTCGTATTCCTTGTTGATTTCTTTGAATGGATGTCTCGGGTTTTAGACAGGGAAGTGAATCAGACCTCTTGAGTATTATATGTTGTTTAGAAATGATACTGTGAATTTCATTGAGATTGAAATTGGATTTGAGCTTGGTGAATGAAAATAGGTAAGTAGTTGTAAGTTTTGTAAAGAATGTTGGTAATGTGCATCCTTTGAATTGTGCATTCTATTTGAGTTCTCTTTTGGGAACTAGCTAGAGAATTTCTAAGTTTGTATTTATTAAAGGATTTCATTTCATAGTATAAATGGAATGAAATATGGATTGGGTCCATTTTGGTTTGAGATCCTTTTATGTTGACTGTTTAAGTTCATTGATTGAACTTCTCGTTATTTGATTCTCTTCTAAGATGGAAATTTTCTAGTGGATTGGTTAAGAGATTTAATTGCCAAAGTATAGCTTGGATTTGTGGGCAGTCTGAGTTTTAGACCTTTGCATTATATCTACTACAGATAGAAGTTAGTAAGGCTTTCTTTTAGACTATTTTTAATCTACTTGGAATTGAATTGGGATTCTTGTTTTGTTGTAGCCTCTTTATGTTGGACTCCTTATTTTTCATCTTTAGACTAAGGTAGTGATGCGTGTTCTAAACCTGATTCTTTCCTTTAGAGAAATTGTGTTTGAGAAATAAATATGTATTGATTCTCTCCTTTGTCTATATGGAAAGATGAAGCATACTAATATGAGATATGTTGTAACTAACTCCTTTGTTGCTTGGAAAAGTTAAATGTGTTTTTCTATCCTTATGAATTTATGAAATAATGGAAGGACAAGACTTGTTGACTATTTAAAAGTAATTGATAAGATCAATTAAGTCTTGTGATATAATTCTGATGTTGCAGATTATAATATGCTCTTTTCTTAAAAGTAAATTCAGATTTTCTTAATTGTACTTCTTTCTAGATGTGATTACTTATGATTATTGTATGTTGTATATTAATTGTTTCATTAAAGTAGAGTCATTTAATGAAACAATTAGTGGAATGCACTTTACTTTAATGCTTAGTGCTTATCATGCTCAGTTCATTGAACTGACCCATGCTAGCAATTTTTACAGATGGACATCGTAAGTGATAAAGGAAGACAAGAACTTTCATGTTGTATTGGGCTTATTTAATTATGGATCTTATGTAAAGAGTTTGGTTCATTCTTGATTTGTATTGAAAAAGAAAAGTTGTATTTTTTTGGAATAAAGGTTGTTTGTTATAACAATATGCCTAAAATACATAGTCTTGTAATGTATAGATTTATAATGATGAATTGAAAGTTGAGATTTACTTGTATTGGTTGTGTAAATTATCTTGTATTTATGAAGAAGATGGAAAACCTATCTTGATGATATTTTTCATATCTGTTATATGCTTAATTCGGATAAACTTGATCAGTTGGTTAAAGGGAAATAATTGGATTCCCTTATTAAGATGCAACTTGTTAAGTTGCATAAGATAACAATTTTATCTAAACAATTCTAACATAGTATGGAATGTGTAATGAATATGTAAGTAAAACTATAGAAATTGTGAAAGATAAGAAGGGTACGACAAACCCTAACACTTAAATCATGTAGAGGAAGATTCTTCCTCACTTAAAGAAATGTAATCTAAAGAATGGTGATATGATCGTTGATCGTTAGACTTCATTTCCTATAAAGTCTACTTCTAGTTGAACCTATTTGGTTGTTACACCTTCTTTGAATGGTTAAGTTACATTTAATGGGACTTTTGATGTTGTTGTCTGTCCCTTGGATATCTATTTGTTAAGCCTAGTAAAATGAACCTAAAAAGCAATCATAACTTAAGGAAGTTCTTTAATGACTAAATGAATCAAATTTAGAAAAGAACTTAAGGAGTGTTGGATTAGGGTTTAGTAGGGTTGTTGTAATCGGTGTAATAATCCAAATTATAAGGTATTAATAACCTCCTTGGAGTATGTACATCTCGATGAGGTAGTTTTTGTAGGATGTTGGCACATGCCAACTACAAGACTATACCTTTGAGAAGACAAGGGTCTTCTCGAGGATACAACGTTGTAGTTGACATGTGGCAACACCCTTCTACATTGATCATCTAGATCTACACACAAATAAGGACTTGAACTTAGTTTCTCTCTAGGTCAAGTTAGTGGCATGTTTAGGATAGGTGGTAGCTTTCAATGGCTCAGGGTACCTTGGCACATCTAGTTGACTTAGGTCAACCGAGTATGCCCATATACCCTAAGACATTGTGAGCATCTTCCTATAATAAATTATGTTTCTAACCAGAGCTAGGGTTAAACCTTGGACAAGTGGACTGAACGGTAGTTAGTAAAGACCATTCTAGATAATAGAAGAGTGAGGTGAAGGACGTATTCTAGAATGATGAGTATGTCATCTAGGAATAGTAACATGAACAATATGTTGAAAATATTTGGCCAAAGTATCGCAAGCTACTGGTTGCGTTGTCCTATGTCACCTAGTTTAAAGCAACGTGATGTCAGATGAATATTGGTAACAAATATTAGATAGGTTCTTTAAACAGATCACTCAGTACCTGGAATAGGGTAGGAGAACCAAGTATACGTAGTATACATAAAGTATTCTATACTTAAGTTAACATGAGAGATCGGTTGGTAACCGAGTCATGGAATGAGAGATCGGTATCATACCGAGTCATTACAGTTGCATATGGTTATCTATTATGAGATTGATTGGCATGGAATGTGTGTTCTAAATGATGTTTTATTTAGAATAGAGAACATTATGTAAAAAAAATAAAAAAAAATTCCTTGTTTCTAAAGTCTTAAAATGGGAATGTTACATCTTGGTATCAGAGTTGAAGGTTGTAGCTCTTGGACCTACTGTGTCCATAATCTAATGAAACTTAAATTTTCTTGTAACAAAAATGGTTAGAACAAGAGGAAATGTTGCAAATAATCCTCCACCTGAGGAAGGAGCAACAACTACCTAGAAACTCGATGAGATCCTTGCTGCCTGTTGGACACAAGAGATCATTTGGTATGTACTTGAACAACAAGTAATGGGAAATGAGGAGGAAGAAGATGTTGATAACAATAATCAGCCACCTCTGGGGACAATGCCAATGTAGGTGTTGATAATAACAATGTGAACATACCTATTTCACTGAGAACAAAAAGGCTAGGCTAGAAGCTGAACTCACTAATGATATAAAAAGGATAAGTCCACCCAAGTTTGATGGCACCACATTAGGAGATGGAGCTGAGAATTGGCTCAGTGAAATGGAGAAATACTTTGCAATAAGGAATTTCTCAGAAGAAACAAAGGTGATATGGGGAGCATATCAGCTTTCCCATGAGGCATCTTCATGGTGGGACAGCCATAAGGATGAGTTAAATATTGATGAAACTAATATCACATGGGATCAATTTAAAGGATACTTTAGGCAACGTTGGTTGCCGTAACTTTACTATGATAAGAAAATGACTGAATTCTAGAACTTAGCTCAAGGAAAGCTAATTGTAATTGAGTATTGGGAGTGGTTTACAAAACTCCTTAAGTATGTACCTTAGTACCAAACTGATGAGAAGTTTAGGATATGGAAATTCATCATGGGATTGAATCCCATTATAGGAGGAGAGGTGGATGTTCACAAGCCCAACCACTATGGAAGGGGTTGTTGAAAAGGCCATAAGGTAGGAACATAAATTAAAGGCAATTTCTGCTCATAAGGAGGAAGTAAGGAAGAAAATTCCCAACTCCTCTTCATCATCTCTTGCACCTAAGAAAGGACCATGGAAGAAATTGGAATGAAAAGTAAGTTTTCAATTGATACTAATAAGAAAGAAGCAACAAACAAGTTTTTGGTAATGCATGGAACAACTTTTCAAGAACAATAATAATGGACAGAAGACCTATGGGGTCAAAATGATAACTCTAGGGCTGGAAATAAACCCGAGCCTAGGAAGGGACCTGTAGGAGGCTGTTATAACTGTGGAAAAGATCATTACACAAATCAATGCCCTTTGAAAAAGGATGATCATAATCAGCAAAGCACAAGATACATACTACAGTAGCTAACAAGCAAGCTGAGAAACAGGCCACGCCCATAGAAGTTTTGGGTAAGTTATTTGGTTTACCTATAACTATTATTTTTGATACTGGAGCTACTGAATGTTTTATTTCTAATAAATTAGCATCAAAACTAAAAATAAAAGATAGAAACATGGATAAAACATGGATTGTACAATATGGAAACAATGTTGTTCATATAGTTAGTATGTGTCTTTTTGGAGCAGTCCTTGATTTACCTAACTTTTCCATTGAAGTTGATCTTTATGTTGCACCTTTGGGGTCTTATGATGTAATCATAGGTGTTAATTGGTTAGTAGAACATAAGGCTAAAGTGGACTATTTTGAAAAACACATTAGTTGTTTAGATGACTCAAAAAAAAAGAGATTCAGGGTGTGAAACGTGAGATTTCTGTTAGAAAATTGTTAGCTATGCAACTTAAAAAGGCCAAAAATAAAGGTTGTACCTTATATGTAGTGAAAATTTGTAGAAATGATTGAAGAAAGCAGTGATGTCATGGAACGATATCCATTGTTATGAGACTTAGTGACGTATTTTGGAAGAATTGCTAGGTCTTCCACCCAAAAGGGAGTTTGATTTCACAATAGAGATCAAGCTTGGAACCAAACCGATTTCTAAAGCACCATACCGAATGACTACTATAGAATTAGTAGAGCTTAAGGCTCAGTTGCAAGAAATTTTGTCTAAAGGTTTGATTAGACCAAGTGTTTCACCTTGGGGAGCACCTGTAATTTTTGTGAAAAAGAAGGATGGAACACTTAGATTGTGCATTGATTACAAAATGTTAAACAAAGCAAAAATCAAGAATAGATACCCACTCCCTAGGATTGATGATTTATTTGATCAAATGCATGGAGCATCGGTATATTCTAAGATAGATATTGATCTGGATATCATCAATTATGGATTAAGGATGAAGACATTCATAAAACAATTTCAAAACAAGGTATGGACATTATGAGTTCACGGTTTTACCTTTTGGATTAACAAATGCACCTACAACATTTATGAATTTAATGAATAATATCTTTCAAGAATACTTGGACAAATTTGTGCTCGTATTCTTGGATGACATTCTCATATATTCTAAAAGTTTAGAGGAACACCATGAGCATTTGAAGATAGTTTTGGAAATATTAAGAAAGAGACGGTTATTTGGTAAGTTGTCTAAATGTTCTTTCTATGACACAGAAGTACACTATTTGGGACATGTAATAAGTAAGAATGGAATTGTTGTAGATCCTTCAAAAATTGTAGCTATAACTGAGTGGCCTGCACCAAAGAATGTACATGAAGTTAGAAGCTTCATGGGACTTGTTGGCTACTATAGAAAATTTGTAAAAGATTTCTCTAAGGTGGCTGCACCAATAACTTCCTTACAGAAGAAGGATAAAAAGTTTGTTTGGAATGAGAAATGTGAAATTGCATTCAAAACTTTGAAGGAACAGTTAACTTCAAAGCACCTATTCTAGTAGTACCAGATCCTAATGGAGATTTTATGGTGGTAACTGATGCATCTGGTGAAGGTCTAGGAGGTATTTTGTTACAAAATGATCATGTCATAGCTTACAAAAGTAGAAAACTAAAGTTACATGAGTTGAATTATGCTCCACATGATTTAGAGCTTGCTGCCATTGTTCATGCACTACAATTTTGGAGGCATTACCTGCTTGGTAAACCTTTTGAATTGAAAACTGATCATCTTGGACTGAAGTATATCTTCACTTAGCCAAATCTTAATGCAAGACAATGAAGGTGGTTAGATTTTTTGTCTCAATATGATTTTGACATCAGTTATATAAAGGGTAAAGAAAATAGAGTGGTTGATGCTCTAAGTCGTAGGAAGCACATTTCTACTCTTATAACATTGAGAACTCAATTTAAGGATGAAGTAAAAAGTGTTATGGAATCTGATTCTTACTATTAGCAAGCAAGTAAAGACAACGCTTGTTGCAGATCCGAATGATTTGAGGTATAAAGGTTTTCACTTTGATAATGAAGGAATCTTATGATTTGAAAATAGAGTATATGTACCTTTGCTAAATGATTTGAGAAAGAAATTGTTAGCAAAATTTCACAATTCACCTTTTTCTGGACACCCTGGTATTACAAAAGATGCTTGCTGATATAAAACAACAATATTTTTGAAGGGAATGAAAAAGGATGTTATAGATTTTGTGACACATTGCCTTGAATGTCAACGTGTTAAAGTGGAACATATGCACACCCACCGGTTTATTGTATCCTCATAGTATACCGCAGTACAAATGGCAAGTGATAAGCATGGACTTTGTTCAAGGGTTTCCTATGTCAAGAAACAAACATGATGTTATTTTAGTAGTTGTGGATAAACTAACAAAGGTAGCACATTTTATTGTGGGTAATCTGAAGGATGATTCTCCTGTGTTAGCTAAAAGATTTGTACATGAAATTTTTAGATTACATGGAGTACCTGAATTAATCATATCCGATAGAGATCCTAGAATGATGTCAAGGTTTTGGAAAATGCTTAATGTAACTCTAGGAACTAAGCTGAACTTTAGTTTATGCGTATCATCCGAAACAGATGGACAAACTGAAAGAGTTAATCAAGTTTTGGAGGATATGTTACGAATGTATTGTATGGACCAACAGTATAAGTGGGAAGAGTACCTTCCACTAGTTGAGTTTGCATATAATAACACATATCATGCCTCTCTTAAGATGGCACCTTTCGAAGCATTATACGGAAGAAAATGTAGAACCCCTGTTAGTTGGGACAACATTGAGGATAGAGAGGTAATTGGACTGAAATTCTTACTGAAATGGAACAACAAGTTAAAATGATTCGTGAATGCTTGAAAGAAGCAGCAGATAGACAAAAGAGTTATGTTGATTTAAAGTGGGTAGATAGGAAATTTGAACTTGGTGAGAAAGTCTTTCTTTGGGTTAAACCAAAAAGAGCTCTATAACTTTTGGCAAGGCTGCCAAGTTATCACCATGTTATGTGGGACCTTTTGAGATAGTTGAAGTAATCAACCTTGTAGCTTACTATTTAGCATTACCTCCTGCTTTGTCATGAATGCATGATGTTTTCCATATTTATTTGCTTAAGAAATACATTTCAGATTTATCACATGTGTTAAATTGGAATTCCTTGCAGGTCCAAGACCTAGGAATAATCATGGTTAAACCCATACGAGTGTTGAAACTTGCCAGTTGCATTTAAGAAATCGTGAGATAAGTCAATGCAAGGTCCAATGGGACCAATTTAATGAAGAAAGTGCAACTTGGGAAAACTGGATGATATGAAAACTACTTTTCCATATTTATTTGATCATAATTGACTTTGAGGACTAATTTTAAAAAAAATTTTATTTTATATTTATAAGTTTGCCGGTTATGGATAGACAACTATTAATTTATGAATAAGCAAGCTTTGTAAATGCTGATTTCTGGAACTTAAAATTTGGATATTGTTGCAAACTTATGTTATGAAAGTGAATAAATTGATTATTCAGAATGCAATGATTAAAATGAGATAATCATCGGGATGATGATTCTTTTTAGGAGGGAAGTATGTAACACCTTGTCAAAATGTTATATTCCTCTTTTGCATTGCAAGTGTTGACATGTGATTTTTAGGACAAATGTATGCTTCGTGGTTGTTGAAAAATCATGCTTTCCATGGATAAATCATTTTATGCTCTTTTATTGTAGGGCTGATATGTTGTTGCTTGCAATAATCTATTTCACTTCTTTGAGTAAGTTGTAATCTAGTAGAATGGTTGCAAACTTATCCTTTGCAATTGGACTCATCCTTGGATCAATTCCATTGATCCAAGGTATGTTTTAAACCTTCTTATCTAAACTGAATGAAAAACTGACATTCATTGATTAAGAGACTTAACGGACTGAACTTGTGTTTGTTGCAAATTATTTATCATCTTGAAAGACGGAACGGTTCTTGCATTCTATTTTGTGTTGTGCTCGGCTCTTCTTGATTGACCCTTGCAGGGTGCTTAATGATGTTAAGGGAAATAGAAACCTACTTTGGGATTCTAAAGAAGGTGAGAATATAAAATTGACCTATATCTATTAAGGTCTATCCTAATGGATTCAAGACTCAGGTGATTTACCTAACTCTTTCTACGCCACTCTACGTGAGATGACATCCTAACCTAAGTTGTTAACACTAAGTTAATATGAATGGGAAATAACCTAAGGGATGCTAAGTTATTTCTAACTTGTTGTATTTGGTTAAACTAAGAACTAACCTAAGGTGACAATCTATTATTTGAAGGTTATATCCTAAGGTTATATATTTTAAATTAACCTAAGATCTAACCTAAGAAAATTCTATCTATCCTAAACTAATGGGATATGAAAGGGAACCTATGGGTCATTGGCAAGTGGGAGCTAAGCGGTGGTTCCTAGGCTATTAATGAGATGTGATTTTTGTATTTAAAAAGGAAGAGTACTGCCAGACTTGGTAATTACATGGAAATTTAGAGGAACCTATGTGGAAGCATCACTAAGTTTGGAAATGCAAGTGGAAGATAAACTTAGTCTTGCCAACTTTGGATGGTGGAAAGGAAAGATAGGTGGAGATAGCAAGTTGGAATATGTAAATTAATGGCATTAATTCACCCGGTTTTGGTGAGCAAGTTGTCTTAGAAGGCATGCAGGTGGATTTGTTGGGGGTGGTTTTACTTTACATGCTTCATGGTTTTTGCTCTGCATGGAGCTATTTGGTTTTTTGAACCATTAGTTTGATTTGCATTTAGTGGCTTTTTTTGAATTCTATGATCTATTTTTAGTTCGAGGAATGTATAAGAGGCATTGTGGAAAAATATTATTGTTGTTTGATCTTGCTTGGAGAAGAAGGGGTGTTGTAAACTCGGCTATAAGTATTCTTCGGATCGATAAAGGCACTATCAGGCATGATAGGCTCTACCCATTAAGATTTATTACTTTCTTCTAAATGATTCATTAAAACAAATCTGCTCACTAGATATATATATTTTTGCATGATGTATCTGGTTATTTACTTACTTGTTTTCTTGAAATTTATGTGGGTTTTAGAATACGAATCTTTGGCTGTTAGATGGTAGTTCTTATGAACTTTATCTGTACTAATTCTTGGTGGTATTTAAATGAACTTTCTTTTAATATATTTGTTACTTGTATTCAAGTCTGGTGTTGTCTAAATGGGAATGCATTGCCATATGTTTCATTCTAAACTATCATTAAGAACATTAGTTTGTTGAGCTTGAAGTAGAGTTCCTTGGCCATTTTGAACTGGCATTGTATTTTGTTTGGTTCTGTATCTCAGTTTAAGTTTTGTGTTTCAGGGAGTTGTAATAGAGCTCCGTGGATGTTCTAAACTTGTGTGAAGATTTGTGCGTTGTTATGATCTTTTGTTTGGGCCTTGTGATTGTTTGGACTGAATGGAACTAATTGTAGATTTGAACTCCTGGTTGAGCCTTCGTATTTTGACATTGTACTTATTTAGTTCTCATGCTGAATTGGTATTCGAGTTATGAGTTTTTCTCTGTACTTTTACTCAGAGCTAAGTTTTATTCTTAATTATGGAACTATGAATACTATACTCACATTGAAATGTGTGTGGACTTGAGCCAGTGTTAGAGTCTAGAAAATTTTGAACTTATGTTTGAAGTCATATTTGACATTGTACATGTATTTTAAGTTTGCGTGTTCTGGATCTATGTGAGAGGTGATGTGTTTACTTGTTTCATGAGCTAGGTTTTGGTTGGTGTTGGTTTTGTAAGCTTTAATCTCATTAATATATTCGTTGAAGGGACCTTTGGAGTTTTGTATTGGTCAGATGTAGACTGAGTATCTTCTTTTGAAACCTCCTTTGTATTGCTTCTTGTGTGAGAATTGTTGTATTACTTGCTTTCGTGTCGCACGGTGTTCTTGAATATGAAAAGGCATGTGAGTTCAAAGTAAAACCTCTCCCTCTCTACCCTGAGTGAATCTCGTGTCATGTAGGGAGCTTGGCTATTTAATTCTCATGAATTAATGGACTAGAACTGCAATCTATTTTGGGATAGTCATATCGATTGAAGAGGCGTATGGAATGTATTATTTAATTCCTTTTTGTCTTTGATGTTGAGAAAAGAGAATATTATGTAAAAAAATTCCTTGTTTCTAAAGTCTTAAAATGGGAATTTTACAAAAAATTAAAGAAATAATGTTGAGAGGGTCCCTTAGAGTTTGAAAATAATTTCAAAGTTTTATAGGCTAAATTTTTAGTTATTATTACTAGTTTCTTCAAAAACTTGTGCAAGCTTAAGAAAAACTAATTAAGAACTCATATTAAGAATTTTGGAAATTTAATATCAATGAAGAAGGTGATAAGACTCTACACATTTAAAAATCATCTAGATGGGTGTTTTAAAACACTATTTGGTGAGTGTAAATATTTTAGCATTCAAATTTGTAATGATTTTTGTATTGGGTTAGGGATAGTAAGAAGAAACAACAACATGAGGGAGATCTGTATAATAAGTAGCACTTGCTAGAGGAATGGAGTCAAATTATTTAGCATACACCTATACCCCGATAAAGAGTTCTCAAAAATAATACAACTTGTGTGGGTTCCTTGTAATTTATCCAATTCAATACCAATCTAAGACCAAGGTTTCAAGTAGCCAAATTGGTAATTTTTGCAAAGGAGGGTAAGATGATCAATTCTACAACTTCTAAGGATTTGAATGACTGAAACAAGATGAATTAAGGCTAAAATACTTGCTTGAAGCATTAATTGCATTGAATTAAGCCTATATGTCAGTTTTGCAATATTTTTTTATTTGTTTGTATTAAGAACAAGTAAAATTGTATGTTTTGGGTTAGGTTGAAGTTGATTGACCAACTTTTCTAATTGAGAGTATCAATATACAAAGATGATGTGACTACATCATATTGGTATTAAATTAGGAAGAAGAAGGAATTGATAAGAAAGTGATAGAGAGAGAAGGTAAGAATTGGTTTTTATATCCAAATCATTGTACCATTAGGTAACATGGGATCACCTCTCAAGCTATGGGACTTGGCTTAAAGTGAACCTCTAGAGAATTTTAACTTTCTCTTCCTAAACTAAGTGATGTACTATTCCTAGTGTAATAAAATGGTTATCGAGACCTATACTAACATTTTCATGGGCTTTAGAGAAAGAGATATTTTGCAAAAAAAAACTACACTAGAGATGGTGATACACCAAATGAAAAGTGATGCTAGAATTTTGGAAGGTTATTTTGAAGAGGGTGTTGTGCACCACAAATCAACTTCACCTACTGCAGCTTAGAAAGGGTAAAAAATACCACAAACTAAGAAGCATGTGTTCCCTTTGTTAAACTAAAATAGACAAACAATATTTCAGTCTTCCAATGAATAAGGATGAAACTGAGAAGGGTGAACAAACACCTCAACTCAACTACATGTCGAACTCCACCACTTGATAAAAATAGAAGTCCAAGAACCTACAATAGAAACTTAAACTTGCACAGTGTATCTATAAGCATGAGAAAGACACAAAGAAGTATGTGGAATGATGAAAAGGACTAATAGTAGTCATAAAAAACACATTTTTATTACTTCAAAAATGTGCAAAATGCATCATTACATTTAGAAGAGGCAATGGTTTCCATTATAGTCTTGGAAAGGAGGCTTGAAAGTTCCCCAATCCACAAAGCTAACTTGTAGAAGAGAGAGGATTCTTGAAAAATATGCACTTTTCTAAGATGTCTAACTTGTCCAACTTGTGTCACATGTCTAACTTCTAAAAAATGTGTAACCCCTTAGAATGAGCTTCCAACTTACATTTATAGAAGAATTCCATGAGAGAAGAGAGGAGAAGTCATAAATTCCTTCCTAAAATGAAGGCACATGATGGTCAACATTAATTACAAAGTTGGTTGAACCACTTAAGAACATTCCATCATGTGTCATTAATGAAAGGTCTAGAACTTATCCATCTATTTAATTAAAAGAATATTTAAATAAAATATTTTAATAATAATAAAAATATTATTAATTAAAATATTTTAATAAAAATATTAATTTAATTATTATTTTAAAATAACATCAATTTAATGATAATTCCAAGTGGGACCCCCTTAGGGTTGGTTTGCATTGAAGGGGGGTCCCTTGAGAGAAAGGCCAACTCGGTGGTTGGCTCACCTGCAAACTCATTGATTTGGTCAATAGGATCCCCTCACATTTGAACATGGTGGGCTCATCCCATATTCCACCGAATATTCTCATCCTAACTCGCTTGGTTTGAGCTATTCACGCTCCACCAATGATAAGTTTGCGATCCTACCTCAACGGACTCTCATCTTACATGTAAGCTCGTCATCACCGAATATAGCTTCAATGTTCTTCATTTATGAGCTTGTCATTGAGCTCCTTTGATTAAATCCTAAACCATCATTTTTCATATCTTCCATGTGAGCTATGAATGACTACTTCGAACAAGCCATTCTATGCCTCAAACTCACCCTGAGATATTTCCCATGTGGCATCGAATCTTCTCCATGTTGAGTCCTTTATGATATCATCCTCGCGAGTTGTTTCCATAAATAGATCCCCATTTTTAAGTCCTTTGTTGACTGAGTTTTTCTAATGCATATATCTCATTATAACCACGACTCATCAAACCACCCTATGACTTACCTACCAAGCTCTCTTGTCGATCGATGCATCTAACTCATCAACTCGAGCTCGGCATGAGTCATAATATTGTTGAATAATCCTTCGAGATCTCTCCACGAGTCTTCCGAGCTCTACACGCGAATGATGAAAACTAACATCCCTCTCTACTTCCTTGCTCAACTCATGAGTTGTTTTGAATCCTATGAGCATTGGATCGACTATCCTAACTAAGCTCATCATTTTCATGACTCTCGAATTGCTTCCACAAACTATGTGTTGTATACCATGACCCATGAACCCGATCGATTACCTTCCATGCTCGATGTTCATCACTACTACTCTTTTTACTCATTTCCTCCAATCAAGGCCTTCTCAATCTCATCCTTGACTACTTTAGCTTCCTTATTGATATATTAGGTGAGCTTGGACTTATTCCTAGTGCAAATACTTTAAATTTTTTTAAGGCACGACTCACCGTCAACCCCTACTGATCACACCGAGCACTAGGATCGAGCTATTCATGTTACATCTTTGGCTTCGTCCTCTGGTTTCATGTTTGTGAGTTCACCCATACAAGATCATGCCATTCTATTCAAATCCTTAAGTGGCTTTTGATTCACATCACTACCATGCTTGTTTAATGTTCATTCTTGGTTCTGAACTATCCCAATGGAAAGTTCATTCCCATTACATGATCTCTTCATTTTTATTTTGAATTTGTACTCATTTCACGAATCTATCAATACCTCTGAGATTCCTTCCTACTCACATGTCTTTGTACTCGTGCTTGTATTTCCTTGAATGGCTGAGTTCCTTCCCTCTCTGGAAACAAAGGAACCATGCTCATTGGTTATCTTGAGCTCTATCTTGAGATCTTGATCTCTTCTTTGATTTGGTGGCTCTCTCAAGCTAATATTTCTCCATATTTGAGAGAAATATGTAGAATTTTTCGATCATGTTTGCATTTTCACACCTCTTCACCTCACTTAGCTTGACGATGTTGATTCCTACGATCACCTTGAGAAATTCATTTGGTCTTTCAAAGGGCTTCTCTTTGAATACATGCTTAAGACATTTATATCATGTCGAGCTCCAAACCTTGACAAATATTGTCACCTCATTATTTGATAGTATTCTGAGCTCCTTCCATGCATCATCTGCAACATTTTTCCCCCAATATTTTCTTTGACATGACCAACTCAACCTTCAAGCTTCCATGGACATGGCTCTCATAGGCTAGAATCCATCCAAGTGATTCTAAGTATTGAGTTATAGCTTACTTTAGTATTTCCTCAACCTTGACTCAAAAATACCTTCATCAAACAAACTCCAACCTAGAAAATATGACTCAGTCATCTAAGATATTTTGATGAACTCATTTCCTTAACATGATCACATGCCTATGTATCTGCCAAAAACACTCATCCATCCACTTGTCTCTTATGCACACCATATTCTAAGCTACATATAGAGTAATTTTCATTCTCTCACATTCATCGATGATGAATGGGTCTTATGCCTATGTTTATGCAGAGCTTTCAGGTCTCTACCAACCTCCCACTAATTCAAGCCACTAGGCATCCTAGAGCTTTTAGCAATACTATAATAAAAATTCATTCCACATATTTGAGGATTATGCCAAATGACTAGGATTTTGCTTGACATCACAACAAAAACTCCTTGTTTTCCCAGCCGATGTGGAATTTTGACTCTGGCTTTCCTACACAACGTCCCCACCTAGAAATGCTTCCTATGATCCCCACATTCTTGGAATTTTAAGTCTTGGAACCCAAGGATCATCTTTCATCATGGCATGGATTATTCATCACAAAAGTCCACATTCTTGGCAATTCAAACCTTAACCCCGAGACCCTCCCAAAATTTTTTTTTTATCTCATGACTCAGTGACCGAGCTCTAGACCGAGCTATGTCTCAACTCCAAGACTCACCGATATCCCAAAACTCATTTTCATGCTCATGAAACTCCCCATATTTTCACCGACACTGCAAACTCGATCAAACTCTATTTGATGGGCTCACTAAGCCATCCATATACTCACCTTAGCTTAGTGCCATGAGCTACTCTCTTACTCAAGTTCTTCAGTTCAATGTGTGGATTCAAAAACTATGAGATTAACACATTCCTTTCCTTTAATGCATGCCTCAAATGACATGTCCATCGATGAGCCAAGCCAAGCTCCCAATGTAATTAGACATCGATCAACTCAGCCAAGAACTCGAGCTCAAGCCACTTTACCGCTAACTCACCAACTCTTCCAAGACTCACCGAGCTCCCTTTTGAACAACTCAAGTGATCCCTAAAAATATTTTTCATGAGCCCATTTTTGATTCATGATATTATCTTGTATTTTTTCATTTCATCTCATATCTCTTTAACCGAGCTCTATAGGACTTGACTCAAATGACCAAGATCTCCTCACTGATTGAGCTCAACTTGGTTCAATTCAATGTTAGGTGAGCTCTCTTTATGCAACATTGGGTGATCTTTCAATACCCATGTAATTTTTGAATGAGTTAATATAACCCAACCCTTTAAACCTATATATGACATTAACTCACCGAGATTCTCAACAAGTTGATAGAGCTTGAAGACCCCTTTTAGGCATTCCCACACCTGTTTTAAATTTTTTTGGATTGCTTAGATTCTCCTTGAAAACTAAGGATCATAGAGATATAGTAGAATCTCCTCAACATGATTAATTAATTACTTTAATTATTTCATCTCCATGATGACTAGAAGTGGGTCCCTAAGACCAATTGTTTTTCATTTCAAACATAATAGGACCTCGTTGTCAATTTTTCCATGTGTGCAAAATTGGATAACATTTTTGGTGACCTCTCAAGGATGATTTCCTACTAAGCATGATTCTAGTAGCCTTAAGTCATCCATTGGGCATGGAGTCAATATTGGAATCCTGAAAGTGATTTGATATTCTATGATACATCTAAAATCTTTCTTGGTATTATTGATCTTGAACTTTGTGGTAACACTAGGCAGGAAAAGTATTGAAGCTAAAAAACATTTGACACTTACAGAGCACTATGAAATTTGAATGAAGTATTTTGAGGAATTAGAAATCCTAAAACTCTCTTGAAAATTTGAACCATCTTCTCCTTTAAAACCTTCCAATGATGCTACAATATGCATAAGAAAACAACACAAAACACAACAACAAGGAAAACAAAATGAAAACAACACATAACAATGTGCAAAAGCACTTGGAGGAAAACACCTAACTAAATGTATACAGGGGGTGGAATGATCTCAAAAGAAATATTTGAGATGTATCCCATTCACATGAATGGGTAAATTATTCTCCATTGAGCCTAGATAGATGAAATGAATTCACCTCTTTACAACTCATGATGATGTATGGCCCACTCAGAGAGTGTCAAACTTGGTGTGTTTTTGGTTTGGTTCTATCTTCATCCCATTTGAGAACTAAATCTCCCTCTTGAAAATTCCATTTCAGATGACCTTCTTGTCAAAATATTTCTTAACCTTGAGCCTGATGTTGCTCCAAAGTCTTCATAGCCTTGTTTTGTACTTCTTCCAACTCCATGAGTTTCAGCAAACCTGACTATCAGAGGATCACTCTCCATAACCTCAAGTTGATGAGCTAACTCCAAAGAAGGTAACTCCAAAGAGAGAGATGTTTTTCTTCTCTTCCATATACAAGCATGAAAGGAGAATTTCAATGGCCCTTTTAGGTGTGATCGATCTTCCCATAAATTTTTTTAAGCTGTGTGTGTCAAGTCCTCCGTTAGTCTCCATTGTGCACTTGATAATCCTTGTGAGGTTTTTGTTACTAGACTCATCCAATCCATTTCCTTGTGGATAGTAATTGGATGAATTTTGAGATAAATCCATTCTTAACAACCCATTCACTCAACTTCAGACCAAGAAAATCCATTGCATTATCTGAAATGACTATGTAAATGGAACACAAACCTTGTCATTATACCTTCTAAGAAATCAAGAACTACCTTCTCATTTCTCTCCTTCAATGCTACTACCTCTTTCCATCGAGTAAAATAGTTATGTTGTAGTAAGGACCCATTTATGTCCATCACTAGATGGAGGATTAATCATTCCAATGAAATCCAACCCCATTGAACAAAGGGTTGATCCACTTGAATTGGATGTAGTGGAAGAGCTACCAACTTCTTTTTTGGTGAAAAAGGCACATTCCTTACACTTCCTTACCCAGAGATGGGCATCTTTGAATAAATTTGGCCAATAGTAGATAGGCTCACATGATCTTGGTAGTATTTGTTCATGTAGCATAATAATGTCCTCTAGATAGGCCATTGTGAAACTCTTCTAGTATCTTACTTACTATGTTCTAGTCCCATGCACACCGAAGGAGAACACCATTCAAATCCCTTCGAAAGAGAACATTATCTACTAGAACATATGGAATAGACTAAAGATGGAAATTCCATCTTTGATTTTTATCCATGTTCACAGGATATACTCCTGAGAAAAGGAAACTCTTCATTTTGGATAACCAAGTCAACCTGATCATCACCTTCATCAATGTTTAGGAGTGTCACATCCTCATCACCTTTTGATTCCAGGTCTATAGCAAGTTGTTGACACAAACCTTTACCTCTAAAATTTTGGTAACTTTGATATGTATGTCATACTCCATCACCTTTGTGATCCATCCAACATGTTTTTTCATTCATCTCTTTTTTAAAAAAATTCCTTGACACCTAGATGAGACACCATTAGATGAATTTTTTTGTTGGACAACATGTGCTTGAATTTCTTCAAATCTTGAATAACTACAAAGACTTGTTTTTCAATGAATGAATATTTGAGCTCATAGTATTTGAGGGATTGACTGAAGAAAGAAATTGGTTGCTCCATCAGATCATCATTTTTCTAGGTGAGGATCCCTGAAATGCTCTCTTGACCTATAAAAGCATAAAGAATAAAATATTTATCAAACCTAGGGTTCACCAACGTGGGAGCTTGAGAAATGGCCATTTTGATGGCTTCAAATCTCTCCCTTCCTTCCTTTTTCCATGAGAATGGAATATTTTTCTTTTCAACATGGTTGTTAGTGGTTTAGCCAATGCTGCGAATTGAGGGATGAATCTCCACATGAAGTTTATGGTTCCCAGAAAACTCTAGAGACCCTTCTTGTGACTTGGGAGAGATAAGGACATAATCAAATGGATCTGGATGGATCAATAGAAATTCCTTCCACTGAAACAACATGCCCCAACAAATTTCCTTCATGCACTAAAAAATACATTTCTTGGGGTTAAGTGAAACCCCAAATTCTCTACATCTTTGGAAAACCTTCCTTAGATGTGTGATGTGGTCTTCTGCATGCTTAGAGTATACAATTATATCATCAAGGTAACCAAGATAATATCATTGATTAGTCCCTTAAATTCCATGTCCATGGCTCTTTGGAAAGTATCCCCAACATTTGGACAATCGAATGCCATTTTTTATTGTAAGCATATACATGCCCCACTTGGTAGTGAAATCCATTTTGAATTGATCAGATTCTTGGACCAGAATTTGATTGTAACCTAAATATCCATCGAGAAAAGAAAATATTTGAGCTCCTACCACCATTTGAAGGATTTCTCCATTGATGGAAGAGGATAATGATCTTTCAATGAGGCATGGTTCAAATCCCTGAAGTCCACACATAACCAAATTTCTCCATTCTTCTTCCTTTATGGACTAGATTGGATACCCAAGAGGAATGCTTTGATAGGAAAAATTATACAGGCCTCGATGAGTTTGGTTAGCTCCTTTCTCATTAGTGGCTCAATTTTGGGATTAATTGGCCTCTATTTTTTGGCTTGGCATTAGGATCTTTGATGGTATGTTGTGCTATACCTGGATCAAAACCACGCAGGTCTTTGTAGCTCCATGAAAAAATGTCATGATACTCTTTGACAAATTTTGATGAAATATTTTTTCTCTTGGGAGTACATACTTTTCCGATCTTTAGAAACTTTTCATTTTCTACCTTGACTTCCTCAAAATCTTCTTCTTTGACCACCATGTTAGAGATTTGTCTTTTGGCTTGATCATATGAATTGAAGATGGATTCCAGAGTAACTAAGCCTTTTGGTAGCTTGTTTATTTTCAATTGTATGATTTTATCACCATATGCTTCTTGTAACTTTTCTTGACCTTTCGTAGCAAACTCTTCCTCCTCTTGTAGAAACAAACAATTTGTTTGTCACTATCGAACACTTTCCAACTACTCACATTATTAGGAACTACAAGTCAAACCACCATTTTGACATATTTTCACCCTTCTTTCATGATATCAATAGGTATATCATATTGTGATCCAACTGTAGCAATCCTATCACATCTTGATTTTGATTTCTAGGAATAACATGAATCCAAAAGCCTTGAAATATTCAATCAAATCCCAAATCGGTTCTTGTATGATCTTAAAAGATCATTTTTGGATGCACTACTCATTTTTCACTTGATGAACAACTAACTCACTATCTCAAAAATAGTCAAGGATTTGATTCCCTTCTTTTGAGCCAATTTAATTCCTTGCACAAGGGCCTCATATTCAACAACATTGTTAGTGCAACTAAATTGTAACTAGAAAGATGAGAAGTACTTATCCCCTTCTAGAGAAACTAATATGACACTAATCACTTGATCCATTCTTACTCCTCGAACCATCGAAAAATAATTTCCAAAGTCCTTCATAATTTTGGGTCTTAACAAGTTGTGGTATGATCGCACCTTCTTCATGAATGCAATATGTACCCAATCTCATCTCTTCTAAAAAGAAGCAAACCAACTTCTTCCTCTACTAATAAATCAATGTAGGGATCATACTGATGGTCTCAAATTACCTCATCCAAAAAAGTATAGGGAATTCTTCCACAAGAGTGGTTGGTTCATGATCAACAACTTCTTCCTCTCGATCATGGATGGTATAATTCCCATTTATAGACTAGTAGGTATAGGGCTCCACATGATTATGAAAATTGGTTATGCCCTTATAGTCACTTTAGTTTTGTATCAAGTCCTAAGGATCATATGTGACCAATCAGCTGATAGGTAACCACCCATCTTGGCAGTGAAATCTCATGATAGGAAAATGGTGAAGAGAGGAGGAAGATCGATGACCGATATGTCTTGTGTGAAAGAAAATGGGACATGCATGGATAGTAATCTGAGTCCTTTGATGACTCCAATGGTTTGAAATATTGTACCATACCATCCAACTGAACAAATCCTCTGCAAGACTGGTGTATATTGTATTCCTAATATGTCTGTAATTTCTTGGGCATGAATGAGCTACTAGACGCCAAAATCGATCATGTAATTATGTACCAAATGATCACCAATGATCAGAGAAATATAGAATGGTGGTGGTTTTTTCATCTTAGGAATATTTTCCCTTCTAGTTGACACAAAATTGTAGTAATTTCTACCCCATGACTCAATGATCCATCGGTTGTACCAAAACTTTTCAGAGCTTCTTACAATAGATTTATTTGAGAAGGAATTGAGAGTGCATCCCACATGGTAACAACTCAGGTTGGTCTTCTTCATTTATTCTACAATACTAAAAGGGAATTTCTCCTACTTTGCTGACATTTCTTTGGGCATTAGAATCCTCTTTTGGAAAGTTCTTATTGGGTACTATGATGCCTGAAGAACCTTCTTTTCTTGCATCTTGACTAGCCTAGCATGTTTTGTTGATTTCTTTCCTCATCTTTATGGAAACCACCACTTGTGGCTGAGGATTGTGAAGTGGATGCTTGATCAGATTTGGAAGGTTGAGATTCCATTTCTCTTTTTGGAATGAGTGTTTTCACTGCACCGATGAAGAATATGTATTCAACCCAAAAATATTCTTTTACCAATTTAGCAAAGTGGTTTCTTTAGGTTCTTGTGGTTGATCTTCTATTTCTGTACGTAGATGAATTTTTTTGAATCTGGAGGGAGAATATACACTTTAAACCATAAGGGTCTGGCTAAGAACTTCATTGGGAAAAAATATTTATTTTGGGGTTGAGAACAAGGATAACACCATTTGTAGTCTTGAACTAGATTATTCTGGACAGGTATTATGGCTCTAGATGAGCTAGCAACAAGAGGATTCATAAATTTCAAAGGCTTGACATTTGCAACTTGATTTGAATTTGATTTTGAGATTGATTTGTTCCCTTGAAAAGGAGGATGGTTAGCCTGATACTACTGATTTTTTGGCTGGTATGGATAGTTATATTGAAATTGTTGCCTCTTGAGTGCAATAAGCTCATTCCCAAAAGTTTGCAGTAGTGACTTGACTTTAAATAGATCATTTGAAGGGGTGGGGTAGACTAAACTAGTTTTTGGAAGATTCTAGAATAGGAGAAATGGTAGGCTGAGTGTTTGTAAGATCAGAGACAATGGCATTGGTGGTCATGGAGCTATCTTTCCATCCTGAATCAAGGAATTCTCCACTCTTATGGAAACTTTGTAGGCATCAGTATGTATAGTCCCTCCCATGGACTAGATCATAACTACTACATCACTATTCAAGGCTCATAAATAGTACAAGAATGCATTATTTGGAGAAGGCTTTATGAGTTCCAAAATCCTATTCCAAGTCCTTTGGAATCAGAAGTTGAAATCACTCATGTACTCTTGAGGATATCTCTTTATGGTAGTGAGTTGTTCCATGAGTGACAAGTGGTCACTCTTGTCTTTGAATTGTTTATAGATTCTCCTAACTCATCCCAAGTGGTTATAGTACCAACCTCTAACCCATGAAACCACTAAAGTGATTTTCCCTTAAAGGAAGTAGTAAGGAGTCTAACCACAACATTGTCTTCTATAACATTATGTACTACACAAATGCTAGCCACATCAAGAATATGTTCCATAGGAGTAATATGAGTTTCCCTATGTAAAAGGGTAGAATTTTGAGTGCAACAACAGGTATAGGATCCCATTGGGCTAATAGAAGAGGGTTTCTACATTGAATGCAGGAAACACTTGGTTCCTTACCATTCTACCAAGAGGCTGATTGTTCCTAGGTGGAGGGAACCTTCCGTAAGGAGGAGTTGAATGACCTCTACATGTGGTGATGTTGTAACTAGTGATGTTGAAATGCCTCTTCTTCTTCTTCTTGGAGGAGACAAGGATAACTCAATATGCTGATAATTTTCTTCTCATCTCACAGAAGCTCTTATATGAATTCTTCACATATGTTAACACATTGAGATACATTGAAATCTAAAAATATGGAGTCACTAGGTACTTTGATTTATTACAAGTATGAAGAGAAGTACCAACTCTTGGTCTTATTGGGTGTGCCAAAAATTATTATCTCCAAATCACTGCACCCTCTAAATGGAAAGAATGTGAACAGGACATTTGGTGTGATTGGGTAACATGGGATCACCTCTCAAGCTATGGGACTTGGGCTCAAGGTGAACCTCTAGATAAGGTCTTCCTCTTCCTAAACTAAGTGTTATACTACTCCTAGTGTAATAAAATGGTTATCTAGACCTATACTAACATTTTCATGGGATTTAGGAAAGAGATTTGAAACAAATAAAACTACACTAGGGATGGTGATGCACCAAATAAAGGGTGTTGCTAGACTTTGGGAAGGTTTTTTTAAGAGGGTGTTGTGCACCACAAATCAACTTCACCTATTGTAACTTGGAAAGGGTAAACAAAATACCAAAACTAATAAGTGTGTGTTCCCTTTGTTAAACTCAACTAGAAAAACAATCTTTCAGTCTTCCAATGAAGAAGGATGAAACTGAGAAGGGTGAAAAATCACCACAACTCAAATGCATGCAGAACTCCACCACTTGATAAGCATAAAACTCTAAGAACCTGCAATAGAAACTTAAACTTGCACAGTGTATCTATAAGCATGAGAAAGGCACAAAGAAATATGTGGAATGATGAAAAGGACTAATAGTAGTAAAAAAACACACACTTTTATTACTTTAACAATGTGCATAATGCATCATTACATTTAGAAGAGGAAATGGTTGCCATTATAGTCTTGGAAAGGAGGCTTGAAAGTTATCCCACAATCCACAAAGCTAACTTGTAGAAGAGAAAGGATTTTTGAAAAATATGCAGCTTTCTAAGATGTCTAACTTGTCCACTTGTGTCACACATCTAACTTCTATAACCAATGTGTAACCCCTTAGAATGAGCTTCTAACTTACATTTATAGAAGAAATCTATGAGAGAAGAGAGAGAAAGTCATAAATTCTTTCCTAAAATGAAGGCACATGATGGTCAACATTAATTACAAAGTTGTTTGAACCACTTAAGAACATTCCATCATGTGTTATTAATGAAAGTTCTATAACTTATCCATCTCATTTAATTATAGATTGATTCAAGGCAAAAATCATGTTTCTAGGGTCCCCTCGGATTTTTTCTAACTCTCCTGTCCAAGAAGAAAGGAGAAAGTTCTAAAAAGGGTGAAAAAGTTGTAAAAAACAAGCTTGGGCAGAAAAAATCATGAAAATCAGCTAAGTCCTAGTCCAGGCGGTCCTTGGGACAGTTGGGACGTCGGGGCATGAATCGGCCGAAAAGCCTCCAGCGGTTCGCAGCAAAGACTCAGGGGACATTGGGACATCGGGACGCGTGGGACGCGAAAGGGTGAATTCGGCCAAGGAAAAAAAATTAACTAATCACAGTGCGCAGAATAGGTTGGGACATCTGGGCCGTGAGGACGCGAAGGACGTGAACCACCCGGATCGGCCGAAACAGAGAACTTTACACTGGGACAGTTGGGACAAAGGGACGCGTGGGATGCGGAAACCAAGGAGCCGAGAGCCAATCAAATAATGCCACGTGTCTTCACCTCAAAGAGGGACAGGGAAGCCCGAATCGGGTGGATCGGAGGAATTTGTCCTAGATAGTTCGGGACAACTAGGCCAAAGGGACGCGAGGGACGTGAAAAGCCGGCAGAGCCCAGCAGACGAATCAGGAAACGCCACGTGTCACAAGGGAAAACATCCAAAATTTCAAAGGGCAAGGTTTGAAGTGTTGGCCCGAGCCAATAAAAAGAGGACACATGTCCTAAGGAGAAGGGGAGTGTGGAGCTCGGGGAGGAATTAGAGAATTTGGCAAAAGTTTTGGCCAAAAACTAAAAGGTAAAGGATGACCCCGCGCCCCTATCCTCCAACCAGATCATGCCACGTGTCCCAAGTGGCAGGGACGCGGGGAAAAATGGGAAATTTTCCAAAATTACAAAAAGTCAAAACTTTCAAGGAAAACCCATGGGTAAGGGAAGGAGAGAGAATTGCTCATCCAATCAGCACCCGACACGTGTCGTCTAGGTGGTGGAGCGCGGAAAAAATTTCAAAACCCATTTTTGCCTGTTTTGTGCCCTAAATCTTCAGATCGCCATATCTTTTGATCCAGAGCTCAGATTTGCATGTTCTTTATATCATTGGAAAGCTTATAAAATTCTCTACATGATTCCGGGGTCAATCTTGAATTTTGGTTTAGTATGGAGAGAGAAAGTTAAGAAATGGCTCTGACGCGTGTCCATGGCCAGAAATGACATTTCAACGACCAAATTTAATGCAGAATGGGTCGCATTCTCCTCCAATCCGGTCAAAAATGACAGGGTATGGGTTTGTAAGGTCCTCCATGCTGATTTAATGCATTTTAGTCAATGAGGAATGGGCTCCCATGTTTTGTACATTTTCTCTCTCCTGGGCTCGACCCATGCAATGTAAAAGCCAGATTTGGCTCATTTCTAAAGGTGGAACACTTTTTGGCATAGCAACTTCTTCTTTCACCTCCAGCAAGTGATTGTTGCAAGAATCAGACCTCTTCAAAGATTGTAACAGTTTTCTACCTCTCTGAGGTTGTAATGCAGTGGTTTTTGACATTGGAAATGATAATGCAAGCTTTGTGAATGGGTTTCAACCTTTGTTTGTATTATTTGCTTCATTTCAGATCCTAAATTATATCTTATCAGCCTGTGTATGTTTTATGTTGCAATCTTTGGTTTGTGTCTATTTGCATGACAAAAATATTCACCACTCCTTTTGGTGCATCACCATCTTTAGTTAGTTTCAATTTTTGCACATTTCTATCCCTGTCTCCTTGCAATTTAGAGTAGGATTAGGATCTGAACCTCTGTAGTTGTGCAAGCATTAGATCTAATCAGAGGAGTTTGAGGAACCAGCCTCTAATCTGGAGATTCCTCTCTCGCCACAAGTCCCACACTTGGAGAGAGGTTTCCATGTTGTGCAATCACACTGGATGCTAGAGTGATCAACCTAGAAGCCCTGATCAACAACATCCGGGGGTGGTGTGATTTTGCACTAACAGCTTTTTGGCACACCGGTGGGACCTAGAGGTCTCATTTTTATTGCAGAAAAGTTGATGTGCATCTCGCTGCAATTTTCTTGCTTGAAAAGAGCTATTATTTGCATATCCGCGACTCCAAGGGGAAGAATCAACTAGTTTCAGCAGCACAGCCCGAAAACTCATGAGAAGAATCACCACAAGGTCAAGAGTTGGAGAAGAAGAAGTGTTGTTTGAATACCTGCAATTATCTCCAAGAAGAAGGCAAAGAGGAAGAAGGATTCAAAGGTCTCCATCTCCACCAAACAGAACTCTCTCAACTCCTCCACCTGGTAGGCCTTTCATTCAGTCAACAAGGGTTTTAAGACCAATTAGAATGGCACAAAACAACCCCTATGTCAACTTCACAGGCAGCAGCCCACTTGCCCTCAATGCACAACATCCAATTCCTATTGCAGCCTTGAAGAACATTCCCTACTTCACTGGAGAAAATCAGACTACTCTGGGTGATCATGTTAAAGATATTGCTAACCTTTGTGCAATTCATGAAATCAATGAGATGCAAGTGGCTGTCAAGTTACTGGCATCTTCATTCAAGGGTAAAGCATTGCAATGGTTTAGGAGCCTTGGAGCTGGTTCTATCACAAATTGGAATCAGCTGTGTATAGCACTTCATGAGCAATTTGGAGAAAAGGGAGACAACTTGTCTCTTTTGGAGCAACTGACAACCATCAAGAGAGCTCCCAATGAGCAGCTGACCGATTTCAACTTCAGATTTCAAAAGACTTGGGAGAGAATTCCAGTGGTCAAGCCAACAGCAGAAGGTGCTTTTCTCTACTATCTCAAAGCTCTAAATTCTGATATTTCTATGTTGATTCAGTCCATGGGAGGCATAACTATCCCTATGGCTTATAGCATTGCCATTAGGGCTGAAAATTGTTTGATCCAAGCTGGAAAACTTGCCCCTAGACCTCCCATGCCATTGTTTCCAAGTTTAGAGAGTCCAAACACCAATCAAGCACCTAATTTGGCTCCTTCTCCCACTCCTAGAAATCAGAGTTCAAATGAAGCTTCCACTTCATCTCCAAGTGCCCCAAATGAGCTTCAAGAAGTCATGAAGCAATTGCAAAACCTAGGCAATGAGCTGGTTACTCTCAAAAGGCAACAAGCCCAAGGTTTTAGACCTTCTTATCAACCCCAAGCTCAGCCTAACAGCAGCCATACCAACCACAAAGGCCACCTAATCCAGCTTGCAAATATGAATCAAACAAGGCCTCCTGCCAATAGACCATTTCAGCCCTATAATCCAAATGCCATATCTGCCTCTAAGGCATTGGTGCCAACACAAAACAACATTGCTCAGGAGTATGATTGGTGTTTTCCATGCAATGAGCCTCATAACCAATCCATGTGCTTCAATGGTGCTTTGAATCAAGCATTAATGGTGACAACTACTGGTGTGGAGGGTGAGGGCAGTCAAGGAAACAACCAACAACAAGAAACATTCCAACAGCAATCAGCCCCAAATGACACCACATTGGTAAATTGGCAAGCAGAGGATTTTTGTGGCATGAACCAGGTAGTTTCTCAAGGTGTTGCAGCCAACACAAGGTCAAAAAGGAGGAATTTGGGTGAAGAACAACCATTAGCCCCAACCAATCCACAACCTTCCATGGCTCCACAAATGGTTGGCAAGCAAAATCCAATTTCAAATGCACAAGGGCAGCCAAGAACAGCCCCTAGGCCAACTCAAATACCAGTTGTTGCTGCCCACATGCAAGGAGTGAATGTGCAAACCAAGGGACAGCAAAGAGATCCTTCATCACCATTCAATATCATTGATCAGATGAAGAAGACAAATGTCAATATATCAATGTGGGAATCCCTATCTATCCTAGGCCAAAGAGATCTGCTGCAAGCTGCCATGAAGGACTGGCCAACTTCAAATCAGCAAGTTCAGATGCAAGACAAAGTGCTTACAAATGCTGCCCAGCCTGAGGGAAATCATGGAGGACAAGCAAGGTAAAATGTTGAAGCCCCCTCCTTTCTATGTTTCATTGATCATTGGAAATCAGCTAGTGCACAATTGCATGATAGACTCGGGGCAAGTAGCTCAAGAATGCCTAAACAACAAATAGCTGATCAGCCTAGGGCTCCAAAGATGAAACAACATCCAAAGGGGTAGTGCAGTGGATGGGACAAAAAGAATAACAATTGGAGTGATTAGAAACTTGAGTCTTACCTTGCATGCATGTCCAAATGTTGTTGTTTTACAAGATGTATCACCATAGACCTTCCACCACTCTTTGCCCTATGCTTGTCAAGGGACTTCACAAACCAAGATGGGGGATATTTGTCTACCGATTGGTCACACATGCTGTTCGTAATGAGGTATGGAACTAAGGCTACAATCAGGTCGAACCTATTGCAAACTTTCACATTGAGCCTTACACTCCAAGTCAGATTAATGCCAATTGCTCAAAGATTTGATCAAGAAGATCACCCAAGCACTGATGAAGCTGACACTAAGGTTGGAAGCATCCCGGATCTAACTCTTGATGAATGGGCAAACAAGATACATGCATTTGATCCTTATCAAGAAGTGGAAGAATCTGAGCTAGGGGTCTATTGCATACATGAAGAAAATCAGCCTATTCCTAGCATCACCAAGCCAAACCACAAAGATGACAATGAGGTATGGCAGCTGTTTTTTGATGGATCAAGGAGTAGACAAGGTGCAGGAGGTGGAGCTATGCTTGTTTCACCTCAAGGAGTAAAGTACTATTCAGCTTTTAGATTTCAGTTTGCATGCTCCAATAACACTGCTGAATATGAAGCCTTGGTGCAAGGGATGCATTGGGCAATCAAGAGAGGAATAAAGAACTTGCAAGTCTTTGGTGACAGTGAATTGATTGTAAATCAGGTCAAGGGACAACATGCTGCCAAGAATGATCTACTCAGGTGCTACAAGAATAGGGTGTGGGACCTCATGGAAGATTTTGAGGGTTTTGGCATCAAATCCATTCCTAGGAAAGAGAATCAAGCTGCTGACAGTGCTTCAGCAGCAAAGAGGGGCAGCCTTTGACATTGTGGAAAGCATTCAACAAGACAAGGTACAGCCAAACATCCACGTGATTGTGAGGCCTTCAGTGATAACAATGTTAGTTGGCAAGTGTTTGAAAATGACCAGCAAATCATCCATTTCTTGCAGAAGAAGAAGTTTGAGTTCTCACCAAGAATCAAGAAAAATCGAACAAGCAAAGATGGTGACCAAGTGGTACAACCGAGAACTAACAAGCTGCCCAAGGGACTTATCACTTGGAGTCCATTTTTAACCCCAATGATCAGTTTAGAAAGGAGAAAGCAAACATTCAGTCAAGAGAGAGGATTCAAGATTCATCTTGGTAGAAGAGAACAAACCATTGCAAATTGGAAGGATGACAACTGAACAAGAAAGGTATGAGTTCATACAATGTGTCAAGAGTTCCCTGACGTGTTTGCTTGGAGCTATGAAGACTTGAAAGGTTTCAATCCCAACTTAGCTCAGCATACCATCGAATTGGATCCAAATACTAAGCCTGTCAGGAAGAAACAAAGACCAGTCAATCCACACATGGAGCCTCTCATGAGGAAAGAATTGGACAAGCTGATTGAGTCAAGGATCATATTCCCAATCAAGCATTCTAGTTGGGTTTCCAACTTAGTTCCAGTCAGAAAGAAGAGTGGAGAGATCAGATTGTGTGTTGACTTCAGAGACTTGAATAGAGCCTCTCTCAAGGACCATTACCCACTCCCTTCCATGGAGCAAATCTTGCAAGTTGTGGCTGGCTCCGAGAGGTTTTCACTACTTGATGGCTACTCAGGCTACAATCAGATTATGGTGAAGGAAGAGGACCAGTTCAAGACAGCCTTCACAACCAAATGGGGAACTTTTGCATACAGGAAAATGCCATTTGGGCTGTCCAACGCTGGTGCTACCTTCCAAAGGGAAATGGACATGGCATTCAAAGGTTTGATTAACAATGTGGTGCTGATTTACCTTGATGATATCACTATTTTTTCCAAAATGCAGCAGACCACCTCTCTCATTTGAGACAAGTCTTCACGAGGTGTAGGAGATTTGGAGTGTCTTTGAATCCTAAGAAGTGCATCTTTCTTGCACATGAAGGAAAGCTCCTTGGCCATATTGTCTCCAAAGAAGGATTAGCAATTGATCCAGAGAGGGTTGAAGCCATAAGAGCACTACCATTGCCAAGCCACAAGAAAGCCCTTCAGAGTTTCTTGGGAAGGATAAACTTTGTTCGGAGGTTTGTCCCAGATTTTGCAGCCCTTGTCAAGCCCATCACCAAAATGTTAAAGAAGAGCATGGCTTTCAAGTGGACAGCAGAAGGCAAGGAGAGTTTTGAAGCAATCAAAGAAGCCATCTCTCAAGCACCAACTCTCATCAACCCGGACTTCTCCAAGGATTTCATCCTCTATGCATTTGGAGGTAATGACACTATTTCTGCCATTTTGGTACAAGCAGAACAAGGATAATGATGAGCAGCCAATTGCCTTCTTCAGCCGGAGCCTAGATGACTATGAGGTGAGGTACTCTTTTATTGAGAAGCATGTACTTGCAGTAATCAGAAGCTTGAAGAAATTCAAGCATTTAGTCTCAAACAACAAGGTCCAGTTGCTGGTCTCACATGCTGGAGTCAAGGACTTCCTCCTCAACAAGGATTTGAATGAGAAAAGGGCAGGTTGGATCACCCGTGTCATGGAGTATGACATTGAGATCAAGATCACCAAGCTGGTAAGAGGGAAAGGATTGTGTGAGCAGCTGGTTTTGGGGAAGCAAAAAGAAGTATGCAATGAAGAAGAGGCTGTTTTGATAGTCCAGGACAGCCATGAGCCAAGTGGCAATCAAGAAGAAGACAATGCTGCCCCCACTCCTTGCTGGACCCAAGGCATTATACACTTCCTAGGCACAGGCCTATGCCCTCCGGAGATGAACAAGACCCAAAGGAGACACTTCAGATTGCAGGCTGTCCCGTATGCCATTGTTGATGGAGTTTTGTTCAAGAAAGATGTGAATGGAGTGCTGCTGAGATGCATTAGCACAAATCAGATTCAAAGGGTGTTGGAAGAGTTCCATGGTGGACCAGCTGGTGGTCATTTTGCACCAAGAGTGACAGCTCTAAAAATCATGAAGGCTGGTTATTATTGGCCTAAAATCTTCAGTGATTGCTATGCATGGATCAAGAGGTGTAAGAATTGTGCATTCTTCACAGGAAAAGAGAGACTTGCTGCCCTTCCATTACATCCAATCTCAGTTGACCAGCCATTCATGCAATGGGGTTTGGACTTCATTGGAGTCATTAATCCCAATTCAAGCCAAGGGCACAAATGGATTTTGATAGCCACGGACTACTTCACCAAATGGACAAGCAAAGTAGCACTCAAAGAGGCAAATGAGTCTAAAGATCTTAGACTTTATGAGGGGATAACAACCAGATTTGGTGTACCTGCTACAATAATCTCTGATAATGCATTGGCATTCATTGGATCTAAGGTGACTGAGTGGGCTGTCAAGAATGGTATCTACCTAAGCACTTCATCAAACTATTACCCTCAAGGTAATGGCCAGGCCGAGTCTACAAACAAGAACTTGTTGAGGATCATTAGGAGGACTCTTGACGAGAATCAGAGGTCTTGGCATACCAAACTGAAATCAGCCTTATGGGCTGATAGGATAACTCCCAAAAGATCCACAGGTAACTCTCCATTCAAACTTGTCTATGGAAGAGAGGCAATCTTGCCCATGTCACTTGAGTTGCCAACATTGGAACTCATGAAGCAGCTGGAGTTGCTAGAGTTTGAGCCCATGGAGGTGAGGTATGCAGAGTTGATGGAGCTGCAAGAGATCAAAATCAGGCATCCCAAGCAATGGAAAAGGATCAAGCTTTGATCAAGAAGACCTTTGATAGAAGGCCAAGGATAGATCTTTTCAAGTTGGAGATCTAGTGTTGAAATGGGATGTGGATAGAGAAAAACCGGGAAGGCATTCAAAATTTGATGCCATTTGGAGTGGCCCATACATGGTCACGAAGTGCAAGAACAACAATGCTTTCCAATTGGCCCCATTGGATGGTGAAGAACTGCAGATTCCAGTCAATGGAATCTATCTCAAGCATTGCTTCTAGAGGGAAATTCACTACCTTGTAAATATTAGATTAGATTTTCATTCCTCCAAGTGCTTGTGCACATTGTTTTGTTGTAGGTTAGTTTTGTTTTCCCTAAGTGCTTTGGCACAACTTGCTGTCCATGGAGATGTTTTGCAGTCCTTGCTTCCATCAGGTGATATTCCATCTTCCTCCTTACACATTCTAAGTCAGTTGGGGTTCTAAATAGAATATTTGATGACTCCATGCCCAATGGACTGCTTCAGGCAACTGGTATCTTCTACCTAGCAGGCATGTAACCCCACTGAGTCACCAAATTGTTATCCAAAATTCACCCCCAAGGGTAAATTTGATAACATGCATCAGAATACTCAAGTCCCAGGCAAATAGATTGATTCAAGGCAAAAATCATGTTTCTAGGGTCCCCTCGGATTTTTTCTAACTCTCCTGTCCAAGAAGAAAGGAGCAAGTTCTAAAAAAGGGTGAAAAAGTTGCAAAAACAAGCTTGGGCCAAAAAAAATCATGAAAATCGGCTAAGTCCTAGTCCAGCAGTGGTCCCTGGGATAGTTGGGACGTCGGGGCGCGAATCGGCCGAAAAGCCTCCAGTGTGGTCCGCAAAGCAAGGGGACATTGGGACATGGGACGCACGGACGCGAAAGCCGAACCGGCCAAGGTAAAAGAAAAATTGACTAACGCACATGTAGAATAAGTGGGACATCTGGGCCATGAGGACATGAAGGACGCGAACCACCCGGATCGGCTGAAACAAAGAACTTTCACACTGGGATAGTTGGGACAAAGGGACGCGTGGGACGCTGGAAAGCCAAGGAGCCGAGAGCCAATCAAATCACGCCACGTGTCTTCACCTCAAAGAGGGACAGGAAGCCCGAATCGGGTGGATCAGAGGAATTTGTCCTAGATAGTTTGGGACAACCGGGCCAAAGGGACGAGGGACGCGAAAAGCCAGCAGGCCCGCAGACGAATCAGAAACGCCACGTGTCACAAGGGAAAACGTCCAAAATTTCAAAGGGCAAGGTTTGAAGCGTTGGCCCGAGCCAATAAAAAGAGGACACGTGTCCTAAGGAGAAGGGGAGTGTGGAGCTCGGGGAGGAATTAGAGAATTTGGCAAAAGTTTTGGCCAAAAACTAAAAGGTAAAGGATGACCCCGCGCCCCTGTCCTCCAACCAGATCATGCCACGTGTCCCAAGCATGGGGCGTGGGAAAAAATGGGAAATTTTCCAAAATTACAAAAAGTCAAAACTTTCAAGGAAAACCCATGGGTAAGGGAAGGAGAGAGAATTTCTCATCCAATCAGCGCCCGACACGTGTCGTCCAGGTGGCAGAGTGCGGGAAAAAATTTCAAAACCCATTTTTGCCTGTTTTGTGCCCTAAATCTTCAGATCGCCATATCTTTCGATCCAGAGCTCAGATTTGCACATTCTTTATATCATTGGAAAGCTTATAAAATTATCTACATGATTCTGGGGTCAATCTTGAATTTTGGTTTAGTCTAGAGAGAGAAAGTTAAGAAACGGCTCTGACGCGTGTTCATGGCCAGAAATGACATTTCAGCGACCAAATTTAATGCAGAATGGGTCACATTCTCCTCCAATTGGTCAAAAATGATAGGGTATGGGTTTGTAAGGTCCTCCATGCTGATTTAATGCATTTGCAGTCAATGAGGAATGGGTTCCCATGTTTTGTATGTTTTCTCTCTCCTGGGCTCGACCCATGCAATGTAAAAGCTAGATTTGGCTCATTTCTAAAGGTGGAACATTTTTTGGCATAGCAACTTCTTCTTTCACCTCCAGCAAGTGATTGTTGCAAGAATCAGACCTCTTCAAAGATTGTAACAACTTTTCTACCTCTCTGAGGTTGTAATGCAGTGGTTTTGACATTGGAAATGATAATGCAAGCTTTGTGAATGGGTTTTAGTCCTTTGTTTGTATTATTTGCTTCATTTCAGATCCTAAATTATATCTTATCAGCCTGTGTATGTTTTATGTTGCAATCTTTGGTTTGTGTCTATTTGCATGACAAAAATATTCACCACTCCTTTTGGTGCATCACCATCTTTAGTTAGTTTCAATTTTTGCACTTCTATCCCTGTCTCCTTGCAATTTAGAGTAGGATTAGGATTTGAACCTCTGTAGTTGTGCAAGCATTAGATCTAATCAGAGGAGTTTGAGGAACCAGCCTCTAATATGGAGATTCCTCTCTCGCCACAAGTCCCCCAAGTGGGACCCCCTTAGGGTAGCTTTGCATTGGGGGTCCCTCGAGAGAAAGGCCAACTCGGTGATTGGCTCACCTACCAACTCACTATGTTGGTTAGTGGGTTCTCGTTACATTTGAATGTCGTGGACTCATCCCATACTCCACCGAATTTTTCATCCGACTCACTCGGTTAGACCTCTTTGTGCTCCGCGAACAATTGAGTTCTCGTGAGCTTATCTCCAATGGAGCTCATCTTACATGCAAGCTCGCCATCACCGAATAGCTCAATGTTCTTCATTTCGAGCCCATTGTTGAGCTCCTTTGATCAACTCCTCAAACCATCATTATGTGTATCTTCCTTCTTTGTGGGCCCGACCCCCGAATGAGCCATTCTATGCCTCAAAGTCACCCCAAGCTATTTCCCATGCACCATCAAATCTTCTTCATGTTGAGTCCTTTGTGAGATCTTCTGGTGAGTTGTTTCCCGAGAATGAGATCCCAGTATTTGAGTATGTTGAATGAGTTCATGTAATGCATATATATCTCTATGACCATGACTCATCAAAACACCCTTTGAATTACCCGCCAAGCTCTCTCGATCGATGTTTCTAACTCATCAAATGACCTTGGCATGAGCTCGCTGCAACAATCCTTTGAGATCTCTCCATGATTCTACGAAATCCACACATGAATGATGAAATTGAAAAGCCTCTTTACTTCCTTGCTTGACTCACGAGCTGCATTGAATCCTACGAGAATTGGCTCGACTATCCTGACTGAGCTCATCATTTTTGTGACTCGAGTCACTTCCACTAGCCTTGATTGACTACCTTCCATGCTCGATGTTTATGCACCGAGTTTACTCTTTCTTCCAAAATGAGGCCTTATGAGCTCATCCTTGACTACTTCACCTTCGATCTGATTTCTCTAGTGAACCTCAACTTATGCCTAGTGTGAGTACTTTAACTTTTTTATGGCACATCTCACCATCAACCCCTACGTAACACACCGATCACTAGGCTTGAGTTAGTTGTCTTCGTCCTTAGTTTCATGTCTATGATCTCGCCCATGTGAGATAATGCCATTTTATGCAAAGCCTTGAGTGGCTCACCGAGTCACATTACTACCATGCTTGTTCACGTTCATGCATGGTTTACTAAACCAATGGAAATTTCAATCCCATTTCTTGAGCTCTTCATTTTTATTTTGAATTGGAACTCACCTGAATCTATCAATACCTATGAGTTCTTCCTACTCACATGTCTACGTATCGAGATTGTATTTACCTTGAATGGCTGAGTTCCTTCCTCCCTTGGCAACAATGGACCTCTGCTCATTGGTTATGATCTCAAGCTCTAGCTAGAACATCAAGCTCTTCTTTGATTCGGTGGCTCTCTCAAGCTAATCTCTACTCCGTAGTTGTGAGAAATATGTAGAAATTCTCTACTGGGTTCACATTTTCATGCATCTTCACCTCACTTAGATTGATAATGTTGATTCCTATGAGCACCCTGAGAAACTAGTTTGGTCTTTCAAAGGGCTTCTCTTCAAATACATGCTTAATCAATTTATATCATGTAAAGATCCAAACCTCAACATGTCTTTTCACCTCATTGTTTGATTATGTGTGAGATCTTTCCTTGCATCACACGAAATGTTTTTCCCCAAGTTTTGACATGAACAACTCAAGCTTCAAGCTTTAGAGACATGGCTCTCACAGCTAGAATCCATACAAGTGATTCTAAATATTGAGTTATAGTTTACTTTAGTATTTCCTCAACCTTGACTCAAAAATACATTCATCAAACAAGATCCAACCTAGAAAATATGACTCCAAAATTTGAAATATTTTCATGAACTCATTTCCTTAACATGATCACATGTATGTGTATCCATCGAAACAATCATACATCTGCTTGTCCCTTATGCCAACCATATTCGAGCTACATCTTAGGAATTGCGGTCTCTCGCATTCATCAGATGACCAAGTCTTATGCCTATGTTTACGCAGAGCTTTCAGGTCTCTACCAACCTGCCACTAATCAAGCCATTGAGCATCCTAGATTTTAGTAAGCCTACAATACAAATTTGTTCCATGTATATGAGGATTGTGCAAATTAACTAGGCTTTCAATGTCAACAAAATACTCCTTTTTTTCCCATTGACACAAAATTTTGACTCGGCTTCTCTACACAACGTCCCCACGGAAATGCTTCTTATGATCCCTGCGTTCTTGTAATTTTAAGTCTAGGAACCCAAGGATAAAATTTCCATCATGACATGGCTATTCATCACAAAATTCTACATTCTTGGCAATTCAAACCTTAGAACCCACAAACCCCTAAAATCACTTTTTAGCTCATTACTCGTTGACCAAGCTATGTCTCAACTCTAAGACTCACTGAGCTTGCCAACTTAGCTTCATACTCATGAGCTCCCCATATTTACACCTGAAACTTGAACTCAATCAAGCTCTATCTGATGGGCTCATTGAGCCATCTATGTACTAACCGTAGCTAAGTGGCCCAAGCTACTCTCTTACTTAGGTTCTTCATTCAATGCATGGCTTCAAAACTACGAGATTAACATGTTCCTTTCCTTTAATGCATGCCTTGGCTGACATGTCCATCGATGAGCCCAAGCCAAGCTCCTAATGTAATTAGACATCGATCAACTCGGCCACGAACTTGGGCTCGAGAAAATTTATCGCCAACTCTTCCAAGACTCATCCGAGCTCCCTTTTGAATGACTTGAGTGATCCCTAACAATGTTTCTTCATCGAGCCCATTTTTGAGTCACGATCCAAGCTCTTTTATTGAGCATTTCATCTTTTAGCTCTTTAATCAAGCTCTACAAGACTCGAATCAAATGATTGAGCTTGTCATTAAGTGAACTCAACTCAGTTCAATTCAATGTTAGGTGAGCTCTCTTTATGCAACATTGGGTGATATTTCATTACCCACGTAATTATTTTGAATAAGTTAATACAACCCAACCCTTCGACCCTATATATGACATTAACTCACCAAATAGCTCACCAAGCTTCTCGGTGAGTTGATAGAGCTCAAAGACCCATTTTGGGCATTCCCACACCTATTTAAAAAATAAATTATTGCCTATATTCTCCTTAAAAATTAAGGATTGTAGAGATATATTAGAATCTAATGAACATTATTAATTAATTAATTTAATTATTTCATCTCCATGATGACTGAAAGTGGGTCCCTGGGACTAGCGTTTCATTTCGAACATAATAGGACCTCGTTGTCCAATTTTTCCATGTGTACAAAATTGGATAACAATAGTGAAGAGAAAGAGAAGAAGTTTGAAAGGGAAGATAAGAGGTTAACAAAACGACACCAAGAAGAGAAAATAAAGGAGGACATAGAGAGCATCCAAGAGATTTTTATTGGCTTGTAGTATTGAGAAATATTCAAGAAAGATTAGGAGCACTAGAAGTGTCTCAGAGAAGAGGAAGGAAATAAAAGAAGATAGTGATGAAGAAGAAGGAGAAATATCAGTGGCAACAACATAAGCACCAGAAGATGAGGATAATGTAGATGTAAATATCTTAAAGGAAGTTATAAGAGAAATCAAAAATCCAAATATGAAAGCACCAAATTATGGTGGTGACCTACATCCGTAAGAGATTATATTCGGATAGCTAAAATGGATAAATACTTTGATTTAGAGGGCATTGTAGAGAATAAGAAAGTGAAGTTTGCAGTGACTAAACTCATAGGACATGCAATAATATGGTGGGATTTTATACGATTGGGATTGAGAATAAATAAATAGAAGATCAAGAAGTGGGATAAGATGATAACCAATCTAAAATGTAAGTTCATTCCTGTTGATTATCAAACTAGTTTATTCAAGAAATTACAAAATTTGAGACAAAGAGAGTCAAGTGTAATTGATTATACTGATGAGTTTTACAAGTTGGCTATGAGGTATGGTCATATATAGGATGATGTTGAATAAGTGACTAAGTATGTAAATGGATTGAGGTTGAACATTCAAGATGAAATCAACCTATTTCAAATTATATCAATAGCGGAGGAATATTAAGAATCTTTAAGAGTAGAGGAGAAGTTTTCAAGAAGACAAAATCAATATTTCAAAAAAATCAGTAAGAGGATGCTTGATGTTAGATATGAGCATTTAATGATGGATTATTGTTGTTATGCAACAAGATATAAAAAATTGAAACAGATTGGATTAGATAGATAAATGCGGGGTTTTCTGAAGAAGTGGTTCCAAGAATATTTTGAATTCTTTGTGCAGATGTCAACCCCTATTTTCACAAAAAAATATGTGAAAGAAAAACCATATAGAAATAGAAGCATCATCCTTTGAATCTAGAAATGATAAAAACTAATCTAAAGATAGTTAGAAAATAACTACAAAATAAGATTTACTGGTCTATATCGGTGGTAACCCAGACTCTATGCAGGTAGGTTGATGGTGACTTGGTAAGATGAATCTATAGTTGATGATGGAATATGCGGACTGGAAAGTTCTAATGAAATCTTAAAGCATGTAAAGACTGTGGCTATTGTAAGTGGATATGTAAAAGAGAGAAAAGGGATAGGAAGTAGGGAAAATGGGTAGAAAAGGATAATTTGGATAGATTATTAGATGAGAAAGGGCCTAGTCGATGTCAACAGGGAGGATCAGGGATAAATATAACAAGGTTAGGACAAGACCGAGAAGAAATAGTTGGATATGGCAACCTGAAAGATATAGAACTAGAACTAAGGGTCACTGAGTGATGGTTGAGTGTCACTCTAGACCCGTAAAAGATTAGTTTATAAGAAGATAAAGATAATATGATAGAAATCTTGATAAAATCAAGAAAGCTCATGAAGGGAGATCATGAGTGACGTAAAACATGGTTGATGATATATGGGATGTATGTAGTTATTATAGGAGGCTCTAGAAGTCACCAAGAAGCTCTGATTGATGTCTGATGGATTGATTTCTGTGTGATTTCATGTGATTGCATTCCCTCTTATTCAAAATGGAAGGAAACCTCTTACTTTAAAGAAGGATCGGCGACGACCAGGCTAGGTGGGTTGGCACCGATCATGAGGAAAGTTTGCTCTTGGGCTTGATTTTTATTTAAGGTGGGATTTGATGATTTTAAAGGGTTAGTCAAATGCTTTAAAGCATATTGGTGAGGATTAGATGACTTGGGGATGAATCCAAGGTAGTTGGGGCATAAAAATAGATAGGATGAAAGCTAGAAAAGCAAGGGGATGGGTTTAGGATAAAATCATCCTAAATAGTAAGTTGGTTAGGGCAATGGATGAGGGTATTAATTAATTAATAGGAATTAATTAACTAATAAGAATTAATGTGGATGGGATAGTTGGGCATGTAAAATATTAAATGATTAATTAATTAATGTAGCTTAATTAATTAATAAGGATTGGATGGGAATTTGATTGGATGAAGAGGATGATTGAATTAAAATATGTGCACATGTAAGTGAATGAGGGCATAGATACTGATTTTAGGTGTCTACATTTTTCCCCTTTTTGTTGAGTGGTTTGTAGTAGCAAGCCATGAGACAAAAACAAAAAGGTTTGGATGAGGATGAAGATTGATGTAAGTTCCCCTCAAATAGGGAATCGATGATGCTAAGGAAATTGATGATGCATTTGAAAGAGGTAGATGAAAAGGGTGGGTGGGTGATGAAAATATGGGTGAAAGCATAACCAAGGAAAAATTCCCAAGAAAAAAGGATCATAATAAGGATGGAAAACTATGGTGGTGACTCCAATATCACATTGGTAGGGGAAAATTGTGGTCTCAATGGAGATGGAAAACAACATTCTATGGACCAGTGAGTGGGTGAAGATCACTGCAAAGTATGGATGTAGGTTGGGATGACCAATGGGTCATGGGAAATTCATCAAAACAATAAAAATTTATGCAACTATATGTGAAATCCTTTATACATGAGGAATCAAGTGAAAAATTATGCATCCACAATGGATGAGGATGAAGAGATAACATGCCCTAAGAGGGGAAAGTATGGCCATAAAGGAAAAAGGGAAAAAATTAAAATATGCCCCAAGTGGGGAAAAGGTATGGACTGTGAAGGAAAAAAAAAAAAGGTAAAATCATGTCCGAGATGGGGAAAATATGGCCACAAAGGTGGACTTTGATGAAAAAATAATGGTGCCTGTATGAAAGACACAATATGGCCACAAGAGTGGACTTGATGTGAAGATTTTAATGCCCAAAGGGAAGATGAATATGGCCTCAAAGGAGGACTTTGTGTGTAGATTAGATAGGATTATAAAATGAAATGCCCAATAGAGAAGGGATTAAAATGCCTGAAGGAACAAAGGATGCGACCACAAAGGTGGATTTCAAAAAAGTATGCCCAAGAGAAGGGTATATAAATGGCCACAAAGGTGGAATTTGAAAGAATGAATATGCCCAAAGGAAGGGTGGATAAATATGGCCACAACAATGGACTTTATGATTGGATTAGAATGCCCAAAGGAAATAATTATGGCCACAATAGTGGACTTTGTGAAGAATGCCCAAAGGGAAGAGTGCAAGGATGAGGGAAAAACCCAAAATTAGAATTTAAGTGGGCCAATTTTTGGGCTAATCAATGGTGACGGTGACTAATAGGTTCGATGGAGATCTGAGTGTCGGTGAGATATATAAGCCATGGGTCGATTGGGGTGGGATTTGATGATGCTCATTTTCATGCATGAAATTGATAGAGAGAGAAAAGATAAGAAAATAAAATGAGAGAGATGGAGGGTGTTAGAGTTGCGAGGAAGAAAAAAAGGGTGGGGAGGATGGTGAGTAAAAAACCACGCTTGTTTTTATTAAATTTAATGTTTTATTTATTTTTTTGCATTTTTTTGTAAAAAAATGATGACACAAGGGTGGTTGGTGGTGACCCTTTTACTTAAGTGGTTCGATGTCAATCACCTGGGCCCTAGGGCACGCTGATTTGACCATGGATGATGCATTAAACCGACCTAGGTTGCATCGAATGGGTAGGATTTGGAAAATTAGGTGTTAGATTTGATTTGGATTGAAATTTAATGCATTTTGAATGAATTTTTGGATCATGGGTCTGATGTGTGTATGTTTCGCTTGTGGTTGTAGGCTCGAGAGACCTTATATCTTAGAGATCAAGTGTTATATTTTCATTAGTAGATCAAATGGGATGTGAAGATGTTGAGTGGGACCATCTATCCATAGTCATGGATTAGGTGGATTTAGACACTATCAGAGGATCCCATGAGATGTGGGGCTTATGATTCTCTTGGAGAGATGGGATAGGAGACTGACACATTTTGGTTTCCATACAGGGGAGATGACTATCACCCTAGAGGATGTGTATTGGATCCTCAGACTACCGATATAGGGGAGAAGATAGTTCCCATTACCAATGATGACCAATTGATAGTGTTGACGTGGATTTTTGGAGCCGATGCACCCCTTATCATATTTTCTTTGGGGATTTTTCATATGAGTAGAGATATGAGGTTGGGGTGGCATAACCATTTGATTTGCATGGTTATGATGGTAGTGTCATGTTATGCTCTACTAAACTCGGATGAGGAGCTTGGTTTCCATGGGCATTAGTTAGTGTAGTGGGTGATATTATCGACCACCAAACAATATTTTCATTTGGGACCGCATTATTGGCTCAGGTTTATCATGAGCTAGTTGGATACAAGGATGGTAGGAGGTTAGGGTTGGATGTTGGTTTTTTTCTTCACTGTTGGGCCTATGAGCACATAGTAGTGATTAGGCCACCAGGTATTCCATGGGTCATAGGGGACCATATTTAGTTGGAGGTTGGATTTTAAAGGTGGAGAGGGATGACTGGCCTTTAGAGATAAGGGAGAGAGAGGAGTAGATTGGTACATTGATAGATTGGCAGAGCTCGATGTTGATCAGGTTAGGTGAGAGACCGTATAGGTATTTTCACCACTTGGGTGTGGATGTAGAGTTACAGGGTATGAGGTAGAACATAGTGGTGGGTCAGGGAAGAGGCTGAGATGATCGAGGCCATCTAGTTTGATAAAGTGAGATGATAGTTTGGGGTCATCCAGTCAGTGCCGCATGATCCCATTTTGTATAGGAGGGAGGATTTGGAGGAGTTTTGATCCCTACCATGACCGATCCATTAGAGGAGGGGAGACACCATGGGATGATGATGATGATGTTGGAGTTGATTTGGGTACTCGGTTGGCACAACAAACATGGGTAGCTCGAGGATCGAGGAGGGAGGAGAGGAGGAGATTGAGGAGATGGAGGTGGATGTTGAGGTGGATCCTGGAGGAGGTGGAGATGAGGGATAAGGAGAGGTATTGATATGGTGCATGCTTATGTGACTAAGCTTGGACCAGATGAGGGTAGAGTGAGACACAACTCTACAATAGTGGGATGCGGTCATGCAAGAGAGAGACCAGTGATTAAGGAGAGAGACCACTACCATAGGTAGAGGGAGGCCTACATGGCTTATTTTGGAGATCTAGATACCATTGTAATAACTGGTTCAACTAGTGGTATTTAGGTAGTGCCACGTCAAGGGTCAAGACAGATGGATTCATGGTATGATTGGGATGGATAAGATATCTAACACTAGTCACCAAGGCCAAATATTATGAGGATATCATGATCCATAGGCTTCAAAGACATGCTTTCGTTATTAGGAGCATCTTTAGTGGCAAGTGGTAGGTGGAGATGGGCCATCGAGAGCACAACAAGTGTGGCCCAGATGAGATGTGAGGAGGGAGGCCAAGAGGGTGGAAATGGCATGCAGGGGTTAGGTGTTGTACTTGCCCCTGAGGGAGAGGGTTTGAGAGTGTTAGACATGTAGCTTATAGATTTTGATAGTATTTCAGCTCTAAAGGAGCCCCTAGAGGGCCATGATGTATTGACACTCATTTTGATACATGTTATATGATATATGATTTTGATTCATGGATCATTATGTGTTATATTCACCCATGTGTCTATTGTATGATGTGATGATGATTTATGTATGATGTGATAATTTTAGATTAGATGTGATGATTTTAGATTAGATGGGATGATGATTTTAGATTAGATGGGATGATGATTTTAGATGTGATGTGATGATTAGATGCGATATTAGATTGATGAGATGATGATTTAAGTTAGATGAGATGATGATGTGATATGAGATTGATGGATAATTAGGATTACATGATTTGTATTTAAATTTAATCATGAGGTTGAAATGCATGTATGATTAGATGATTAGTTTAGATTCAAATGTGAATATGGATATAAATGTGTGATGTTAGGACTAAATGCTTCATGTTATTTAGATTTGATGATGATGGTAAGGCAGATTAAAAGTGGATGTGATTAAGAATGAATTGTTAGATAAATATGTAACATGAAATGAATAGAGATGCGTCAAAGAATGGATGTGATGGGGTCAGGATAAATAATACCTCTAATGGTGGAAACCCATAGGTGTGAATGACACTATATCATAGCAAGGAATGTGTGAGGAAAGCATACCTCCAACTGCATTGGAGGTAAACAAAAAGGGGATCCAGTAACATAAGGCACATGCGACCAAAGTAGATGTTAGCAAATAACCAATGATAGTTAGTCATTTCAAGATCATGAAGAAACATGGATGAGATGATCTCATAAACCTAATGTTGAACATGGAAAAGGGGTTTGAGATGCACTTGTATAAAGGAAAGAGGGTTCTCCAAAAGTGGTGTTCCCTAAACTATGCCCTAACTCTAGGAAGGGAAAGAGAAATTTGATCAATGTGGGAAGCTTTCTTAGGATGTTGATAAAATGGAAGGTTGATCAATGTGGGAAGCCTTCAAATGCCATAAGGAGTAGCCATCCTTTGAGGGTATGGTCTACTTTTTACAATATATAGATGGAAAGAATAAATGATATCATCCTTCGAGGGATCGGTCTATTGATTTTGATTTTGATTTCATTTTTATTTTTTTTTTTTTTTTTTTTTCATGAATGAAACTATCCTTCAAGGATCATCTATTTTTTATAACTTTGATTTTTATTTGAGCATCCTTGATTTTTATTTTGCATGGGGAGAGATGGAACTAGCTAAGTAGACCACTTAGGAGGGATGAAGAGTGTACAAGAGACACCCCTAGACCCTATGCATGGTTCCAATAGGTGAATAAGATGGAAATGGATGTGATGATCATGGAGCTCTCACGAAGGGAGAACCTATCCATAAGGAATATGCTACGGGAAGAGCCATGGTGCCCATATTTAAGGTCACATCTAGGAAGTGATGGAAGACCACATAGTTCTAAATCATCATGATGAGAAATGGAAATGGATGAGATGGAGGAATGATTTGAAGACATGACTAAAGGCACATTGGTAAATGTGCTAAAAGGATGGTCACATAGGTGTAATGTGTTAAGTGGTTCCACTTCTAGGTTTACCACATGGTCCAGATCTAGTTAGGGGAAAACCTTCCATGTTGGATCCTTTCCAGAGTAGTGACATTTTGATAAGATTAAGAGATTAGGGTCGTGTTATGGAAGATGGGATGAGATGAAGGATGAAAAATAAGAAAGCACAACCTATTAGGAAAGTGAATGGTATGCATTTAAGATGAATAAATGGTCCCCCTAGAGGGATAGAATAAATTAGGATCAGATGAGATGAGTTAGATAAATATTATGAAATAGGCGTCACAATGGCTAGCCCAAAGCCATGGTGCTTCTAAAGGGAAGCATAGATATGGCCAAAAGGTGGTTGTAGGGAGATGGGATGAAATTACGATCAGATAAACCAAGGTAGATGAGATAGGATGATGTCAAACATGGAGAGGAGATATGCGTGAACAAAAAAGTCCTAGAAAATAAGTCCCCCTAGTGCGAAGGATAAATCGATGGGAATGAAAAGAAGGGTGATAAAAGATCAAAAATGGGGGAAGATGCTCCCCAAATGAAAGTAATGTGAGATAAGATAATGGATGTCAAAGGATATGGACATAGGAAGATGATGTATCAAGGTGAGTAGTGTTGATGAACAAGGGAGGACCTCATCAGAAGAGGCTAGATGAATGGATGGAGGTGAAGAGTGAAGACTAGTCAAGGAGGTCCTCTCACTTAATAAGATCATGGAAAATGGTATGAAGGGCCTTACAATGCTTGATTTCATGGCCTGGGTGTGATGATAAGTGTAGATGTGATGAGAATTGAACCATGAGGGCTTCAGATGGTTTGGATCAAAGGTATCGATAGGTGGAAGTGTGATGGTAGAAGTCTTGAAGTAAATGTTGAGGACCTCACATATGATTTGATATGGGCACTGAAGAAAATTCTTGTAGGATGGTGTGGATGGGGAAGGTGAAGATGGTTGGGTTGAGGTCTAGGTGGTCTAGAAGAAGAAGTGATGGTGGATGATTTAGGCCTAGATGACTGGATTATTGGAGGTGTTTTTGATGAAGGGTTGACCCTAGGAGAGAATCAGATTGTTTGGATTTGGATGGGTTGATTGGTCGTGATGGAGGAGGGGATCCTAAAACCAAAGGATGAGGTCCCAGTATGGAAGATGTGGATTTGGTCTTGATAGGAGGGATGTCGATCTTCTTGTGAGGATGCTCAATGGACCATTGTGGGAGGATGCCAAGGTCTTTAGGTTTGGATTTTTGAGGAGTACCCTTGGAGGGATGAACAATAATCTCTACCGGGGATCTGGTGATGACGTGGAGGATGATGGTGGAAGTAGCTTCTGCATGATGGATTCTAAGGAAGGTAAAGATGGATCAGATGTGGGGATGTCTGGCTGAGTGGATGAAACAAGAGGGTCACCTATAGTAGCTTCCAGCTGAAGGGACTCTCCAATATTTCTTGAATGATGAAGGTGGCATAGTAGAAGAAGGAGATAATGGGGATGTGGTGACGATAGTCGATGCGGTAGGTGTGGGTAGAAGTATGGAAAGAGGGACTAGTACCGAATCCAAGGATGACACAAGAGGAAAGGGTGGAAGAGATGTGGATGGGGAACAAGGTTTGATGTAGTGGATTGAGTAGGTTCAAGTGTGGAATCAAAATAAGAGAAGGTGTGTAAATAAAAAAGGGGTGTTTGGATCATGTGGTTGATGATGTCTATGTGAGATGGTGTAGATGGTAGATGGATAGGGATGGAAGAGGGATGAGTGTCAACCATGCTTATTTTAGGTGTCTCGAGAGGCATATAGGTGGGTTGAGGAGATGTGACAAATGTAGATGTGGATGTGGGAATGACAGTATGTCAGGACACTAGGTGTGGATGAGATAAGTGAGGAGGTCATAATCGAGGAGATAGGTGGTAGAGATAATGGAGTAGATACAATGTCGATGATGAGGTCAGGCATAGGAAAAAATGTGTGATAAGGATGTCAATGCAAATGTGGTGACATGTGCAGATATAGAGGCAGGTGTGGCTAAGGCTGATGTTGATGTGGTAAGAGTAGGACTAGATGTGGTTGTAAGAGAAGTAATAGAAGTAAGGGAGGTAGGTAGGGTGATTGTAGATGTGATGGATGTAGGAATAATGTTAGAAGGGGCCAAGGGCACAATATTTAGGATGGAAGTAGATGAGGTGATGGGTGAGATTGATGTGGAAATAGATGTCTGATGTATGGTGTTGATTGAGAAGGGGTTAAATTGATGTGATGTAGAGGTGAAGATGAACTGGATGGTGGAGGATTAGGAAATGGTTGTCTAAAGATGTCATGTGATGAGGATGGTGTAGCCTAAGAGGATGTAGGAGTATGGTGATGAGTGGGATCATAATGAGATGATGAGATGAGGAATGGGGAGGTCTAATATGGTAGGCTCATCGGGGTATCCCTTGGTGAGATAGGAGGAGTGATGTCATAAGATGGAGTAGGATCTGTTGACTGATACCTACAGAGAAGGAAATCATGGATGGGGTTCTCGTGAGGAATATCCATAAGAGAGGTGGGTATGGTAATGTGAGATGATCTCGGAAGAGCATGAGGTAATGGGGATAAAGGTGGTAAAGGAGAGACATGTGAGGATAAGGGTGATGGGACAAAGGTGATGAAATATAAGGTAATGGGGTATAAGGTGATGGAGATAAAGGGGATGATACATAAGGCAATGGGGGTGAAGCATGGTCTACATGGATTGATATGGTCGAGAGATGGGAGGTCTATGATGAAGATAGTCATAGATAGGACTAGAAGATGCCTAGAAGAAACTAATGGTCGGGATGGGGTCATAGAGGACTGTTGAGATTTGTTTGAGGAAAATTTTGGTTCCATTTTAAAAAAATAAGAAAAAAATTCCTTTTTATGTTTTGATTAAGAAAGTGTGAAGAGGATGGATATAAACGAACCTAGAAGATGGTGAACTATGTTTGGTATCAGGTAAGTTGTGGCTGGGAAATGTCTGAAATGGTCTCTCTGTTGGGTGATCAAATCCTAATTAGTGAACCAGGTGAAAGGAATGTTTGATGTGTTAATTGATTTGTGAAGTTTAGGATGTGTGTGATAAGATGTGAGATGTAGAGTATTAAAACCCCTATTTAGACTATGTGAGCAAGAAGGATGCAAAAGGAAAGTTTTTTTAAGCCTAAAACAAGATGTGGTGTTCGATGAGTACACAGACAAGAAGGGAAGGTATGATGCAAAAAGGGGAAAATAAGGAAAATAAGAATACATGGGTAACACTTTTCCTATTTGTATGCATTTCTTGAATGATGAGTGATCCAAGACCACAACTCGAGAAATCAATAAAATAAAGCCTCACTGCTTGTAGTGTTAGTGGAAAACAAGAAAAAAACAAGATATAGAAGAGAAAAAAAGAAACCACCTAAAGGGGGTTCCCACCAAGAATGCTAGGAATTTCAATCCAAATTTCTTGTTCGTAATGTAAATGAATGTACTAGCTACTAAAGAAACAATTCAACTCAAAAGGATATAGGGTTTATGTTACCTTGGATGTTTGATGTTAGATATGAGTGCTGAATGATGGATTATTATTGCTACAACAAGATCTAAAAAATTGAAACAGATTGGATTAGATAGATAAATGTGGGGGTTTCTTGACTAAGTGGTTCAAGAATATTTTGAATTCCTTAGTGGATGTCAACCCCATTTGTTAGATAAAAAGATGTGAAAGAAAAATCATGCAGAAACAAAACTGTCATTGAATCTGGAAATGGACAGAAATTGATCTAAAGCTAGTTAGATGACAATAATTGCAAAATAAGAGTTGCCTAGTTTGGTTTGGTAGTGACCCAAACTCTGTATAGGTAGGTTGAAAATGACCTCGGAAGAAGAATCGAACCTAATGATGGAATATACAAACCTACAAAATTCTAATGCAATCTAAAAGTTGGTAAGGACCTGTGGCTATTGTAAGTGGATCTCAGTAAAAAGAGGATTAGGGACAGGAAGTAGAGAAAATGGGAAAAAGGATAATTTGGATAGAATATTAGATGAATAGGGGAGTGGTTGATGGTGACCCAGGTGGAGGATTGCGATGACCGTAATAGAGGTTGGGATAAGGTGAGAATAATTATTTGGATATGAAAACCTGAAAGATTTGGAACTAGAACTAAGGGTCACCGTGTGATGGTTGATTGTCTCTTTGGACCTACAAAATATTATTCTATAAGAAGACAAAGATAATCTAATAGAAAGATTAATAAAAAAAAGAAATCTCATGAAGGGAGATCGTGAGTGACACAAAACAAAATGGATGATAGATGGGATGTCTGTAGCTATTGCGGGATTCTCTAGAAGTCACCAAGAAGCTCCGGTTGATGTCGATGGATTGATTGTCGAGTGATTTCCACAATTACATTCCCTCTAATTCAATAAAAATGGAAGGAAAAATCTTGCTTTAAAGTAGGTTGACAATGACCAGGTTGGGTTGACGCCGATCACAGGGAAATTTTCCTTATTAGGCTTGATTTTTGATTTAAGGTGGTATTTCATGATTTTAAATGATTAGCTAAATTATTTAAAGCATATTGGAAGGATTATATGACTCGGGGATGAATTCAAAGTAGTTGGAGAATAAAAATAGATAAGATGAAAGATAGAAAAATAAGGGGATGGGTCTAGGATAAATGCATCCTAAATAGTAGGTTGGTTGGGGAAATTGATGAGGGTATTAATTAATTAATTAATAAGAAATAATGTGGATGGGATAATTGGGCATGTAAAATATCAAATGATTAATTAATTAACGTAGCTTAATTAATTTTTTATTAGAGTTAAAAGTTAGGTTTGAGGGGACCTTACCCCCTTACAAGGAGTTACAACATACTTCCATATTGGCCAAAGTATTTACCTTAAAAGGCCATTCTTGTTCCAAAATTCAAAAACAAAGATAACAGTATATGATATCCGTTAGATAGCATTTACAATATATAACAGTCGAAGGATGAAACTAATAAAGCATAAAGGTAAACAAACAATAGATTCCAAACCATTGAATTTCATTAATCTTTGACCAAATCTTCCACTGTCTCCATGCAGTCGTTCCATTCTTTGACTAGAGTTGCTATAGTCTCCTTCCAGTACTTGTAGTTAGGTTCTTTGATCACCACCTTCGGCCTTGTACCATCCTTTTCCTTTTCTTTTTCCAACTCCATGGACTGGATCATTTCAGCCAGTAATTTAAGATGGTAGATAGTACTTTTCACATTAAGGATATGTGCATCTTTGATTTGCATAATAATACCTTTCATTTTCAGCAACTCATTTTCCATTTCCATGCTTCTGGCATTGGTATTTTTGGGGTTTTCACTAAGGATAAGGGAAGAAATTTTATCCACTTTTTCATGTAGCTCCTTAAGGTCCATAGTGATCAATCTGATTTTGTGCCTATTGATATCAATGTTTAGTTTGTAATTTTCAAACTCTCTCATGAAGGCATGTGTTTTAACACCAATTCTGGGCCAAGAAAAGATCCATCTAAACCATTTTAAGATTATGTAGATTGTAGCTTAATTAATTAATAAGTATTGGATGGGAATTTGATTGGATGACGAGGATGATTGAATTAACAAATGCACATGCGGAAGATGAATATGGGCATAGATAATGATTTTAGGTGTCTACACAAACACATGAAGAAGAGGTGACTAGTTTATAGTCAAAAATTTCATTTAGAGGTGGATATTCAAGATTTGGATATGGATAGAGGTAAAGGTGGATATGGAAGAGGTAGAGGTGAATTTATTGTAAGATGCTTCAAATACAATAAGTTTGTTCTACATAGATATTTTTAAATGTATTGAATAACGTAAGCAAGTAACACCATAGATAGTGAAGTAAGGAACCAAGTAACATATGCATAAGAAGATGAAAGTGCAACATCACCACCTAGAGGAGAAGATCCTAAAATAGAAGACTCTTTGATGATCGGGAGAGCTATGGTGAATACAAGAAAACAAGATGAACTAGTGCAAAGAAGAAACTTTTTAGGACAATATGAAAATCAAGAGGTAAGTGCTACAATCTTATTATTGAAAATGGTAGTACTAACAATATAGTATCTAGTGAAATGGTAGAAAAACTAGATTTAAAGAAATTTAAGCATCCTAATCCATACAAGGTTGTTAGGGTACAAAAAAGCATCAAGTACTAGTAACTCATCGTATGTTGAGCCTAGAAAAATTACTAAGTCTCAAAACATAGGATCAACGCGCGGAAGAAGGCGCATGAGGAAGAGAATGCAAGAATAGATAAGTCACACACGAGAAGAAGAAAAGGGTTTTGAGACTTAGCTACATTTTGGGGTTATGGTGTTGCATGGAAAACACATGAGGATATGGGTAGGTGTGATAGTGGATAATGTTAGAACACGAGACGTATGCCCAAGGAAGGAATATTCCAAGATATAATCATTATGTTTAATATCTATAAATTAGAGTAAGTTATGGGTTAGATAAATCTTACATGTCTATAATAATCGAGTATGGCAAGGTATGATGACATTTGGCATTTAGTTTTCCCTTGAGTAATGCTAAGATGATAAAGGAGAGTTGTTTCTCTATTTAAGAATGTGTTTTGGATATGAAGTGAAGAGAGGTGGATGAATATGGGTATGGATGAGAAGAAGTTTGATGTGAGAAAAATATGCGAGGGAGAATTTATATGCATAAAGGAGATCATGGCTTTAAATCTTCAAGTAGAGTCATTTGGTAGGGTTAGGATGTTATTTATTGATGTATTCGGTCTACTATGATTCTTTTTATGTAATCGGCTACTATAAACAAGTGTGAATCAATATATGTGGTTGGATTTATCTAAATATTTGTGTTCATGGGTTCAAACCCTTGTGTTCTTCATATTGCTCATGGTTCAGATCTGATTCCTCTATATTGTTATAATGATCACATTCATATTATGGTGCATTTGTGCTTAGATCTAGTTTCTTTACCTCTATGCTAGAATGGATGTATGTGTTTGTGTCTATATATTTTTAATATTTAGTGATGAATATTCTTACAAGGAACACATAAAATAGGGGAACTTGGCTTAAAAACACAAAGGATGAGTTTGCACAGAGATTCAACACTAGACCTGATTTTGATGCACATACATGGGTAGAGGAGCATATGTATCATGAGCTCTATGAAAGTTATTTTTATTTTCCAATATAACTATATGAGTGGTTGTCAGCGTATGCATAAGGGAGGAATTAGTACTATCGATCTTATGTGTGGACCCAAGAAGATTATCAGTAACTTCATAATGTCGATATGATTTGGACTCATGTTGTTGATCATTGGTGGAGTGGTATGTTGACTAGCTACACATTGGAGTACAGTTTATACTTCTTCTTGCCCGAGAGGTTACTAAGTTTGATTTCTTGTGAGAATTGAGAGGATCTTTATTACATGCTATACCATTAGCCATTAATATCCTGATCATCACTTTGATTTTAGAATCATTTCCTATGGCTAGCTAAACTCCCACTAGGCATGGGAAATGGAAGCAGGTGTGGTGAGAAATGGTGGATCTTAAGAGAAAAAGTGGATAGAGCGGAGAGTTTCCGAAGGAGATTCCAATGAAAGTGTTGAGGGATTTGATTGAAGAACAAGTTGGCAGACAAGGGAGCCAATGCAATCAACGTTGTTGGTGATCAGAGTGGACAAGACACCAATGGAGTTGGGCCAAGCAGAACAAAGTTGTTCAATGTAGAAGTATAATGGTGTGTGTAAGTTAAGAAGTGTCAGGTTGAAGCACCCAATGAATGCGCAAGATGAGTAGAGCCATAGTAGTGATAAGGGAGTTGATTGAAGAACAATTTGGTAGATAAGGGATTCAATGCAATCAACATTGTTGGTGATCGGAGTGGACGGGACACCAACGGAGTTGGGCCAAGCAGAACAAAGTTGTTCAACATAGAAGTAGACTGGTGTGTGCAAGTCAAGCAACGTCAGGTTGAAGTGCCCAACAAATGCGCAAGCTAAGTAGAGAGCTGTAATAGTGATGAGGGTGTTGATTGAAGAACAAGTTATCAGATAAGGAAACCAATGCAATCAATGTTGTTGGTGATCGAGTGGACGGAAACCAACAGAGTTATGATAAGAAGAACAAAGAGGTATTCAACGCAGAAGTAGATTAGTGTGTGTAAGTCAAGAAAGCGTCAGGTTGAAGCACCCAACGTAATGTGTAGGCTAAGAAGATGTGTAGTAATGTTGTGGGAGTTGGTTGTTGTTTGAATTGGATCAGGTGGTTAATTCTTGAGAAAATTGGCAATCAATGTGTTGGTGGTTGGATGGCGAGGATGACAACACAACTGGATCAAGAGGAGCTTGATGTTGTTTCGCAAAAGAAGAAGACTTGTATAGGGTCGGATGGTGGTGTCGGATCAAAGTGATCCAACAGAGTATCATGGATAAGTTTAGTCGGATTGATGTCATAGTGGAATGAATGAAGCCAGTGAACTTTCTCAGAGTTAGACCAATGGTTGATGAGGAAGGAGTCATGTAGTTGTGACGGAGTTGGCATGGCGTTTGGTGATAAGGGTGTTGTAGACCCATGCAGGTGTCAAGGGTTGGCATTTGCATAGTGCAAGTAGGCCAATGAAAGTTGCTAGAGATTTTTGGGAGAAGGAAATTGTTGATCGAACTTAGAATGTGGAGGAGTAGAAAGGGAAATATACAATATGGGCTATGTAACATCTCTAAGTGGGATAGTTCATGTGAAGGATGATGTAGAACTAAATCCAACGTGAAGAAGAGTGAAGGGATAACACTTGGTAGAGTTGAGGTGTAGTGGTGTAGAGTAACTTAAAAACTTGGTAGGTGCGTAAGCATTGAGTAGTGTGAAAACTCCCGAAATTGTAGATAGAACTTGTGCATTGAAATTGGATGAATTGTAGATACTATGAAGTGATGTCAAGTTAATACTCGAGCCATGAAGTGGAAAAAGTGGTTGTCCTTTGGTAGAACCAATGTGGCAATTTTGTAAAATCTCTTAATTTTATTTTGGTAGTAGTGATAGTTTCTCCATTTCCATGAGGAAAGCGGTGTGGTGTTTTTGGAAGCGTTGGTTGGTTGAAAATAGTGTTGATTATATCGATCGAGTTACTGGTGAAATGAGGTATTCCTAGTGAAGATTTTGTTGGAGGATCAACATCGGAGAGGCACAATCGTGGTATGTTGTTGGTGGAAGTGTTGAACAAGAGCAACATTATGGTTAAGTGTCCGGTGAAGTATAGTTTAGAGTTTAAGAGAGCTACAATAGAAGAAGTGTTGAGTGATTTTGCACTTTTCATCTCGAGCATGGGGAGTTAGCATAATGAGATGTTAAAGAGATTGAGTTGTGTTATCTTAGTGGTGGCCGATGTGTTTGATGTGAATTTGCATGTGTGGAGTTCATTTCAGGTTTGTCCTAATTTTTAATCGTAGACTCCTTTGTGTAGATTGTAGAAGTATAGCAGCAATGGTGCTACGGGCATTTTGATTTTAGTGGGAAGAATATAAGGGGGTGGGTCATGGAGAGACCACCTCCCAAGGATGGGTAGACCCCATCCAAGTAGGATAGTGCATGAGGTGCTATCCAAGGGGCTGAGATTGGATCCCGACCGAGGTAGATGGTTAAGCATGTGTGGGTTAGGGTTTATGACCTCACATGCATGAGATCTTAGAAGAACCGGGTGAGTTGAGTTGGGTGAGTTAATCATGCTTAGGAAAGATTAGTCCTATGATGGGTGACCTCCTAGAAAGTTCCCAAGAGTACCACCGATACAACTCTTGAGGGATAGTTAGTGAGTAAGAGTTGTGCATGGAGAATTGAATGGACCATAATATGAGCCCAAGGAGGCCCCAGAACTAGTTAGTCTTTGAGGCAAGTTCATGAATGATTTGGTTGCATTAAGAATCTATGTAAGGTAACTTGGAGCACAAAGCACATCTGATTTACATCGAGTGAGTTGGGAAACTCATGGATGCATTGTGGATGTAGAGTTGGAGGGTTCAAGCATGAAGACCTTGCATAAGTGAGGCCTTGCATTGAGAGTGCAGTGCAAGTGCCTCAGAGCCATAAGGGTAGTGTAGACATTGGTGGCCAATGTGGTGAGCTCACACCCACACCAGGTGGAATGTGGAGCACTTGGTGGACTTGGACATTCAGAGGGAAAGGGGTGTTCAAGAGACCTTGGAGGCATACTCTACCCTTGTGGAGTATGGTCATGCAGAGTTGTGCATCGGGGATCAGCAGTGGGACTCCAGAGTGAAGTGGCAGTGGACTTGGGGAGACCTTGGAGGTGGAAACATCCTTAGAAGCAGAGTTCATGTAGAATGCAACCATGGAGTGAGTTGGAGTGGGATTGGGATCTGGAGGTTGAAACAAAGGAGAAGTAACTCAGATGCGAGTGAGCCAAGAAGTGGTGAGCTCCTCAACCTTGTAGAGGTGGATCAACACACATGAGTCAAGATCTCATGTAGATGTATTAGAGGTGCATCAAAAGTGTGGATATGGAGTGGGTGTAGAATCGAAGTGAGAGACTAATGGATGTGGGCCTAGAGAATATTTCACATGGTGTGCATGACATGGTAGTAGATGAAAAAAACATCATGGATATAGTTGTAATGTGGAGATCTAGTAGCTAAGGCAGAAGAATTGAGTGGAGATTCAATGTAGTCTGGATGCAGATGGGTGTCTTGAAGAGTAGGCACAACAAAGTTGTTAGTGGCGATTTCATGAGTGAGATCAATGTTGAGATTGATCCAAGTGAAGAAGAGTACCTCAACTACATGGGATGTGGTCTACAAAGATGGAGAGCTTGCAGTGCTCCCCGTAGGTATCTTTAGTGTTGGACTTGGGTGGTAGAACAGTCAATAGGTCATAGTGAGTTGGAGACTCACACATGGGAAGGAATTACGAGGACTTCCCCCCGGTGCACATGTAGGTGACTAGTGTGACAACTCATACTGAACTCATGGATGGATGCGGTGAGGACTTATGGTGTTCTTCAACAACATTATGCGGAAGCTTGATTGGGTGTTCGATAGTGGACCGGTCAACGGTGATGTAGAGATTTGGTTCAATGATTGGTCAAGGAGGCGAAGTTGTGCACTACCTCAAGTGGACTAAGGAGACATATTAAGATCTCCCGATGGTTATATGGGTGGCTTTGGTATTCAAAGTGAGTGGTCTTATGGAGCATTTTTATTAGTAGTTGTGAAAGGTATTCAAGGATTTCACTTGTGCATAAGGATGGAGTTATGTAGGGAATGAAAGGTGGGTGTAATGTGTATTCGGGGACCTAAATGGAAGTAGCTTGATCCTCTAAGGAGAGTGAAAAGTGTAGTGTCTCAAAGTGCCATGTGGTGGTTAATGAAACTTAGGAGATGTAAATGGCAAGACAATGTGAGATTGTAGGAATGATGGATCTTTGGAGACGGACGTTGCGGGGAAGGATTTGAGGTTCATGTGGAAGATGTGGAACTGAGTAGTTTGTGCTAACCCATCTTGGAAAATGTGGAAGGAGAACCTCCTTAGCTTCGATGAGATCTTTTCGAGATGGAGAAAGGAGACAGAGGCAGTAGGTGCACATTTGAAACCACCTAGCGATCAAGTACTTACGCTTAGTTTTCTAGTTTCGAGGCAATTATTGGTAGTATGGTTGGCATTGGTAAGAAAAAAACATCTGGTAGATCTAATTTTACATTACATCCATGTATGGCCACAAAAAAATTTCCTATGTTTGGTGGTATCCTATCAGGTTCATCATTTGGAAAAGGTGTGGGCTCTTAGAACGTGGGTACCATGTCTAGAAATAGCTCAACTTCGTAGAATGTTGGTGCTCAATTTAGTATAATGGTGGGAACATAGATTAGCACTTATTCAATTCCTATACCTCCTCCAGGAGGAGGATCTCAAGCATTTGGTATATCGAAGGGTTAGTAGTTAATGGAACTAGTGGATCTGGTGGTGAAGGAAACACAAAAGGGAATCAAGGTCCTAGATCTTGTGGACAAGGAGCACTAGCCCATCATCGGGTATTTTATGAAATTTTTCTTCATTTTCTGATTATAAAGGTGTTGAGGATGCTACGAACATGTGCAAAAGAGTGAATTGTTATGGCGTGCTAAGGGGATCAATACCCCAGAATGGAAGGCAAGCCAATTTACAACTACATTGTAAGGGCCCATGCATAACTAGTTCAAAAATTGACCCACATAAAACGGAGGTGGATTATACTACATTGCGTGATGCATTCTTGGTTGAATTTTATATTCCACGAATTTGAGAAAAAAGAGCATCAACGCGTTTTAGGAAATTCAATAGGGTATGGTAGAAATTGTGTGGGAGTTTGATGCGCATTTTAAGACTCTTTTTTCAAATTTATCTTATGATATCCATCTGTCTCAGCATGCTTAGTGGTTCATCGGAGGCTTGATAACACCTTTCATATGAGTGCTATCACATAAGACTTTTATGGGCCCATGCAAGGCCTTGGAGGCTACTTTGCATGCTAAGGGCATTGGAAGTGTTGATACTAGGTAAGTCCCTTTTTGGAGGCACAAATTGCTTCCATGACAAAGCAACTTGAGAAATTATCTGTAAATTCAGCACATGAGACTCGTAGCGGACTTTAGTGTACGGATTGTGAAGTAAAAGGACACACCAAAGATAGTTTCCCTCAAAATTCAGTGTGTGCCATGTCAGTAGACTATGAAATTTTTCATGAGGATCATGATCCAAGTAGATGACCTTGTTTATAATGCGCACTCCATAAGAATGTGTCATGTTATTGTAAAATTTGTACCTTTACTACTCATGACACTAAGGACTACAGGTTGATAGACTAGATTCATGACGCAATTGATATTGGTGTGCATCAGTCGGTGTTGTGAATATTTCTAAAAATGAGGGATGTGAATATGAAGGGCATGAAGATGGCAAAGGTAGAAGAAGAATATTTTATGGAGGATTCATAGGCCTTAGTGGTTGCGGTGGAGGAATGAGTGAATTTCACCTTAGAACTTGCTTCAATTTTGAATCTATGGATCACTATAAGCGTGAGTGCCTAGATTTATTGTAATGCTCATGGTATGAAAAGAAACATAAGTATGAGGAGTGCCCTGAATTTTATAATCACATGAGTAAGAATCAAGAAGGACTAGGGCATTGTTGAGCAGAAAAAGTATGATACTCAGTAGAAGGAACACATAAGGTTCACGTGTGAGAACAAGGCACATTCAAAGGTGCAAAAGGATAGGAAAGGATGCATGTGTGAAAGACAAGGAAAGGTTTGGGACTTAGCCATCTTTAGGAGTACATGCTATTTTTGGAGATAGCGTGTAGAGCACACAAATGAGATAAAGACTTGTGCAACACTCATGGGCTATTATTAGAAGAACAATACAAGTGGTTTTCATGGGTTTGGGCTAATAATAGAATTTATACTGCCAGTTAACTAGAAGAGATATATTATTAGTGCACTTGTATGTATGTCTATTATTATAAAGGCACATAGCTATTTTCAACATGTGACATATTTTGGGAACTATGCAAGTGGTAAAGGGAAAGTCCTTGACCTTATAAATATGTAGTGATCTGTGTAGTATAAGAGGATAGTGTGAGAACTATATATAAGTTATTGTGAAGTTATGCTATTGGACCTGATGCACACATGATTTAGGATATTATTTATTGTAAGAAGCTTATGTGTATTTTTTTTTAATATAATGGAGTGTATTGGCTGAATCAAGGTGTTAATCATGAGTATAACTAGTTCTTGCATGGTTGAATTCATTATGGTTATTATTTAAATCTGTTACCCTTAGATCTAGATCTAGAATATGCTCTATAGAATGTTATATTAATTATGGATTTGAATACATTAACTCTTCATCTTACTAACATCCTGCACAAGTAACCCTAAAGAGGGGTGTGGTACCTTTACACGCTTCACGTTAGCACTCATTCTAGGCTGAGTGATGTGCTAGGGTGTTTGGGTTATTCTTGGTAAATTCTAGGTTGCATCATTGGTTCATGATGAAGACATACCAGTTAACCCTAGAAAGTGTTGAGGAGTGGATACATGATCTAGAAGAAGAGTATGCACGGAGGTTTAACACCATATATGAGTCTAACACACATGAATGGGTGGAACAAAATCTATATGACAGTTTGTATGAGATAAGCTTCGTTATTTTTCTGGTAGAGTTGTACAAGTGGTGGGTTTCTTATCCATCTAAAAGGGATTGGAGGTATCGCACAATTGTCTAGATGTAGGAAGAATTTCAGGCCCTTTATGATGTTGATCTGATTTGGACACGCGTTGTGGATACTTGGTTTCATGGTGTTATGAACAAATATATTTTAGAGTACTCAATTTCCACTTATTCTTTCCTGGAGGTAGTATAATTCAATTTTTGGGATATCCCAAGGGAACTTACCTACAAGGCATTCCACTGGTAATCAAAATATTGATGATAACCCTGAACTTGGAAAGCATAGCGATGGATAACTAAACCCCACCACATGGGGAAAGGAGTAGGTTTGGTGAAAGATGGCAGACCTAGTGGTAGAAAGGCAAAGAGAAGAAAGGTGGCTTAAGTATAATGAGGCATGTGAGAGGGAAATAGAGAAGAAATGGGATGTTACAAAGTGAATGGAGTTTAGGAGAGAGATGGATCATGAAAGATTTGTAGCTCACACACAAGGTGTGGACCCGAGCATCAGGAACTCCCCCATTTGGGAAAGCATGACAGGGAAACCCCCTCAGCCTCATGTGAAAGTGCTCTAGTAGAGATGACTGGGCTGCAGTGCACATCTCGAATCTACCTAAAAACCTAGCCCTTGTACTTGGTTTTGCGCAAAGTATATAGTATGATAAATAGTCGCAAGCTAATTTAGGTAGTAGGAGAGGAGTAAGTCACATAGGGAGTACATTTATGGCATGGAATATGTCTTCATTTCTATTTGGAGGTACCCTTTCAGTGCATCATCTGCGTAGAATTCAAGTGCGCATAATTTTGGACTCACTTCGGGGAGTTTTAATACCTCACATATTATAGGGGTGTAGTTCAATACTACTATTGGGACACAGAGAGTACATCTTTTTGAGTCTGTCCCTAGCTATAGGTGGAGGATCATGAGGTATAGATGGTTCTAGTTCCATAGGATCTAGTGGTTCTAGAGGAAGATGAAACATAGGAGGTTACGGATCAAGTGGGAAAGGTCATCACTAGTCCCAAAATATTTACATGGAGATGTCTCTTCATCTTCCAGTTATAGGGGCATAGAATATGTTTCTAAACACATGCACATGTGTGAAATATTATGGCATGCAAAAGTTATCATAACCTTGAGCACAAGGAAAGTCAATTTACAACTATGTTATAAGGACACGCACATAGTTAGTATAGAATTTTTACCCCGATAAGACATGCATAGACTATGCAACATTAAAATATTCTTTCCTTAAAGAGTTTCACATCCTTGAGTTCAAACGAGAAGAGCATAAATTCACTCAAGGATATTAAGCAAGGCAATAATGAGAGTGTTAGGAGTATGATGCCCATTTCAAAATACTTTTATCTAAGCTCTCCTATGATATTCATACAAGCCAACATGCACAATGGTTCCTTAGAGGTTTGATTATGCCATTTAAAAGGGCACTATCACATAATACGTACATTTATCGTGTGAAGCACTTGAAGCAACTTTAGGTCGAGGCGATTGGAAGTATAGACACTAGGGTCAATCCATTTTTGGAAGCATAGATTGCGGCTATGGAAAAATAGTTAGAGAAACTATCGGCACATGAGACGTGCATATGGATTTGGTGTATAGATTGTGAAGTGGAAGGTCACACAAAGAATATTTTCCCCCATAAACAGTACATTCATTATTACTAGACTATGAGATATGTCATTTAGACCATGATGCTACCCACCGCCTAAAGACGTGATAAGGAAGAACATATCCTGCTATTGTAAAATTTAAAGGCCCGCGACTCATGATATGGAAGACTTCGGCGATTGGTCGAGATCCATAATTCTATAGATATTGGTGTGGGATATACACGAGTCTTAGATAAGTCTAAAGGAAAGAATGAGCATTATGATTAGGATCACAATCAAGTGCACTATGATCGAAATGAAGGGCATTTTGAAGGATTTCATGGAAAAGGTTGAGGATACCATGGTGGATTCAGAGGATGAGTTCGTGGTGGTAGATGAGGCAAGTTTCCTCACAGAACATGTTATAAATGTAGATATCCTTACCACTATAGGTGCGAATGTCATTTCTTAAAGATGCAATACCTAGAAGGTGTGATAGTGGGACAATAATTGAATTCTCACATCTGTAATTACAAGATAAGTGATTACAACTAGCACACATTGGATAATAAAAAGGAATTGGACACATTATTGAGTACGAAGACAAAACAAGCGCACAATAGTGGACATGTCAATGTATAATGACATTGGAGAAAATTTGTTAAAGAAGATTGGAGTCTACTAGTTGTACGAGCTCCCATATTTTGGAAAGTATGAAACTTTGTACCACTGGTTGATGAGTAGAGTACATGAAGAATTTTTCTATTTTAATAGACCCGGGGTAAGGATTACAAGTTGCATTGATTTCAAAAATAACAAGATTAAAGGGCACAAAAGTGGATATGTATAGTTACTTGATAGATAAAGAAGAAATCTGGGGACACGAAAGGAGATAGGGTATACTAAGGGTCCGTGCGAAATGGATATCAAAAATTAAAGAAGTACCAAAGTGGTACATGCAACTACACATCTAGTGACCAAATTGAATAATCAAGAGATATGGTCACAAGTGAATACAATGTGGCTACACATTGCTAGGAGAATGTCACAATGAATAATTTATAACATATCAGGCTATATTGTAGAGACTATCATCAAGGAAGTGTACACATGTGATAAAATCAATTTCAGTGCTATCCTATTATCCCTTTTATTTATGGAGATTGGAGTGTCCAATGGGCCAAACAACAGGATCTAGGAGTATCCCGTACAAAACAAGTCCCTTGCAGAAATATTTGACAAGTACTTGTGTGAAGGGTCAATGAGTGGGCCATTCAAGAAGAGGGAGGAGATGTGGTATGACAAGCTCCATGTGGCATTTGAAGAGGAGTGGTGCATCCCCAAGGAGTTACCTTTGGTGGTGGGAAAGGCAGTGTAGTTCATGGTGTACCAGCACTTCTACATCACGTGATTTACAATTAAGGATGATACTTGGAGCCCCTAGTGTAAAATGTTGTATGCCTTCACAATGTGCTACTTCCAGGCATCGGTCCACCATTTTACTGATGTATGCCTCCTGAATTTTGTTGCAGAAAAGGTAGACTGTGACTACCACACGCTGCGGAAGACGTATGTATATCCAGGTCAGACTGCATATATTGAGAGCCTAATTTCAGACGTGATAAACATGAAGCCTATTAGTTTGATGATTGGAGACAGTGGAGCCATGCCGGTATACCTTTAACTTAAGCCTAAGTTGGAGGGTAATATGTATGTATAAAATGAGTTCACTCTCCTAGGGCCGCCTAAGGGAAAGGATACAATGGAGAGTGTACTAGATCTAAATCCCACCAAACCTATAGAGGTAGATGATGAGGAGGAAGAGCATGAAGATAGTGGTGGCTTGGTATATAGAGGTTGGAGGTAACCCACATACAAGGTAGTGCTTTGAGCACGTAAGTAATCCACCCCAGGCACAAGAAGAAGTAGATGAAGAATTGGAAGTGGGAGTAGATCCTAAAGAATTCCACTTTAAGAGGGTGTTCAGACGAACAAGAACTCAAATTGCTACTCCACAATCACTACTTCATTGTCTTCTACTATGGTCCTTATCCTTATTACTGCCTCTAGAGCTGCAAATATGCCTAATGCTTGGTATTCTTTCTTCATCTCATCTTGCAAGGTTTGAAGCAATGCCTTGTATGATGAAATATTCCTTAAGCTACGAAAATCAACTCGGGAGTATGGGATATTTTGGAGATAGTGTGTAGAGCACAAAAACTAGAAAATAACTTGTGCAACACGCATGGGATATTATTGGAAAAGTGGCTTCCTAGCGCTTTGTATGGGTTTGGGATAATAATATACTTGCTACTACCAACTAACCGAGAAGAGATCTATTATTAGTGCACTTGCATGTGTGTTTATTATTGTAAAGGTGCATAGTTATTTTCAGCATACGCCTTATTTTGGGAATTATACAAGCGGTGAAGGGAAAGTCCCCACCCTTATAAATATATAGTGATCTGCATAGTATATGAATACTATGTGAGAATTGGATATAAGTTATTGTGAAGTTATCTTTGTCATATATGATGCACACATGAGCTAGGGTATTATTCATTATAAGAATCTTACGTGTATTTATTGTTTTTAATATAATGGAGTGTATTTGCTGAATCAAGGTGTTAATCATGAGTATAATTGGTTCTTGCACGGTTGAATTCATTATGGTTATTATTAAAATCTTCTACCCCTAGATCTAGATCTAGAATATTCTACGTAGAATGTTATGTTAATTATGGATCTGAATACGTTAACTCTTCATCTTGCTAACATCCTACACAAACAACCCCAAAGAGGTGCTTGGTACCTTTGTGTGCTTCATGTGAGCACTCAATCTAGGTTGAGTGATGTGCCAGTGCACCTAGGTTATTACTAGTAGATTCTAGGTTGCATCGGGCATGGGAATGGTTAGTGTGAAAGACACCGAACCTTTGTTCATGCTTTGCGTCTAACCTTGATTTGGATCTTGTATTAGTAAATACACACATTGAAGCTACACATGCTATATAAATACCAAATAAGAGGCCTCTCATTATAAGAGAAGAGGTATTGCATGGGAAGTACCCTAATCGAATTATCCAGAAAGAGGTTTACCAGGAGACTATGAAGGTGATTAGGAGCTTGCAAGGGGAGATCCAGTGCTTGAAAGAGCGATTAAACAATTTGGAATAGGAAAAAAATTCTGAGATCCCTCATAATGATGTTCATGATGTCAAAAAGGTATGTAAGATGTTACACCAGGAGAATATCATTCCCTATTAAGAGAATGGTTGAGAGGAAAGGTGTTGTACGCTGGATGCGAGCATGAGAGGAATATCTTGCATGCTAATTTTCCCCATCATAGTCTTGATTATGACAAAGAGATCACATTGAATAGAGTAGTTTATGGATGGATTTTTAGTAACATACTAATGGAAACAGTGTAAAGGTAAATGTTATTACTCTAGATGCATGGAAGCGAGATGGGTAGACCAACATTACAGCCATATTCAAATGTGTTGTACATAGAAAATATGACTATAGCTACATCCATCATATTCTTGAAGGATGCTTCCATACCCATTTAAGGGGCCAAGTTCACTGGGGACTTTGAATTCTTAGCACTTTCGGGAAGATAATTTTGTAACATTACTTAGACGCCCTTTGTGTTATGTGAATAATGTCGATTTGTGCTTCAACAAGAGATACATAAAATTTGAAAACAAGGAGCACATTATTATTCCAATAATAGATGGTAGGTCTACGCCATGTGTCAATCCTTTGGGAAAAAATCATTAGAATTTATGTACACACCATCGAGAGCCCATAGATTATTGAGCCATCAAGAGGAGTCATTCAGTGGGATGATTCTTAGTCCTTAAGTGATATGACTATCATTGCATGGGACTTATGAGTTAGTTGGAAGAGAATTAAAGTGCACTATGACTTGTGTTATCAATGCACATTTAGTTAGGTGTATGAGAGGAAGAGCAGTTACTTAGTTACCCAGAAGGTCACCTTGATGTATTCCTGTGGGCTATGGAAGTCAATGGACCTGTGAAGTAGAATAGAGGAATATTCTTATTTATACCATGTGAGGAACAACCATGCGTTGGTGGATGATTCATCGGGATAATCTTATAGAGTGGTGCGAGGTAAGAATCACGTTCTCTGTTAGATTTCTATGGACCAATGCACCTTTAAGGATATGTGACTATCATGGGAAGGAATCAACCTTGTACCACGTTCAGGAATGTGAGAAATCCTAGATGGAAGGCCTCGAAGCTATACCTCCTTCACTCGGGTGCATAAGTTCTATTCCACTTTACACGAGGGTTATGTAGCAACTTGGTATATCCATTCGGAGTTACGTCATCGAGACGAGAGAAAATTGGTAAGAGTTGAGCAGGTATTATTTATAATTTTGAGTATATATCTTCTAAACCATCAGTGAATGAAGCATTACAGGTAGTCAAGCTCCTTACTTTTAGAGATAGTTCCAAATCCGAGGACCTCATCCTAGATTTTCTAGGAGATCTTGACTTGGAGGTGTGCTTTGAGGAAGGAGAAGAAAGGGATGAAGTACATTTTGAACACGTCTACCTAGAAAAGGAGAAAGTAAAAATGGTGTAGCTAATAGAAGATGAAGAGATAGGGAACCTCGATGTTGATCATATAGAGGGTATGATAAATTTATTAGATAGTGCGGATGAGAAGGCACACACGTACCATAAACCATTGAAGACAAATAAGGTCAACATTGGCATAGAAGAAGAATCGAAAGAAGAAATCATTGGAGATTACTAGATAGAACAAGAGGTTTCAAAGATAATTGAATAGTTGTGGGACTTCCAAGTAATCTCATGAGTTAAAAGGAGTTCATCACTCATTGGAAGATAGGTGGATTAATTTAAAGGAAGGTGTGTTCCTGATTAGGAAGATGCCTTATAGGATGAATCCCAATCTATGCGTAAAGGTGAAGGAGGAGATTAAAAAAATGTTGGAATCTGGGATTATTAAGGCCATTAAATAATCTCAATGGGTTAACCCCATGTTGATTAGTATCAAGAAGGATGGAAGGTTACAGATCTATGTAGACTACATATACTTGAATACTGCATGTGTTATAGATATTTTCCAATGCCTTTTATTGAAGAAATATTGGAAGGTGTAGCAGGGCGTGAGATCTACTCTTTTACAAATGGATTCTTAGGGTATCACCAGGTAAGGATTGCTAAAGAAGACCAGGAGAAGAATAATTTCACCACTGAATGGGGAAGTTTTCTTATACATTTATGTCCTTTGGGCTTAAGAATGCACCAACTATATTTTGCGCATTATCATGCAACAATTTCAAGACTTTATTCATAAGTTTCTACAAGTCTACTTGGATGATTGGATAGTATATGGACTAGTAAAAGATCATTGCAACAACTTGAGATTGATGTTTGAAAGATGTAGACAATTAAGTATCTCTCTAAACATTAATAAATGTGTCTTTGCTACTCCTTTTGGAACATTGCTAGGTCATATTATTTGCAAGGAAGGCTTATTAGTAGACCCTACCAAAGTTGCTATTATTTTGGGTTTGGAGGAGCCTACCAATCAAAGTGCAGTGCACAAATTTTTGGGGCATACGGGTTACTACAGAAAATTCATCAAAGGTTATGTCAATATTTTTGTGCCCTTAGAATAACTATTGAGGCACAAAGGAAGATTTCACTAGGATGAGGCGCAACAAGTGGATTTTGATACGTTGAAGGAGAAGCTTACTACTACACCCATTTTATGCTTTCCCTCTTGGGACAAGCCCTTTCATGTGCATGTGGATGCATTAGGTATGGAAATTAGAGAAGTGTTAGCACACCCTATAGAAGTAAATTTTTATCACCCTTTATGTTTTGTAAGAAGAAATTTAACCCCAACTGAGCAAAATTACAAAACAAAGGAGTGTAGAGCGTTGTCTATGATTTATACGCTACATAAGTTTAGGTAGTACTTATTGGCTACTCCATTTATATTTTACATAGATCATATGACACTTAAGTATTTGGTAAAAATCCTATTTTGTAAGGGTGCATATGCCGGTGGATCTTGTTATTTCAGGAATTTGAATTTTCGGTGGTATTCAAACTAGGAAAGTGTAATTCAGGACAAACTATATTTCTAGTTAATTCGGGTGAGGACATGTAGTGAATTAAAGACACAATGTCAGATGCATAGTTATTCATGTTACAACCTATGCACACTAACTTAAGAGGACATTGTTTTATTTTTACAAACATGTGTGGAACCTGAGGTACTGAAGAGTATAGAGAGGAAACAACTTGCCATTCGCGTTGCACCTTATATGTTGATCGGTGGAGATCTATACAAACTTGGTCGGGATGAGATTTTGAGAAAATATGTACAAGAGAATGAACACATAGGTATTATGGAGGGATTTATGGTGGACATTATGCAGGTCACACCATCGCACGTAATATTTTGATGGCTAGTTTGTGGTGGGAGACATTGCACAAGGAATTTCAAGAATATGCCGGGGTTGTGATCATTGGTAGTGCCTTGGGAAGCCTAGGCATAGAGATGAAATGTCATTGAGGCCTATAACAAGTGTGGAACCCTTTGAAAAATGGGCAATTGACTTCGTGGGCCCTATTCCCCCTTCCCCTCGACACGTAGGACATGATCACGATAGATCATTACTTGTACAAACTATCTTACATGGTGGGTAAAAGAAACACCTACGAAGGATTACACTGCAGCTACTGCAATAAGGTTACTTTGGGAGAATATCATAAGTAGGTATGGATTTCCTTTGAGTTTAACAAGTGATATGGGTAATCATATCTTGAATGAGACTACTAGGATATTATTAGTAGAATTTATGGTAACCCATCATAAGACTACACCCTATCACCCACAAGCTAATGGAACTATTGAAGCTTTCAACAAGATTTTGAGCCACACATTGATAAATATCCATGATGTTGGAAGGAAGGATTGGGATGATAAATTATTTATTGTTCTTTGGTCTTATAGAGAAACCTATAAGAGGTTGAACAAAGAAACACCCTTTCATTTGGTGTTTGGTGTCGAGGTGCATTTTACCGTTGAGTTTTTGTTACCATCCTGCGTATTGTGCACACAAGAGGATTGAATGATGAGAAAGAAATTGAATAGCACATAGAAAAATTGATGCATTTGGATGAGAGGTGCGCCATAGCCCGATGGAGCCAGAAGACAAAGAAATCAAGACAGAAGGCCTAACATGATCGACACATTAAAAATAAGAAAGGTTGGAGGTTGGAAAAATGGTTATTTTGTATGATTCCAAGTTTTTGCGCCACCCTGGGAAGTTCTAAGTGCATTGGTTGGGACAATATATCATGACCTATATACTTAACTCAAGAACTTTCCAGTTAGAAGCTTTAGATGGCACACGGTTGCTTAGTGTCTTTAAAGAGTAGGTTGAAGCCCTACTATAAATAAGTCTTCTTGGTGTTTATAATAAGGAAATATTGCCATTTAGCTTAGGCTTCCATTTAATGAAATTTCCTTTCTATGTGTTTCCTTTCATCATTGTTATGCTTTGTTTTTAGCTCTGTGTTGTGTTACGTATTTGTGCACAAGTAGCCAATTACTTTCTAAGAGGTTTCATGCGTAGAGGGCCAAGCATATTTTTAGTGTGGGGTGGAGAGCACAAGTAGGAGATACGTAGTTGGAGTGATGTTGATTGGTGGCCCAGGAAAGAAATAAAAATTGCATGATATTAGAGGAACACACGTAGTAGAGGTGATAATGGTGAAGATAAAATGGTGTCAAGAAATAGTTTTATGAAATCCATGTACAATGATGAATGCGCAGAGAAACATGAGGTATGTGGTGGTTGAAAGAACTACTTGGTATAAGACGTAGAGGTATATGTAATTCAACACTAGGAGCACACATAAGGGAGTCTATGGTCGATGTAGTTTTGTGCGCCGGGAAGTTGAGGAGGTTACATGTGATGGGCACACGAATGAAACACACTAGACAGAACACACGGGAGGAATGTCTTTGGAAAAATATAAATTTAATGCGGTAGTACAGTGGTAGGTGGCATGGAAATAAATGTAGTAAAAAGTGGAAAACTATAAATAGGAATTCGAGGTAAGTTATTTTCACCTTGAATTTATTTGTGGAAGAGCTCTTGCAAACTACAACATCCTTGCATGAAATTTGCAAAATCACGTGCAAAGTGAAATATTTGAGAAATAGATTGGAACAAAGTACATGGGCATGCACAAAGTGGTTATTTGGAAAGTTTCTTGTGGGTGTTAATTTTGTCTTGTGGAAAAAGGGGTTTCCATGTTAGGGTTTGAGAAACTAAGGCATGGATTTGAGGAATTTATCTAGGAGGATTGAGGCCAAGGGATTGAGGAGTAAGAAATCATGATACAAGGAAGGATTAACAAGGACCCATCAAGGAGAATGACACTAAGGAAAGGATAAAACGTTTCACCCAAAAGGAAGGGCAAGGGCAAGGGAAAACTAGTTGTGTCGACAAGTTTCAATGAAGAATGGTATACGGAGATGCAATACCCAGATGGGGTATTATTGGGGATGGATTGGGTATCTCATGTATACAAAATGGTTATAAGTGATTATAACCATATGACATATACAACCGAGAAAGAGATGGCATTGGAGCTTGTTCACCCTACAGGAGAAAGAACAAAAGATGAAAAACCAGTGTATGATGACTCCGTGAAGAAGACATTAGAGAAGGTTGGGATTTTATAACTCTATGAGTTTCCATTTTTAGAAATCCTGAGAGATTATACCAGTGGCTTATGTCACATATGCATGAATATTAATTTTACTTCGTAGGAAGGAGGATGCACATAACTCCATAGTTGATCTCTAAGTACACTGGACTTATCTACACAAGAGAGTCACTGGATGATGACTTGGGTGACAATGAGGCTGTCAAGGAAACAACTAAGGAATTTGAATACAAGAAGGGTGGGCAATCCTTTGACATTTCCAAGATCAAGGACCCAATCATGAAGATGGTTGTGTACCTGTTCACCAAGTTGAATGAACAAGAATGATGGACACAAGTGAACAAGAGATGGTTGAACATTTGTAGGAAAGTTTCAGAGGGGACCATGGGTAAGTGCACCAAGTTGGGGGACAATTAAGTGGACATCAAATCCTGAATTTTACATTAAAAACAGCAAAACATCAAATTTAGTCTTCGCGGACTTGAACCATGCCGAAAAGTAAAAACTATGTCATAAAAATGGTACCATTGCGTAGGGGAGACTATTAGCTTTGTAGAAATACTGATTTTAAAGTGAATAGAAGAGGATAAATATCATTTTATAATTTTTTACTAATAGTAGGTCTTTAAGACACTTTTTCCTGTGAATGTTTATGTCTACGTTTAAGACTGCAAAATTTGTTTCACTTATCAGAATGTGATAAAAATTATACCATCCCAACCGTGGTGAAATTATATACATGTTCAAAAAAAAATTATTTGATTTCAATATTTTTTGATGAAGTTATGGCGGGCAAACGGAAAGTGCTCTGTTTTCTTTATGTTTTCATACCACTTTCACGGAAAAAATCATAAAAAATAAAATATTACTCAAAAAAATACAAAATAAAATCCATCCCAAGATAGATAGTGGCATATAACTTCTCACCAAAGGAAAAATATATATATCAATTTTTGGTCATCCAAATTGTGGGCAAACGGACTATAATCTTATCGGCGTTTTTAAAAAAAAATACCAAGTCATTGAATTTTGAGTGTTTAATATAGCTAATCTTGTCCATTTTTTACAAAAATTAGTATTTTAGAAACTAGATTATGGATGCTACGATTCATATTAATATAATTTTGTCTAATTTCGAGTGTATGTATTGCTAATAATCCTTACAAGTTGATATTATGTTGTTATTTGCAATATGATGTCCACGGATGACCCTATATTTGTCCATCAACTTCCTGCACTTACCCCCATGTAAAAATCTTGGACTTCATTACAGAGGATATCATTAATGTTGCATGAGATGGAGATAAAATTCCATATGGTAATATTCTTCTTACCATTGTTTTTTTAGAGATTGGAGTGCCTGATGAGATGAATAACAACATTCGGGAGTACCCTGATGGGAACCCCTCCCCAGCTAAGAGGTCTCAAGCATATACTTTTGAAAGTATGACACATGCATACAAGGCACACTTGGATAAGTGGTAAAAACATATGTGTGATGCATTTGGAGTAGAGTGGAGGATTTCTGAGAAACTTATAGCCTTGGTGAAGGATCGGGATAAATTTACGATAAATCAAGTAGTTTTGCATTGGCAAGTTCACATTGACTAATGACACCAAGAGCCCATGGTGTAGATTACCTTTTTCCTTCATAGTGTAGTATTTTTAGAGCATGGTTAACATGTTTAAGGAGGCTAAGAAACTAAGGTTTGATCTAAGTGAAGTATATCAGGAGAACCGTGTGCTTTATGCAAGACACTTGTATATCCTCAGAAGTGAGTGTATGTGGAGAAGTATGTCTCTCATGACATACATATGCTAAGGCCCGTAACATTACCACTTGTAGGAACAACAACAACAAGGGTGTACATAAACCTAAGGCCTAAGTTTGAGAAAGGTACATATGTTGAGGATGATGTCTCCATCCCTAAAGACCCTACTAGAAGGAAGAAGATAGTGATAAAGAAGAGAGATAGGGAGGAAACTTACAAGTAGGGCACCAAGCACGCATGTGGTTTAGACCATAGGGGCACAAGAGTCAGGTGTAGGAACAAGCATTTATACTCATAGGAAGAAGTATTTAGTAAAGGAGAAGTCCCTAGTGGAGGAGAAATATTTGTTGAAGAAGAAGCAAAGGGTAGTGTAAAGTTCAGACTCTGAGAGAACGAAGAGTGTGAAGGGTGATGAGACTAGAGAAGAGGATGAGGGCGCAAGTTAGAGTAGAACCCCTTGTTTATAATGTACATAAATCTAATGAATAATAGAATGAATCTATGAAGGATGATTGAGAAGGCTATATAAGTGAAGTAGAAGTGGGGACAAAGGTACATGAGACCCCACACCTATCCGATGAACAGTTAGAGGACATGATGGAGAAGTAAGTGGCGATATCATCAAGGACTTGGTATAGCATGAGGTGGAGCATAATGTGGGAGAAATGGAAAAAGAGAAGTGTGGATGAATAGGCGGAAGAAAAGTTTAGCATTGTCGGTTTCATGAAGGAATCTTGCACAAGTGATAAGGGCGTGCCGACATCAAAAGGACCTATAATGACTTATGATGTTGATCCACACAAGGTCCTATGCGCACATTTCTAGAGCACAGTGCCTACAGACCACCTCTTCTATTGGTCATCATTTTATGTAGATGGTGCATACCCACACACAAGGAAGATGTTGTCATGGGATTTTGAATCCCATGTTGATGAGCCAAAATTTGAAGTCAACGCAGCTTGTAAGACTGCACTAGACACACTAAGCTCTGAGAGGTATATCCTATTATAGATTCTCAAGAGATAATTAATGAGAAGGCTTGTAATGCACTGAAAAAAGTTTTGGTTGAGGTTGAAGTGAGGTTATTCGGGAGGAATAATAGAATTAAAGCATTGGAGAAGGAATTGGAGGAAAAGAACAAGGAGATTATAGAGAGGGAAAAGGAGATAAAGGGGAAAGAGTCTATAATTACGTAGTTGAGGACTGAGTTGAGAGAAGAGAAGGGTAAGGTGCATGAAGCTTACAAGAAAGTGGAGAATATCTTAGACTCCACTATTTTAGTGCACTTAGATTTATTCCCCTCCACATAGAAGTATGAGTCAACCTTCCACTTCCTAGAGGATTTGACATGCATCATCAAGATGGAGAAACAACCACTTGCACTGGATTCAGAGCAAGAAGTTATGGTACAACATAAAGATAAAGAAAGATTACAAATTGAGGAGACTATAAATCAGTAAGCTAATCTTCTTGCTTTGGTGAAAACCGCAGCTCATATGGCTAAAGTTGTATATGATAACTATGAAGATAGAGACAGGGTGGCAAATATGTTGGTTGCTACACATGAGGCTGATTTGAAGGAGTTCCAGGCCAAGAAAAGAGGCAATCAAGTGAAATGTGACAAGATATTGGTGGAGGTTGAGAAGAAATCCAAGGAAATTGAGATTTTAAGGACCTTTATTAACAGTAAATTCAAGGAATTATACCCCCAAGTGACACATAAGATGGATGCACTGACCAACATTAGCAAGTAAATGGAGAATATTGTTGACGCATTGAAGGCTAAAGGTGAAGAGATGAAATTTGATGAGGTAAATGTGCTGATAGGGTATTTATTTAAATAGGAGAACAATGAAGTAGATGTTTGGAATGAGATTGAAGCATCCTTGAATAAAACTTTCCCAATCCTTGTGTAACAATAGAAAAATTATTTTTTTCTTTGGCGTAAGCCGGATGCAGGTCATCTTATTCTTCCATTCTATATTCTTTGTTGGAAATTATATTGTTTTTGTAGATGGAAAAAAAGTTTAGTGTGGGATAATGTTGAGCCCAGAAAAATGAAAAAGTCTTAGAATGGAGGATTAACATGCATATAAGAAGGTGTAGAAAGAAGGTGCATGAGGAAGAGTGCAAAGGAATAACAAGTCGCACATGGAAGTAGAAATGGGTTTTAGAATTAGATTGATTTTGGAGTTATGGTGTTGCATGGAAAATACATGAGGATATGGGTAGGCGTGATAATGGATAAGGTTAGAACATGGAGACTTGTAGCCCAAGGAAGGAATATTCTAGGATATAATCATTGTGTTTAAGATTTGTAAAGTAGAGTTAGTTATGGGTTAGCTGACACTTGCATGTCTAGAATACTTGAGTATGGTAGGGTATGATGACATTTGGAATGTGGTTTTCTCTTGAGTAATGTTGAGGTGGTAAAGGAGAGCTCCCGCTCTATTTAAGAATGTGTTTTGGATCGAAGCAAAGAGAGGTGGACAAAGATGGATATGGAGGAGAAGAAGAATGATGTGAGGAAAGAGATGCAAGGGAGACTTTAGAAGCATAAGGAATAACATGGCTAGAACTCTTGAGTATAGTCATTTAGTAGGGTTAAGATGCTATTGCTTGATGTATTCGGTCTTTTATGACCCTTTTTGATGTAATATGGCTACTGTAAATAATTGTGAATCAATATATGTGGTGGATTTCTCTATATATCTATTTTCATGTGTTCAAACCCTTTTTTTTCTTCATATTGCTAATGGTTTAGATCTGATTCCTTTGTATTGTTATAATGATCACATTCATATTATGGTGCATCTGTGTTTAGATCTAGTTTATTTACCTTTGTGCCATAATGGATGTATGTGTTTTTTTCTATATATTATTCTACTATAATGGTGAATATTCTTGCAAGGCTTGCATAAAATAGGGGTTTGACACCTTTATACACCTCGAGTGAGCACCCGGCTATGGTTGGGTGATATACCAGCGTTCCTGGGAATTAAAGGGTTGGGAAAAGCGACTACACAGTGTTTGGTTGATTTTAAGGTGGGTAGATATCATGATCAGGTGTTATGTGACATTTTACCCATGGATGCATGCCATATTCTATTAGGAAGACCTTGGAAATTTGATAGGAGTTCCATCCATGACAGGTGGACAAATACCTACACATTTGTGAAAAATGGAGTGAATTATATTTTGAATCCAATGAAAGATAGAAATACATGGCTTGAGAAACAGTCAAGAGTAGTATTTATGGGAATGAAAGTGTTTTTTTAGCAGAGACAAGAAGGTAAGGTAAGTGAGAACAATAATAGTACAATGAAGATGATGTGGTAGTGGGTCAGTGGAGAGCATGAGTACCAAGCATTTTTGCAAAAGAAATAAAATGTGGAAGTTGAGAATGGAAAAATAAGTCATGATGAATACAAATATTATGGTGCACTAATAGAGATAGACAAGAACTTGTATGACTCATCCTATGAGGTCAAATCAAACCTTGAAGCGAAGAAACTCGAGTCTTAGATGAAGTGACAAACCAGTCTTGGAAATCATGAATTTGTAAGAACAAGGAGGAGAAAAGCACAATGAGGAAAAAGGACAGTCAAACATGAACAAGAAACTCATATTTTAATAACTAATATTTGTTTGGATGTTTTTAGTGTAGGTGAGATGGAAAAATAAAGATGAAGCAGTCACTTACAGATGAATATGTCAAACAAATACCAAATTTTTTCATTTTTGAGAGTTAATTGAATCAAGAAGGGGTAACAAGATAAAAAATAGATTGTGATATGGTTGAATAACATCAAGAGACTACTCATAAGGTCACAATCTAGGTGTTGAAACTAATCCAACTGTTGGAAAGGGTATAACATAGTCCTATGGAAATTATAGTGGTTGTGATGGTGATTCATTCAAGGAACCTTGTTAAGAACATGATAAAACTCTAAGTCACCCATGAAGACATGCATACACCTAAAGAGAATTCTCAAGAGGTCAAGCGTAATTAGAAGCAAAGGAGGAAAGGATAAGTACTGTTTGGAAAGAAAATATAACTCCATGGAAGATTTTCTTTTCCCCGTAGTATGATGCAAGGGCATAATCAAGAATAGGTAGTTTAGTCTTATAGTAATAAAATTTTGTCTTTGATAGGTCTTAGAGTTGTCCCGTTGCCATTCAATTTGGTTTGATAGGTCTAAGAGGTCAAAAATTCAAACTATGGAGTTTCCTCCATTTTTCAAAATTGAATTTTGAATCTCTTATTGAGCCAATTTTGGTCTTTTGGCTTGAAATAAGAGATCTAAATCTTATGTAAGGTCTCATTAGGGGATAATAAGATTCATTAGGGTCTTGAAATCACATTAATAAGTCATTTTGATTTGTAACTTATATTTTGTTTTGAGATCCTTTGGTAATGTAACCTCCAAACATATCTAAGTGGCCTAGAAGACAGTTAGAGACAAAGAATTTGAATGGTGGAGGTATAAAATTCCATCTTGTAACTATTTTTTTCATTGATCAATCAAACAAACATTGAATTTTGGAGGTCCAAAAGTTTAGGGTTACTGATTTACTTAATTTTGTTTCACAATTTTAAGGTACATGGTTCGATTTAATGCAATGCATGAAAATATTTATACAAGGCATTGAGACAAATAATAAGGTAATAGAATTATTCTATTGTGTGCATCTTAATATTGATGAAGATTTGATGTCATTTAGAATACAAAAGTTGTTTGGGTACTCAAATAAACTATAGTAGAATAGTTGTGCAACCCCCAATCCATATTTCAAGGAAAATGAGTCATATCTTGCGGTGGAGGTATTGTATTTATCCATCACAATTAAGTGATGATGGGTAATTTAAGTTTCAGGATCCTCTAACCATGATATTTGAAGTGGGAACCTTGATTACTTAGAAATTGAAAAAAACTTAGATTGTGTATATGTTAAAAATTGTGTTCTCATGATGATTAGGAAACTTTTGAGACGCATTTATGTGATGCATGATGAAAATGAATCTACTGGTAAGTTATTAAGCATTTAAACACCTCTATAGATCCTCTTTAAGGGATTTTATCCTTAGTAAGTAAGAATTTTAAATTTGGTGAAGGAAACTGTCTTCTCAACTTCACCGTTGACTATGAACTAGGGTTTGAGAATTCAAGAACAATATGGAAAATCTGAGACTGAAACTTGAAAGAAATAATGTTGAGAGGGTCCCTCAATTTTTTTTTAAAAAAAATCAAAGTTTAATAGGCTAACTTTCTATTTATTCTTACCAGATTCTTCAAAAAACCTATGCAAGCTTAACACATATCTAATTAAGAACTCATATTAGGAATTTTGGCAATTTTATTTCAAAGAAGAAGGTGATAATACTCTGCATAGTTAAAAATCATATAGATGGGTATTTGAAAACACTATTTGGTTAGTGTAAAGAGTTTAGCATTCAAAGTTGTAATGATTTTTGTATTGGGTCAGGGCTAGTAAGAAGAAACAACAACATGAGGGAGATTGTATAAGAAGTAGCACTTACTAGAGGAGTGGAATCAAATAATTTGGCATACATCTATACCCTAAAAATATTTCTCAACAAATAATACAACTTGTGTGGGTTCCTTGTAATCTATCCAATTGCATACCCTTCCAAGAACAAGATTTCAAGTAGCCCAAATTAGAAATTCTTGCAAAGGAGAGTGAGATGATCAATGCTACAACTTATAAGGATTTGAATGAATGAAACAAGATGAATTAAGGATAAAAACTTTTTGAAGAATTAATTGCATTTAATTAAGCCTATAGGTAAGTTTTGTAATATTTTTTGTTTCTTAGTATTAAGAACAAATACAATTGTAAGTTTTGGGTTAGGTTGAAGTTGATTGAATAACTTTTCTGATTGAGAGTGTAAAAATATAGTGATGTGAATAAATCACCTTACCACATGCAAATATCCAAAGTGAGTATCATGGTTTCTAACATCCAAATTTTTAGATGTAATATAGTTAATGACCTTGTCAAATATAATAATCAACTTACCTATATTTCCTTGAAATGATTAACTCAGCGTTACAGTCTAAGACCACAATTACCAAAATAAAATGATAAATGAAACATCATGAAAATAACTATTTCCAACATAAAAATAATAAAAGGTGTAACAATATAACATAATTTCCATTCATATCAACAATATTACTTACATTACTATTCATTGATAAGAAAGGTAATCAAATAAGTAACATCTACCTTTTTGTTGCTTTATAAACATTTTCCTTAGTAGCGATGAAGATGATATTAATACCTTATGGTTGATGACCTACATAACAATATCAAAGTTATTAGTAATGTCATCAAAATAATAATTATTATTTCAAGAACCAACTAATGCAAAGTACAACCGTGTAAAATATTTTTCAACATTACGAATCATCACATACAACAAACAAGGTGTACACTCATCCAAGCATGTAAAACATAATAAAAATGATGTACTACCATCATATTAGATGTAAATATAGGGTGGGATAAGAAGATACAAAGGAAGTGAATGTGAGAGTAGGTAATGTTTTTCAGATGCATTAATTCTCTCCTTGGATAATATTGTTGAGTCTTTGGTTTTAGATTCAAGGGCTTCTTTCCATGCTACACCACATAGGAATTATTTTACTAATTATGTTCAAGGGGATTTTGGACATGTTTATCTTGGTGATGATGAGTCTTGCAACATAGTAGGAAAATGAAGTGTTTAGGTCAAGATGTAGAATGGGAACACTTGACTACTAAAAGATGTCATACATGTTCCAAATTTGAGATGGAATTTGATATCTGCAGGGAAGCTAGGGAGTGAATGTTGTATGGTGACTTTTACAATAAACTCCTAGAAGGTGACCAAGGTTTATCTTGTGGTAGTAAGAGGTAAGAAGGTTGGTACCTTGTATTTAACTAGTAGTGTTGATTATTGTAATTTAGTTGATGCAAAAGTAAATGCAAATTTGTGACACTATAGGCTCATCACATGACCCAAAAGGGCATGCATATTTTTAAGGATATATTACCTGGATTGAAAGAGATTGATTTATATTTATGTGAATATTGTGAGTATAGACAAAAAAAAAGGGTAAAGTTTCTCAAGGTTGGACCTATAAGGAAGGAGAATAAGTTGGAGCTGGTCCATTTAGATATGTGGGGCTAGGCTCGGGTATATTTTTATAGGTGGTTCATCTCATTATTTCACTTTTATTGATGATGTAACTGGGAAAATTTGAATGTATTATAGTAGGATAAAATATGATGTGTTTGATACATTTAAAAGATGAAAAGCCTTGGTTGATAATTAAACAAGCCTCGAGATAAAATGTCTTAGGTCAAATAATGGAGGAGAATATTGTAGCAATGTATTTATTGACTATTATTCTAGGAATGAAATCCTCAAATAGAGGACAATTCTAGGAACTCCACAAAAAAATGGAGTGTCATAAATAATGAATAGGAGAATCATGAAGCATGTAAGGAGCATTAGGTTGCACATAGAGATACCCCTTAAATTTTTGGTGGAAGCAAAGTAAGTATGACTATATATCTGATCAATAGAAGACCTTTAAATTCCCTAGATGGAGGCATACCCAAGGAATCTTGGTATGGTAATAAGTTTGATTATTCCTTTATTATTTGGATATGAATCCTTTTTTCATATTGATAAAGATGATATGTGATGGGTGTCATTATTCCCCTCATTTAATCAACTCTCTGTTGATGTCATATTCAAACCAGGGGTGTGTCTAAGACTATACACAAAAAGAAAAATATTAGTGATCTAGTAATTTATTGTAGGTATTTAATATTTTCTTAAGGATATTTTCAATGTCTTAAGGACTTCTTGATTAAAAACCTTATTGGAATCAAACTATGAAAACTGTTGGAAGTAAACACACTTTACAGAAATGAATTGTTGGAAATAAACACACTTTTCCTTGGAAGTAAACACACTTTGTAGAAATGAATTGCTGGAAATAAACACATTGCTTGAAGTAAAATAAACAAACATTACATAAATAAACACACAATTGAGAATGCTTGGAAAATGATTGCAAAGAAATAAGAACTTAATCTAGAACACCTATAGGGACAAGTCTACAACAAATTTCAACTTAAGGAATTGAAAGTGATATAGAATTAATAGATCTAAACTATTTGCTCTAAAAATATAAATACCAAAAAAATGAGGATCCTAGTTCTTAGAGGAGTGGGCCCTTGCTCCACCTCAAAACAAGATTGGACAACTTAATTTTCTCTCAAAACAGAAATGGCTATTTTATTGATAAAACATTCTGCATTACAAAAATGTGTTGGATCTATGTGTATATCAATCTATATCTATTTCTGTTCTATATCTATATATTATATATATATATATCTACAGGTATATATATATATACTTCTTCCAAGGGTGCATTTATGGCCATAATTGTTCCACTGATACGATGGAACTGAATCATGCCCATAATAGATGTTGAATTGGAACATGGCTGGATGTACAACTGTGTGATAATTATCCTAGATCTGCAAGTATGGAGAGTCAGAAGTCTTCTAATCTGCTCCTGATTGATAGGATCATTGATTTGAAAATCACCGGCCATTTGGAATAGATTCTTATCGGTTCCAGAACTTTAGAAGAGTTCTGGAACTAAAGGAAATCATTCTAGGTCTAACCGAGAGAGTTCTAGAGCTATCTGCAGGAGTTCCGAACTAATTTCGATAATTCTGGAACTAAGTACTAGAGTTCCGAACTAAGTCCAAAAGTTCGTAACTAAGTGATATAACTCATAACTGCATGTAATGGAGTTCTGGAACTAAGTCTGGCAGTTCTGAAACTAAACTGTATTGATTCAATGCTTCCAAAAACATGCAATCCACTTCATATTTGTTCTTCACCTGATTGTGACCTATTTTATTACAAAACTGAGTTTCCAAAACACTTTGTTAGGAATTACAAGAGCTTTTAAACGTTAGAATCATAATCAACAAAAGATGGACAATTACATCCTAACTTATATCAGATCAAACAAAAGTCACAAAATGTAGTCAAACTTAATAAAAAGGAGAGTAAGATGAGATCATTTATTGTACATTTAATGGGCATATTCTAGCCTCATCATTTCCCCCATACTTACTTGTTTGTAAGTCCCTTTACAAACTTTACTCTTCAAATTTGGGGTTATATATTCTGCATTCCATTTGATTTCTTAGATCAAATGGTTGGAACTGAATATCCCAATGCTTTAATTCAGAGGTACTATACCCTGCTCCTACTTCTACTTTCTCTGCCATGCCTCAAATTCAGTGGGATCTTGTGGTTCTATTTTGCCATGGTGACATGGGGGTGAGAAGGAGTGGAGGTCTTGTTCTCATTCCCATCCATATGCCCTTTGTGCTTTTCATTGATATGAGGAATTAGCGTACATAAGGATTTTGCTCTATGCAAACTCTAGATTAAGTTTGTGGGAGATATTACTTCCCTTCTTCTCAATGCCACCATGAGAAATTCCCATATTTTCAAACATGCCTCATAAATATCTTCAAAATTTTCCTCTTCATAAGAGGTGAAGGCATTAATACTTCTCTGCAAATTGGCAAGATAAGGTTCCTTGAACCTTTTATCAAATGCATGGGATCTGAAATGTGTAGCAAAGGTGGATGGTTTACCATAATGAATCCTCATACAAAGACTAGATGAACTAGCCTTTAACAGATGCTCTAACTCCCTTTCCTTCCATGCAATCTGATTTTGAAGAACAAGAAACAAATGCATTAAGTTGGCTCTCCCCTACATACAAATTGATCATAAAACTGAGTTCTTTTCCAGCATGAAATTACAGAGATAGAATTCACAGAGAAGATTTTTTTCTCTGCATTGGCTAAGGAATAGCTTTGTGAAATCAGCTTCATCTTTTATTTCATGTGGAAGGCCACATGCTATCCTTGACAACTTACCAATGAATGAATTGTTCCTCCAAAAACACACTATATGCAGGAGAAGGTCTCCTGCATGCAAGCAATTTCTCACTCATCATGCAAACCATTTGTATTTTCACAAGATATTTAAATTTTTCATTTTCTTCTTTGTAAAAATTTTCTTCCCATTCTTTTCTTGCTTTCTTCTCTTCTTCTATCTTGCTTTTCAAGTCCTCATTGGATGTCTTGGCTTCACTGAGTTCTCTGCAAGTATCATCCCATAGTTATTCTAAGTGGCCAATAAGTTAATTTAGTTTGTGTAGAGACTATTGACAGAGTAGTTTGTTTTCTAGAATTTTGACATTCTTCCTCTTTCTCCATTATCTGTTGTTTAACTCTTGTCAATTCCTCTAGTCTTGTCAAGTGAGCTGAGTTGTTAATTCCCAATAACCATTTCTCTCTGTTCCAATTTAAGTTTGAGAAAATTCAACTCCTCATCCTTTTCTCTAATAATGAGTTCTGCTCTAGAAAAAATAGAGATCCTGTTTAACTTGTTGTTTCTCTTCTTTCTCTGAAAGTTCCTTGGGGGTTAAGCATTCTTCTTCTACCATAGGGGATTTCCCTTTCCATTTCCAAGATGCCAATTCATCTTCTTCATGTGATGGTGTTGTTGATTCACCCATCTCTTGGAAAACTTGTTCCTCAAATCTCTCATCTTCTTTTTCTATCTTTGTTTGGCTTGGTCCAGGAGGAGTCATGGCCATGCTGCCCAAAATATCAGCAGCTTCCTTTTCCATCCCTTCTTGATCTTCCATCTCCTCCTGGAATTTCTCTAGACCTTTTATGAATTCTCCTTCTTTGAGGAGCCTCAAAATGTACAGAAATGGGTCTCCTCCTAGAGCTTCTTCTGATTTTCACCTCTTCTCTTGCCTAGGTGAACTGTCACTATCAGAGACAGATATTATCTCTCCTGTAGCTACTGCAGAGGAAGGAATTTCTTTAGAAGGCACAATAGGTTCTGTAGTTTTAGTCCTTCTTCCAGATCTTCTTCTTTTTGGTATTTCCTCTCCACCTAGTTCTTTCTTTTCCTCTGTAGTGGCATCAATTTCCAAATTAATTACAGGAGCAGAAGGAGTTTTTATTACTCTCCTGAGAATATCAGGGCTCTGCTTAAACTTGCTAAGAAATTTCTCCCACATTTCTTCTCCATTTTTCTTTGAAAGGAAATGGTGCTGGCACACTAAATGCACTAACCCATGATGTTGATTGTTCCCACACCCCAAGAATACCTCTAGGCCATTGTATGGATGGAGTCAAAAAGAAACCCTGGAAGGTTTACTATATATTCTAGTTTTGTAGCTCCATATCTAAGGTATATGAGGATCTTCAAGAACTTCTCTTCCTACACCCGAATTGACCATCACAGGTTAAATACTTGACTATCCAAAATGCCACTCTATCAAAGGGTTTGGGAAAGCTGGCCCTTCTGACCCCTTTTATGATTTTCTTCATGTTGTAAATATATTGGGGTTCATCTTCCCCTTTTTTTTAGCAGGGTTTCAACTAGGTCTTTTAATGTCCCTCTGACAGGTTTGGGACATGCACAATTGGCACTCTAGATATATTACTTATTGTATTCACAGAAAAAGGAATGAAAAATTTCTAACCTTTGTCCTAGATTGCTCTAAATTTATAATGAATTCTCTTACCAATTCATTCGTTATACTTGGGGAACTTTCTCAGAAATTCCAGCCATCCTACCTGATGAAAGATAGTTGCCACTTCTTCATCTGCAATGAGTTGGGTATCATCCTCTGGTTCGACTTATTTTTAATCCCCATGATACAGAGGTGATTCAAATTTTTTCTCCTTTAATCTTGTGTGGGTTGGCTGAAGAACTCTTCGCTTAGCTTTGCAGAACTGATGAATTTAGCTGGAATTACTGTACTTAGTTATGGAACTTCTATGTTGTAGTTGTGGAATGCAAACCTAATTTGTTTGCTTCTTCCTTGAAGTTTCTCTGCAACTAGTTTTCACTTTGTTGATTCCACACTAATGATAACTCATTATAACTATGCCACCAATTTATTCCATCAATATCTTTCTCATGATTACTCACTTTTAATCATGATGTACAATAGATGACTCATCATATCAACTTTTAAATCAAATCTAATCACACATGTAAACTTTTAATCTAACCTTTAATAAGTTAAAGACATAATTACCATCCTTGATGATGTAATCCCTCCATCATGATGACTCATCATTCCTAAAAAGTGAAACAAAAGGAAAATGGTTAGAAAATAGCTGGAATTCCAAAAATTTTTTTATTTTGAATTAGCCATTTATTTGAGAAGATCAACCACCATTGTTGGTTTTCAATTGATCTCTTGAGAGACTTTTTTTTTTTGGGGAAGAGAATGCCATTTACTGGTTTTCACTCTCTTCCTTCTTTTTTTTTTTTTTTTTTTTTTTGGGGGAAGAGAATGCCATTTACTAGTTTTCATTCTCTTCCCTTTATTCTAGATCTATCCATCTGATTATTTGATCATTTTGGAAGAACTGGGTTCTTCCATATGATCAAATTATTTATCTGCTTCAATCTACCTCAAGAATTCATCCTTAGTAGGAGGCTTCCTATAAAGCTTTAGCCTATGACCATTGACCAAAAGTGTTCTTCTATTGCCATCAATGGGAAGTAACTGAATAGAACCATTGTCAAATATTTTCTCAATCTGATAGGGTCCCAACCATCTGGTTCTCAATTTTCCTTTGAATTGTTGGTACTTAGAATCAAAAAAACAATGCCCAGTCTCCTACTTTGAATTTCCTTTTCTTGATATGTGTATCATGCCATTGCTTCCTTTGATCTTGGATTATCTCTGTCTCATTGAAGTGCTTCCATCCTCAATTCATCCAACTCATTGAGTTGAAGGATTCTCTCCTTTTGAGCTGCATCCAACTCAATACCCACCTTAACTGTTGTCCTCAATGTCTGTAGTTCAAACTCAATAGGAAACAAGGGATTTTTCCCATAGACTAACTCATATGGTGAAAACCTGTTGTAGTTTTCCAAGTTGTATTGTAAGCCCAGACAACTTCAGGTAGTCTCTTTACCCAATCTCTTCTTCCTGCTTCAACTATTTTGGTAAGGATGTTTTCCAATTCTCTATTCGTTACTTCAGCTTGTCCATTTGATTGTGGGTGATAGGGAGATGACTTCCTATGATTGATCTGATAATACATTGTGAAAGCTTGGATCATATTAGACATAAATTGTGGTCCCTGGTCTGAAACTATGCTCCTTGGTGCTCCAAACTTTACCATAATTTTGTGCCAAAGGAAATCAACAACTACTTCTTCAGTGGCATTTGTTAAAGCCTACACTTCTGCCCACTTTGTCACATAATCAAGTACACACAAGAATATGTTCCTTCCCTTGTGAAGAAGGACTAAAGGGACCAAAAAATCCAACCCCCATCTCTCAAATGGTTCAATCACTACTTGAGGTTGCAGAGGCATTTCATTGGTAAAGGTTGGTTGTCCCATCCTTTGACAAGGATCACACCGCCTGATATATTTCTTCACATATTTGTATAGAGATGGCCAATAATAACTAGTGCCAAGTATCTTGTGAGTTGTTCTTTTCACTAAATAGTGTCCTCCACTTGGTTCATCATGACATGCCCTAGAGGATGTCAAAGATTTCATCTTCTCTTACACACCTGCGTAAAACCAAATCAGGACCACATTTAAATAGCATTCCATTTAACCATTTGAATTGTGCACTGGTTTTGATTAACTTCTTTATTTGTTTCTTAGTGAAAGAAGGAGGAAACTTCCCTGTTGCAAGATAATTTTCCATATCAGCAAACCATGGTGTATCAGCTGAAATAACAAACAATTGTTCATCTGGAAAGTTTTCCTTGACTGGATCTTTCTCCCTGTAGTGGTTAGTCTTGACAAGAAATCAGCTACCACATTAGATTTACCTGGATTGTCCACAATGGTAATATCAAATTCTTGTAAAAGTAATAACCATCTAATTATTCTACCTCCAACCATTGGTTTGTTCATTAAATATTTAATTGTTGAGTGATCTGTATGTACAAATATTTTGTACCCTATAATGTAATGTCTAAACTTATTAATTGCATAGATCACAACAAGAAATTATTTTTCAAGTGGTGGTGTAATTTCTTTCAGTGGGAGTAAGATTTTTGCTAAGGTAATAGATAGCATACATTTTCCCTTCTTCATCTTTCTGTCCCAAAACTACACCAATGGAATTATTTGAGGCATCTATTTGGATATGAAAAGGTTTCTCCCAATTAGGTCCTCTCAATATTGGGGCAATTATTAATTTCTCTTTAATTTCTTCAAAAGCATGTTGACACTTTTCATCCCAAAGAAATTCACATTCCTTGGTAAGAAAATTAAACATGGGGGCAAAATTTTACTAAAATCCTTGATAAAGCATCTATAGTACCCAACATGTCCTAAAAATGACTTGATATCTGTGGGGGTTTGAGGAATAGGTAAGTCTGAAATAATTCTGATTTTGTTTTGATCAACCTGAATTCCTCTTTTTGAAATATGGTGTCCTAATACAATCCCTTCATCAACCATCATCAAACATTTTTCATGGCTAAGAGACAAGTGGTGTTGCTCACATCTTGTCAATACTCTATCCAAATTTTCAAGGCATCATCAAATGTATCTCCATGCACAGTAAAGTCATCCATGTATACCTCTACATAGTCATTTGTTAGGTCTGCAAAAATTGCTAATACAACTCTTTGAAAGGTTGTTGGAGCATTACATAATCCAAATGGTAATACCCTATAGGAAAAGGTACCCCATGGACATGTAAATGTAGTTTTATCTTGATCTTCAAGAAACTCTGATTTGATTATATCCACTAAAGCCATCCAAGAAGGAAAAGTATTGTTTACCTGAAAGGTTGTCTAAGACTTGATCTATGAATGGTAAGGGAAAATAATCTCTTAGTGTGGCTTTGTTTAGTTCCCTATAGTCAACACAAATTCTCCATTTTCATTCTTTTTAGGGACAATTACAAGAGGAGACACCCACTGGCTATCTGAGATAGGGTAGATAAAACCTACTTGTAATAGTTTTTCAATTTCTTGTTTGACTATATCCCTTAAGGCTGGATTAATCCTTCTCTGAGGTTTCCTAACTAGTCTAATGTTTTCAGTATAGATGTGATGAGTGTAGATACTTGGGTGGATTCCTTTCATATCTTTGTAATCCCAAGAAAAAAGCTTTTAGTATGATCTTTCAGAACATCAAACAGTTTAGCTTCTTCATCATTCTTCAACCAACTATTAATATTCAAAATTTTACCCAGTTGAATCTCAACATGTTTGGTTCCAGTGTATGATGAACTGATTTTTGAAAGGGTTCCATTAAATTATTTAGTGGACATGCATGTGGAAACAACATATGATATGTAGCAACATCTCCAAAAGTTCCTTGAGACAAAATGTTGGACAAAGGATAGTAAGAAGAATTATGATACTTATCTTGTTGTAGGTCAAACTCTTCATCACTGCTACTTTCCAGAAATTCTTCATCATCTCTTGATATATGTGAAGCTAAAGCTACAGATTCTTCCTCTCCCCAAGAGAAATCTCATTCCTCCGGAGTGAAATTATCTTTCATTGTTTTGGTGTGGTTCAAAGACTAATTGGTGTGGTTCCAAAACTAATTGTGATGGTTCAGGAACTAACTGTGATGGTTTTGAATAGATTTGTAGGTTTAGAACTAATTTTGTAGGTTCGGAACTATTCCCGACTACTCCAAGGACAATTGGTGTACATTCAATGGTGGGTTAATCATATCTTCTATTTCTCGTACATGATCCTGCAATGTGATCATGGCCAACGAAGACAAATTTTTCTCATTAATATCAGGATTATCAACCCATAATTGCTCTTGATTATCACTAAAAGGTCATGCAGAGGGATATAATGAAATTTTCTTAGAATTCTTACCATTTGAAATAGTCATATCACCTGACCTGTAATCAATTAAGGCAAACAATTGTAGCTAACCATGGTCTACCCAAAATAATGGGATAACCCAATGTTTTACCTTTTGGCTGCAATATAAGGAAGTCAACTGGATATTCCCATGACTCCACCATAACCACCACATCTTCAATAACTCCTTCTAGTTTTGCTATGACTGGTCTACCATATAATATGGTGTTAGTAGGTTGTATACCTATTAATGGTAATGTTTTCAAGAGTGTCCATTGTCATTACATTTATAGCTACTCCCAAATCAACCAAAATGTTATGTATATCTTTATTCCCTATAGAGACAGAAATAACAGGGCTTCCAGGATCTCCATATTTGGGAAGTAGGAGCTTTCCTGCTAATAAATCAACAAGTTTCCCATCTACCTTAATAGTCCTGGGGTACTGCTTCTTTCTTCCAGGCCTTTTCAAACATAGCATTTTGATTAATTTGTTCAATTCTGGAATGTCCTTAATTTCTTATAACAGTGGTATTTCAATATTTGTCTCCTTAGTTCTGCACCAATTCAGATTCCTTGATTTCTATAGCTTCTTTAAATCTCTCTGGAAATGGAGTTTCAGTAGAGTTTCTTTTCTGGTTCCTTATCTCTTTATTTTTCATCTTTCTTGGGGGAAACCAGACTAGGGGTTTAGTTTCTTCTGTCATTTTAGTGATGATAATAGGTGGACTGCTAACTATTTTTCTAGATCTAGTTTGAATATCCTTACAATCCATGGCATTTAGATCAACTGATTTTTTTGGTTCTATTCCGTAGACAAGAGTTGTTTGTTTGTTTCTTGGGTTTGCTACTATGGCATGTGTTGGCATTTGCATTTGAACTACATTTTCAGTTTGTGAATTTTGTGTTGGGGCACCCATTATGGCTTGTTGATTCTGATTAGGATATGTTTTCCTTGAGCATAGTTATTAGGCCCCATCTAGGTTGTGACCAAGCATACTGGTTATTTTGACCAGTCCATGGTTGTTGATGTCCTTGAGCATACCAAGATTGACTTGCCCAATCCTGGGGATTCCAAGTTGGTTGAGGGGCCCAAGGTGGTTGTCCCCAACTTTGTGGTACTATTTGAGTAGCCCATGGCATCATCCAAGGATTAGGAGATGACCTTGGCATGAACTATCCTTGGGTAGGTTCTCTTGGAAAAATTCAATTCTTCTATTGTGGATGATGTACTGGTTTGTTTGAGCTGATTCTTTAGGAGTGGAAGAAGAGAAAAACATGAATATCATGTTCTTTAGATTCACAGATAAGACATACTTCTATTTTATCCAAAGGACATTCCCTTATTGCATGCTTCTTCCTGCATCTAGGACAATACATGGCTAATGGTTCAGTTTTGGCATTTTCTTTAGCTTGTAATCCATCCATAGTAGAGGTTAATTGAACTAAAATGTCTGTTTTAAAGTTTTCTAATTCATCCATTAGTTTGTTCATATCTAGATTCAAAATTTTCACTGATTTTCCCTTCCTAGGTCCACCCCTTGTTCTGGAATAGCTTCTACAAATGTCTTTAATTTCATTCATCCTTAATTGATCAATGTTTCCACCTCCTATCAAGTTAAGAGATTCCCTAGATTCATCTTCCAAACCTTTAAGAAAAATGGTTTTACTTAACTCTTCTTGAAGTACAAATCCACACCTTTTACTTACAAAGAGGAATCTATCCAAATAATCTTCTATATTCTCATCCTCCTCCTGCTTGATTTTGAAAAACTCTTCCTTCCTATTTCTCCCTCTACAATAATCTTGATATTTGTCTAGGAAGGTAGTTTCCATTTGTGCCCAAGTGGTAATAGAGTTGGATGCTAATCCCATGAACCACCTCATTGTTGCATCCTTCAGAGTGGATGGAAACAACTTGAGTTTTTGATTATCTGTTTTGTAGTCATAGGTCTGACATAGTACCTTAAACTCAAATAGAAATTGGTCAGGGTCTTTAGATGACATCCCTCTAAATGTGGGTAAATGTGCAGGTGAAATATTTTTCATTGGTGTATCATCATCATCCAATTGAATTGGATAAGTAAAGGTCCTATCAGGTTCCCTTTCAGCTTCTCGTGCCATTTCTGAAGTATTTTCTAAACTTTTCTCCCAATCAATGTGGTATGTGATATGCTTTGGGAAGGTGAAAAATCAGGAGTAGGAGGTTGACTACTCAATTGAGAATCAAAACTTACCCTAAATGGATCTTGAGAAATAATCCTTCTCCTAAAAGTTCCACTTCCTTCTGGTGACTGATCCAAGAATTCCAAAGGTGGCAATTTTGCTTCTTGTCTTACAGGGGATAATGGTGCCTCCAATTCTTGGTCAACTTCCTTATTTAAACTAGAGGATGATGTTAATTCTTGTTTAGATATTTTTGGGAGAAATATACCCTTGGAGTCTCTTGGTCTACTCATAAATTTTGTGATAGCTTAGGGAAGATTTCTTCAATTACTAAATGTATGATTATTGCTCTTGTTGACACCTAATTAGAAAATTCTAACTAGTGGGTCCCCAAAATGCACCAAAAATGATGGGTGTCGTTATTCCCTTCATTTAATCAACTCTCTGTTGATGTCATATTCAAACCAGGGGTGTGTCTAAAGCTATATGCAACAAGAAGAATCTTAGCGATCTAGTAATTGATTGTAGGTATTTTGTATTTTATGGGGGATCTTTTCAATGTCTTAAGGACTTCTTGGTTAAAAACCTTATTGGAATCAAACTATGAAAACCTGTTGGAAGTAAACACACTTTACAGAAATGAATTTCTGGAAATAAACACACTTTGCCTTGGAAGTAAACACACTTTTGCAGAAATGAATTGTTGAAATAAACACACTTTGCCTTGGAAGTAAACACACTTTACAGAAAGGAATTGCTGGAAATAAACATTACAGAAATAAACACACAATTGAGAATGCTTGGAAAATGATTGCAAAGAAATAAGAACTTAATCTAGAACACCTACATGCAGGACAAGTCTACAACAGATTTCAACTTAAGGAATTGAAAGTGATACAAAATTAATAGATCTAAACTATTTGCTCTAAAAATATAAATACCAAAAAATGAGGATCCTGGTTCTTGGAGGAGTGGGCCCTTGCTCCGCCTTGAAATAAGATTGGACAACTTAATTTTCTCTCAAAAAAAGAAATGGCTATTTTATTGATAAAATGTTATGCATTACAAAAACGTGTTGGATCTGTGTATATCAATCTATATATATGTTTCATGTTATATATCTATATTCTATATATATCTATATATCTATAGTCTGTATATATATACTTCTTCCAAGGGTGAATTTATGGCCATAATTGTTCCACTGATATGATGAATCATGCCCATAATAGATGTTGAATTGGAACATGGCTATTTGTAGAGTTGTGTGATAATTATCCTGGATTTGCAAGTATGGAGAGTCAGAAGTCTTCTAATCTACTCCTGATTGATAGGATCATTAATTTGATGGCCAAATATCGTTCCATAACTTCAAAAGAGTTTTGGAACTAGATGAAATCATTCTAGGTCTAACTAAGATATTTTGGAGCTATGGAATGAAACTAACTAGAGTTCCAAAACTAAGTCCAAAAGTTCGAAGTGCATTTATGCCGTAATTGTTCTGAAGGGGGTGCATTTATGGCGTTTGAATGATGAAACCGAATCATGCCTGAATAGATGTTGAATTGGAACATGGCTGGATGTATAGCTATGTGATAATTATCCTGGATTTGCAAGTATGGAGAGTCAGAAGTCTTCTAATCTGATCCTAATTGATAAGATCATTGATTTGACAAATCAATGGCCATTTGGAATAGATTCTTATCGGTTCTAGAACTTTAGAAGAGTTTCAAAACTAAAGGAAATCATTCTAGGTCTAACCGAGAGAGTTTTGGAGCTATCTGCAGGAGTTCCAGAACTAATTCGATAATTTTGGAACTAAGTACTAGAGTTTTGGAACTAATTCTAAAAGTTCCGAAACTAAGTGACAGAACTCGTAACTACATGGTGGAGTTCAGAACTAAGTATGGTAGTTTCGAACTAAACCATATTGATTCCAATGCTTCCAAAAACATGCAATCCACTTCATATTTGTTCTTCCACCTGATTGTGACCTGTTTTATTACAAAACTGAATTTCCAAAACACTTTGTTAGGAATTATAGAGATTTTAAACGTTAGAATCATAATAAAAAAAAGATGGACAATTACATCCTAACTTATATCAGATCAAACAAAAGTCACAAAATGCAGTCAAACTTAATAAAAAGGAGAGTAAGATGAGATCATTTATTGTACATTTGAGATGAATCCAAAAAGAGTACACAATGTTGGAGGACGTTAGAGCAACCAATTTTTATACATTTAGTTTAGGAACCATTCGACAAAGAGCCCTAAAATATTATTGGGAGGAGGTATTATAAGGTAAGAATGGAACTCGAACATTTTCTCCATCTCTTAATAATCTATTACTCACTTTGAAAATGGATATCAAAATTATTTGAGGAAGTAATGCATGTAGATACTTGGAAGAACTAGGAGTAAGCCATGGATGAGGATTACAAGTCTCTCATGGAAAATAAAACCTAGAATTTGGTATACCTATACAAAGGTAAGAGAGAATTTCATAACAAGTGGGTATATAGAGTCAAAGAGGAGGATGAAGGTTTTAAAAGAATCAAGGCCTGGTTTGTGGTCAAGGGGTTTGTATAGAAGAAGGGTATTGATTTCAATGATATTTTTCTCCAGTAGTGAAGATGACTTCTATTAGAACTATTCTTGGGATAGTGGTAGCAAAAGACTTGCACTTAGAGAAACTAGATGTGAAGACTGTGTTCCTTCATGGTGATTTAGAGGAGGATTTATACATGGAGAAGCCACATGGATATGAGGTCACAGGGAAGGAGAACATGGTGTGTAAAATGAAGAAGAGCTTATATGGCATGAAACAAGCTCCATGATAGTTATACAAGAAATTTGATAGTTTTATGATGGAGCAGGGATACTCCAGGTGTCATTTAGACCATTGTGTTTATATCAAGAAGTTTGATGATGGAAGTTACATTATCATGTGTCTATATGTAGATGACATTTTGGTAGCAAGTAAAAACATACATGAAATAAAGGTACTCAAGGAACAACTTAGTGATTATTTTTCTATGAAGGATTTGGGGTAGAAAAATAAATCTTTGGTATGAGAATATCTCAAGATAGGAAGGAATGAAAGATGAGTTTATCTTAGTAATATTACAGTAAGAATGTCTGAAGAGGTTTAGTATGTAGGATGCTAAACTAGTTGGGAACCCTTTAGCAGGATGTTTCAAGTTATCAAAGGAGAAGTTTCCCAAGAAAGAGAAGGAGAGAATCCAAATGTTCAAGGTACCTTACTCATTAGAATTTGGTAGTTTGATATATGCCATAGTGTTCACTAGGTCAAACATTATTGATGTAGTGGGAGAAGTGACCGGGTTCATGATTGATCCAGGTAGAGAGCATTGGAAAGTAGTAAAGTGGATGCTTGGTGATTTGAGAGGGACCATGGCGATTTTTTTGATATAATGGATTGGATACCACTTTACATGGCTATTTAGATTCAAACATGGCTATATATTTAGACATGAGGAGGATAACAATAGGTTGTGTGTTTATTGTAGGTGACACAACAAATAGATGGATTTCACGACTACAAACTATTATGGATTTTCTAACCATAGAGGTTGATAATGTTTCTACCACAGAGGAAAATAAAGACATTATTTGGCTATAGTATTTTCTTGAGGATTTTTGGCATAAGGAGGAAGGAAGTTTCTTAGTGGTAGCTAGATTGATATACACATAGTAAATAATTCCACTTTCTACTCTAGGACAAAGCATGTATGGTTAAGGTACCATTTTATCATGACAACTTTGGATGAATAGAAGATGAAGCTAGTGAAAATTCATACCAATAAGAACCCTATGGACATGATGACCAAGGTTGTCACAAGGGAGAAATTGAATCTATGTTCATCTTTGGTTGGTATTCATGAATGATAGTGAAGGGTTGAGATTCTTTCTCGGAGGAAACTGATCTCAAAGTGGGATATTGTTAGGTTATGGGGCATGTTTTCATGTGATATGTGTTGTAAATTATACACTAAAAGTATTATACACTCTTTATGTAACTTGAAAAATATGGTCTTTTATGTATTAATTATATGGGTGGTATTTAACCCATAGGTTTATGGGTCATTTTTTTGGCCCATGGTATTGGTACCCATGATATTGTAAAATTTCTACCTACTGTTGTGCTTATAAATAGTTGGGCATACGGTAGGGAGTGATATAGATGGGTGTGTAAATTTAAGTGTGAATTTAAGAGACTTTGTTGATAATGTCTCTAAACAAGATATGTGTTTTGTAATTATAAGAAGACTTATATGAGAGTGAATTACACTCTTTTTTTCTTGTAATAAAATCTGAGAAAGTGTTTATTGATGGATGTATCCCACATTTGGTAAACCATGTTAAATCCTATCTTCTTGTTATTATTTATATATTTTATATTCATATTTATTATTAATTTGATTTTATGGGATTGATCTACATGTATATTTCTGATTATCCCTAACACCTTGAGATCTCTTGATTGTTTGGGCCAAAGCTATTAATAGGAGTGATAGATTTTGTAGGAGTTGGTATTGCACAAGGGTCCAAAAATGTTTGTACATGTAAGAGATGATAGTTATCGTATACTCTTCTAACTGTTCATGTGTGTTATTATAATCCTCATTTCGATAAAGCATATATGAAGAAGATTACATGAAAATTTGTGCATCACCCTCATTTGTATCTTGACCTAATGAAATATTTTTCATCTCATAGTCACCCTGAGTCATTTCTTCCATAGGTTTTGTAACCTTTGGTTGGAAAATTTCTACGTATTGGTCACCGGAAGTTCCACTAAATAGACAAGAGGCTGCATATTCCTTTTTGTTTTACTTGGATCTCAATAATTTTTAGATGGATCCATAGTCATGAACTAAAACTTGTTGTATTGTTCTTGGTTTATCGACAAGTAACTCTTGAATCCATGGGAATGAATTTTCTAAAGTAGATATGATTTTAGTCATAGGAACACTTTCGGGAGCCTAGTGGGGACCACATTTTCCTCATTATTGGAATTTTCTATCACTAAGAAAGAAACACTTGGATACTAATGAAGAATATGAGGTCATCGGGGAAAATTTTAGTGAGGGATTTTTCAGTAAACTTGTGAATATTAGGGGTTTTGGAAATTGGAAATGGTGAATTTTCAATAGTCAGCTAACACCTAGTTTGCCAAAAAAATTGGTGATAGGTCATTTGTATGGGTCAGTTTTCTTACCATTTACACTTAAAAATGAACTTATACATGTATTTTTCCAACGTTTTGAATCAAACTAGGCTCATATTTACCAAGGTGTAATACATATAGTTTGGGGGGTTGCGTAAGGTGGGTAGAAGGCAATCGTATTTATATGTATTTATTCATTATATGTATTCCTTTTTCAGCACATAGATGACCACCCAAGCCTGCCATCCTACACCTATGACGGACATGAAATATATGCTCATGTGTGCATGGGAGAGATGAATGTCAAATGTGATCATGCAACCCAATGTTATCTAATATTGATAGATGATCATCCGGTATTAAAGATATGGTCATGGTGGTAGACATGCACATAAATGATCATCCTATACAACACCTGTCTAACCTCTAAAGACACCGGTCCAACCCATCCCATTTTCAAAAGACAGTCATCTAACCTAGTAAATGAAGACCACCATATGCAAAGCATTGTCTAACCTATAGATCGGTCATCAAACCTAGCACACTTTGTCAAAAGATGGTCATACAACCAAGTAAACAAAGACAATCATCCAACTGACCCCCATCTAATACTACATAGACATCTGTATAACACCGTTTAATATTGTGAAATCGTATAAATCTTTGAAATATCAAATATCCTTTTCCAAGAAACATTTTTAGATATTCTCCACCCATTCTATAATACTTTTTTAGGGGGTCTTAAAATGAACCATAGAGGTCATGATGGATCAATCTCATGTGTCTTGAGAGGATATATGGGATATTCAATGATTCACCATATGAATCTTCCTAGAATAGGAGCCTCTATGTGGATTCTTTTCATCATCTTTATTTTTGAAGATTCTTGTCCCATGGCCCTCAATTGTACTAAAATGAGGTTTGTCTATAATGTTTATTCCTTTGAGGTGTGATCACATTACCAGGTGTTGAAAGAGTGTTTAAGAACACTATTATGCAAATTTCATCATGTGAAACCGAGATGGTTTCCTATTCTTGAATACGGGGTTCTTCACATTAAGATCATCAATTTACCCTTCCTGGCTCTAGAGTACTCCTTGAATGGAATAAAATTTGGGATGCTCATGTACCTTCTTGATCATATACATCCCATGAAATTATATGATTTATTGATCCTTCACATATGATGGCTTTGAGTACCTTGATATCTTAATTATCTCATTTTGACTTTCTTCTCGAGAGAGATTTGGACATGATGGTAGATTCAGGATATGATGACCCTTAACTTACTCCATGAGCTTCACATTTCAATTTTGAACATGACGAATCCATATTTCACTTTACAATTCAATTCCTTTACCAATATGTCACATGAGTGGAAACATGCATATAACATCTATACATCTTTTTCCTCAATTTATTCCTCATAGAAATGAATTTCCTTCTCTAGATATAAGGATTGATTAAGTGTTTAGAAACAATGTAGCATGAGTGGATTTCCTTCTCTACATGTCACATGAGTGGAAATTTCACTAAGCTAATCACCAAGTACTTGATTAAGTTTTTAGAAAAAATCTTAAGAGGTAAGCATTATTTGTGATCCTCAAGTGATTTTTTCCATCACTCATGGTGATCTTTTCTCATCATTCCATCTCCTTGCATCAAGTTTTGTCTTGCAAAGATCACCTAAGAATTGATGTTTTGAGATCTTGTGGGGGTTTTCTTTCATGTTTGGATTACGAAACAAATTCCTGGATCTGCAATGATGGAAAAAGGAAAGAAGATAAATAAAAAGGGAGCTGCCACAACTTTCTAGGATCAATTATAATACTTACTATTTTTAGCACATTATATCCAAGACTGTTATTTTTAGTAATTTGTCACTATTTTTTTCTTTTTATGTTTCTATATTATTTAGAGAATTTTAAATGTTGAAGATTTTCTATTTTTAGAAACCTATTAGTTTTATATGCCCACTTTCTTGAATATTACTATTTTTAGAAATTTTCCCGAATTACCCTTTTCTCGATGTTTCCTACTTTTGCAATATATCAAAAATGTTGAGAATTAATAATTTTAGAAAACATACTATTTGTAACAACATACTATTCTAAATAACTATTATTTTTAGAAAATTCACTTACTAGTTTCAAGTTGTAATGATACCATTGTAAAAATATTATGTTTTGCATGGGATCTTCTTCTCTAAATTTCATGATTTTTGGTTTGTTGGATCTTTGGGAAATTAAAAAATTAATTTTTAGGGTTTGATATTTAAGTTTACTAGTGTGAAAAATATGGCATCACTTAATTTGCTTCAACAATCTTCCAAAGGGCATTTTTGAGTGGGAGATCTCGACAAATTATCAAGATAATTGGACTCTCGGTTAAAGATTTATGATCAAATTCTCATTTTGGTGGCTATGGAGTGTCTAGAATAATTTTGGTAGCATATATAGGTGAATTATTTTTTTATGGTGTTACATGAGAAACCTAACATGAAAAATGACTATGTGATGAGTGAGGAGTTAGGATGATTTAAACATGTTTTTAACTCACTTACAAATAGTACACTTAACCGAGTTAAAATGGAGTGACTGAGGGTTTGAAAATTTTGCAAGAGGGTGAAAGGGAAACTAAGGACACCAAAGTGAAAATTTCACTATATGGTGACAATTGGTGTATTGTAGTGTGTGGTGGATGAGATTGGGGGGATGGGAAATTACACCAACAGAATTGTGTGTGGTGTGTGGGGGTACGTGAAGCTAAAAGAATTCTTGGGTCACAATTTTGTGTACCTCTTGTCTCCATGGGGACATATGGAACATTAGGGACACCAAATTTTTATTTGAGAGAATGAGTGGGGTCAAAATTTGGTGTTTCCCTTTTTCCCTTGCACCATAGGGAAAATAGGGACACCCAAGACACCTGGGTGTCCAAAGTGTGACTTGGGGAGGAGCATAAGGTTGTAATTTTGTATCTCTAATGTACCCTTGTCTACATGGGAGAGGGGACACAAGAGTGTCTAAAGTGTGACTAGGCTAAAAATGGAAAGCAAATTTTGCACTAGATGTCCAAATTTGGACACTAAACTTGATTTTTTCACCTCAAAGGATTAGAATAATGTTTTGGGGTCAAATATTATATGATTTTGACTCAAAAACACATTATAAGATCAATGGAACCATTACCAATACTTCATTATTCATGAAACTAAAAATTTATGTCCTTTGTTGTCGAAACTTAGAGGGCATGTACAATGTTTTGAAATGTTTTAAGAAACCTTTAAGCCTTGGAGAAAAATTGATGTTTCCAAATTTTCAATAATTCCCATATATTTCTTATTCCTACCTTTTAACTTCATAAATACTTATTTAAATCCTAGAATCATCCAGAGAAGTTAGGTTTCACCATTAGGATGTTCATTCCCTGCACCTAGAAAACCGATGTTGAACAAACTGTTATTGAATGATATTTTATTTCCTAAATTTTCCTAAATTAATTCAAAAACCTTAAATAATCATTGACACCACCCTCAGGTAATTTATATATTCCCAAAAATTCCCATAGGATGCATATTGGCTACAAAATGATCAAAAATGGCCTTTTTAGGCCTCCAAGAGGACTTGTCTTTCATAGAAATTTATTGAATTCATCCATAAAATTCACCACCATTCTTTACACATTAATGCATGATTGAAAAATCAATTATTACCTTACTCATATCCTACTTAATGGTTTCATTGAAGATAAGTTGGCCACGAGAGGGGATCAATGTGATCGAGAAGCAAACTTATGAACTATGGGCTTAGTTGTCAAGATTAAAGGTATCAATTTTTAGGCTAGTAATTTTGCATGACAACTCCCTCCAAAGTAAATATGTAAAAAATGTGAAAGATATGTAAATTATGTAAACTTCTTACAAGATTATAGTCACCATATCCATGTAACAAACATTTTAAGCTCTTGATCGATGTAGTATTAATATGTTTATGGTTTCAAGTTTTAACTATGCATTATTAATAGGTATATCTTATATTATTCTTAGAGTATTATTTTTCTCCAAGGATAATTTATAGATAAATACTTTCCACCATTATTTCTATTGAAATTATTACGTAATGAATAATATTACATTTGTCATTTGATAATGATATCATTTTATTAGGATGGAAACTTTACCACCATTAATGATAAGCTTGATATCACCAACTTTTTAAAATAAATTAAATAATTAAATAATAAAATTATCCACTTACTTCTATTAATAAAAAGTTTTAAACCAAAGAAAATATATTTAATTGGATAATTTTACATGTCAAAGTTTAATACATATTTTTACACTCCTTAAAACATGGTGTTCATACCTAAATGTTCAACTCTCATCGTGTATAAATCAACTTAGTAACACCAATTTGTTGTGTGTGTGTGTGTGTGCGTGTGTGCGTGTGTGCGTGTGTGTGTGTGTGTGTGTGTGTGTGTGTGTGTGTGTGTGTGTGTGTGTGTGTGTGTGTGTGTGTGTGTGTGTGTTTGTGTGTGTGCATGTGTGTGTGTGATTGTGATGCATGTGTGTGTGTGTGCTTTAATTCAAATCATATCCTTAAGAATTTTAAACCATTATGAAGCATATTCTCAACACATTACATATACAAACTTTACATAATGAACTATTAGTGAAGAATAATCTAAATATTCAACACAAATAATGCTAAACTAATGCAATTCCAGGACCCTTATAATCATGCAAAGTGTACTTTCACATAACTTTGTAAGAGAGATAACCAGTCTAAGAAGGATACCACAATCAATGCAACCATCATGCTCTTGTAGAAACTACTCAACTTGTTAAAGTAAGTACAACATACTATATTCAAATTTGGAAAAAAATAGGACATCTATATATATTTATAGTCACAAACATTAATGTTTGACATACTACATCATTTGTGTAAAAACCAACACATTGAATATCCAACACCTTTATCCTTCATTTTATATAATAAAATTACAATGAAATTGATTTCATTGAGGTGGAGATGAGGGTATTAATTTTCCTTAATTTCTTTAAAAATTCATACCATGATTTTCCTAGTCTAGGGGTACATTGTTGTAAAGGTTATGGAATATATATAGGTGGTGTAGAAGGTTCAAAAGAATACTCTACAAAGAAGTGTCTTGAAGGACTAGTGATAAATGGTTGAAAACTGCCATTTTTATTCCATTGAACCTTCTATGAGGATTTTTTTAGTGCAAAATTTGGTGATGGTGGAGGTGACACTAAAGGTGAATATGGAAGTGTCTCTGGAGGTGACACTAAAGGTTGTGCTGCAGGGGATATAGGAGGAACCTCATCTAAATGTAAATATAATGATGTCAGAACAAAAAAAAAAATCAATTTTATGAAAAAATCATCATGTGGACATCAAATTTATATACAAATTATTAGACAAAATATCATGAAATTATTCAATTTTTATAAAACCATATACTATAAGAAAAACAACATTTTACATAACATTAGATTTTTTTGAAATAAGTACAAGAAATTAAATTGTGGAAAATTTAGATTTCAAATAACTAATACATAAACCTTAATAATCCATGTCAACATTTTTATCCAATCTTGTTAGTGTTGATTTTCTTTTAAAACTATAGTTAATAAGAATCTTTTCACTAGCTCGATATTTTTAATTTCTTCCAACATGACATACAGAGGTAAAATTGGCCCTTTCATTTCATCTTCTTTGTCATTGGTACACTCTATAAATTGACAATTGGGATATACAAGATGCAAACACCAGCATGTGCTATTGATAAAAATAGCAATTTGTTAAATGCATAAGGGAATCCATCAATGTAGATACGTTCATACATACGATGATTTTTCTTTAGGGCTATACGAATTCTCTCTTCTAGTAACTTTGCATCACAACACATGACATGTCCTGGAAATACTAAATATTTTCTCACCACATGAGTCCAATTTGTAAACCAAAGTACATTTTTCCTTAAAAGGTAATATTTTAGACTAGTTGAAAATGGAGTAGTAGATCCAATAGTAGTTATTGTCAAAGTAAATAGCCCAAGACCTACATTAGGAATAGTAGAAATATATATCATGTATCTCCTCTTCCAACATGTGAATTATTCATAAGGTTATGAAATTGGTTTATCCATTAGCCTAGCCCCATAATGTTACCATTTAGAAAAAATTGGATTTATATTTCTTAAACCACTCGTGTAGAAGTTTCAAATCATCTCTAGACTCTTCCTCATAAGGTGTAATCTCATTTATCACACTTGGTGCTCTCAAATTATCCACAATTGTTTACAAAATATTACTTCTTCATGCACTAGTGAAACTAATTTCAATCCCTTCCTCTTCAATACATTTCCCCAAATTTTCCTCTGTCAAATCCATATTGTCTTTATAAATTCCTTCAATTTCCATATTATCTAAATGTGAGTTTGTAGACAATTCTAAACGTGGTGAAGAGAAAATTGAATTTGTTAGAGGATGAAATATCTGCAACAATAATGATAATTTCATTATTTTACAAACTTTATCTCAAACCAAATACTAATAATAAAATTACAATAATATCATTATTTTACCAAAACTTTCAAAAAATTGGTTTACATATTTCTATAATGTTTGCTATTTTTCCTAATTTCTCTTTTTGTAGTTAATTTTCTATATTTTTATTTTTGACATAAATATGAACTTATTGTCAAGTTCCATCAATTTCGGTATCCAAACAAGGTATGAACATAATGGAGAATGGACTAATATTAGATGTTGTACTTGTAATTTCCTTAATAGATATGTATACAAAATATGGTAGCATTAACAAGGCATAAGGAGTTTTAAAAAAATGAATGAAAGGAATGAGATGAAGTGATTTTTTTCAAAAAAAAAAATGTTTTAGTTGCTTGATAAATAAAAAATCTATAATACCATATTAATTAAATTTCTAGGTTACAATGTTTCATATTTCCATTCGAGGTAATGTAGGTTCCCTAGTAAGATGTATGTAGAATGTGGAAGCATATTGAAGGCATGTGTATTATTAAAAAATGTAAATAAATCTAATATCTCAAAAATAGGTGAGAATCCTTTTATATTCTCTCTCTTTTATGTTGGAACAATTCTACTTTCCCTTTAAAGGGGAAACATGAGTCTACAAGAGCTAGAGATATGTAAAAGGTTTATAAGGGGTTTATGTGTTGTAAATAAAATGATAGGTGAATACTTCAACCCACCCTCTTTGTATCATGTTGTGAGTTTGAGTTTGAGATTGGAATTGAAATTGTATGATTAAGTGAAGCATTGGAAATGTGTGTGTTACCCAATCTACTTTTACCACAGTGGAACTTGAAAACATGTTATTAGGATCCATAAAAAATCCTTTAAAAGTTTATTTTGTCATTTTTTATAGTTACAAATATTGTAATATGTATATACATGAAATATGGAAGCATACACAAGGCAAGTGAAATGTGTAAATTGTTAGTATAAAATATTTTTTTCCCCATATTAATTTATTGTGGATTATTCCTACACATGGATTATTCCTACACTTGAGGAGTTAGCTTGCTTAGGTGTCTTTAGTGGGAATTACTATTTGATCACTATTGTAGGTGGTGGATATTTGACCACTATTATAGGTGGTTGTTACACTTGAGTGAGAGTTATAATTTAATCACTATTCTAGGCATAAAATCATTGACCACTATTCTAGGTGGATATTACACATTAGTGGGAGTTGTTATTTGATCACTATTATAGGGGAAGATATTTTTCCACTATTCATGAAGGATTTACAAATTCACTCTCTTATTTGTACATCTTCATTTGTGAGATATTAATGTAGTGTGTTGGATTGATTGACTCCAAGCTTGTGCAATAATTCTTTTACTGTGATTTTATTTACTTTCAACAACCTTATGTGTTTGTTTGTCTCACATTTGGTGAATCGATGCATTAAATTGATACTGATTTTCTTGGAAAATAATTTAATATAGTATCAAAGTGAATTTGGTATTCAAATGTCTCGATTATTTTTGTTAGTCTTTTAAAATGTTGCATTTATTATTTGCAAAATAAAGCTTATTTTTCATATCCTTTGTTGAAAGTTTTCTCCTTTGGTATTTTGGAAGTTGTTTTTGTGAAGATAGTTTTGTTTTACCATCTTCTTGATCCACATTGGAGTTTTTATTGATCTGAAGTGTGGCACATCCTAACTAGCAAACATGACCTAAAAATCCCCATAGGCATCTTTCTCTAATAAGGACGTGGTTTTATTACTTGGCATTGACATCAAAACCTATAAATCTCCATTGTGTTTTTCTCCAACAAGGGAATGGAGTTTATTTATTTTTAGTAAAAATTTCAGAGGTAATTTTAACTCCATACCATGCCTTTAATTTAGTTCCTCCTCTCCACAATGGTATTCTAGCTTCCATTTGGCATTTCCTCTCTCCACATTGATGCTTTTCTTCTATATTTTTCTTATTTACAAGGTTGAAAAAATAATGGTTTCCCTATGAAGATTTAAGAGTAAAAAACAAAAATGACATATTTGGCATCTTTCATTAGTGTCTTCACTCGGATCAATGTACCGAATATAAAGACAACAACATAGAGACTCTTGTAACTTCATAAATCTGGATAAGACTCTAAAACAAAAGCTAAGTCCAATGTTTATTTTCCTAAATGATTTAAAAATAATGCATGTTTAAATTATTTTTTAAATAGATGGATTTTTCAAATTTTGAGTTTATTATTTGATCATTATTCTAGATGGTTATTGTAGTTTAGTGGAAGTTACTATTTGACCACTATTTTAGGTGGATGATATTTTACCACTATTCATAAAGGAGTTACACATTCACTCTCCTATTTGTACATCTTCATTTGTGAGCTATTGATGTATTATGTTGGATTGAATGATTCCAATATTTTGCAATAATTATTTTATTATGATTTTATCTCATGTTTTTGAATCGATGCATTCAATTCATCCAATGTTCTTGGATAATACTCTAATATGGTATCAGAGTGAATTTGGTATTCATATTCCTACTTATTTTTTGTTAGTGTTTTAAAATATTGAGTTTATTATTTGTAAAATAAATCTTATTTTTCCATATCCTTTGTTGGAAGTTCTCTCCATTGGTATTCTGGAAGGCACATCCTAACCATTAAGCACGACTTGTAAATCTCCATTGGCATCTTTCTCCAATAAGGACATGGTTTTTCTTTCATGGGATTAGTGTCAAAACCTACATCTATCCATTGTATTTTTCTCCAAAAAGGGCATGGAATTTTGTATGAGGTATTGGCATTTTCTTAGGGAATTCTAACTCCATGTCATACCTCTAATGTACTTCATCCTCTTCATAGTGGAATTATAGCTTTCGTTTGGCTCTTCCTCTCTCCATATTGATGTTTTTATTCTTTGTTTTTCTTATTTGTAAGGTTGAGAAAAATATGGTAACCCTATGAAGATTTAAAAATAAAAATAAAAAAAAAATCCATCTTTAGCATCCTCCATTGGTGCCTTATATTGAATCATTGTACTGGATATTAATGAAATAACATAGAGACTCTTGTAACTTCAGCAATCCACGATAACACGCTCCAAAAAAAGCTAATTCAAATGTTAATTTTTCCCTAAATGATTTAAAAATCATGCATTTTTAAATTATTTTATAAATAGCTAAATTTTTAAAGGTCAAATATATTTCTCTTTATTTGAATACACATGTGAGTGCAAGGATATTAGTTTAGGCTTAGTAACATTGTTAGAGAGGTCTTTGGCTTGATTTCCACCTCAATAATTGACTTAATTTATATTTTTTAGTTAAAGAAAACTTACATTTTTGTGCAAACATTTAAAATGGGCCATTAATGTTGGAAAATAGAATTTGTAATAACTTTTGATAGGAAACTCATATTTGAGTGCCATTTTTGCAAGATTAATTATTTTTTCATCCTTAGTCCATTATAACTAGTCATTTTGTAACCGCACTAAAATTATAAAGTGCCAAATATGGGGGTTGATAACAAATAATTAGGGGGTGTTGTGTGTCTCCTCTCATTATGTTCCATCTTTCTTTTTATTTCTACTATAGATTAATTTTGCACTAGGATCCAAATTCGTTAAGTCCTCTCAAGCCATTTAATTATCATGAATGAAAAACTAAAGTGAAAATCATCTTAAGGAGAAAATGATTACATTGGATTATAATGGGTGTTGAGATTGAACCAAACACCAATGCAAAAAAATCTAAATGGTTTAATCACTATGACAAAGCCTTTGGATTGTTGTGTTTTTATGTGTTTCCTAATCTACTTTTTCATGTGGAATCTACAAAATCAGCTAATGAATTTTAGACCTCTTTCAAAAATATTTTGAGAAGTTAGATGTGATGAGAGGTCATGAACTGAAGAATGAGGTCATCTATTTTAGTCCTAGCATTTTTGACACCCTATAAAGGTTTTCACTAAGTTCAAATCACTAAGATTACAGTTAAAGTAATTTGGAATAACTAATATAGATTATCAACTAGTTATTTTGTACTATTCAAATTAGGTCCAAATTGTTTTGTGTTTTCTCTACTTTCCATGCCAAAATAATTTCTATTGAAGCCACATGAAAAATCCCCTCTTTAGATTATTTTATGGTTGAATTGACTTGGGAGAAACATAAGTTAATTTATATGGGCACATTAAAGTCCTCAAAACCAGAATCTATATTTTTGGACATGTGTTGGCTAGATTTTATGCTTGGCTAAAACACGCAACCTAGGTAGTCATGGGATAAATTCTCTTAATTTAATGGTGAAGCTTCCGTATGCTTTATTTATTTATTCTAACACCTAACTTATCTGGGGTATTACTTTAAGATTATATCTCATGAACCATAGCTAAATAACTTGGCGAGAAAGTAAGAAGCTACTTGATAACTAGAATGTAAGTTGGGGAAAACAGAAATAGAAAGGATAAACTTGAAAAGATTTAAGACATGCGAGAATGTGCTTTGTAACCGGTACATTTCAGATCAAATTACTCACACATAGAATAAAAAAATATTATCTTCTCTGGATTACTTTGAAGAAAATTAAAAAGAAGCATATACTTATGAAAGTGAAGATAACACAAAGTTTATCATAACAATCACATATCACATAGTCGAAAAAAATAGACATAAAGTTCAACCAAAGTTTTTCTTTCTTATTATTAAAATGTTAACTTCTTATAATAAGTTCCTCTAGTTATTTCAACACAAAGTATAAAATAACCAAGTATAAAATATAATAGTTGTTTTCCCAAAAACTTCCGGATCCATGTACATGGAAGCGTCTTCTTCTATTTATAATTGTCACAAGTAAATCATACAAAAGAGATATCCGTTATAATTTAATAAATGAAAAACTAAAAAAACATTTAGGATTTGATAAATTCACTCCTCAAAATCCTCATTTAATGCAACATAGTTACTTTTAGAAAGTTTGAACATTAAAACCATAAAAAAATGCTTCATAACCACTTTTTGAGCACTTGACTTTATAAAAAAACTTAAAGTAATGGTGATTTTACACCACATTACTTAATTTTTACAATGAAAGTAATAAAAAAGTAAAGAAGAAAGGGAGAAAGGAAGTATAAAAAATAGAAAAAACACTCTGAATAAGCAACTATTTTCCCCAATTTATCTTTCCTTTGTTCTTATCCTTTTCTTTTCCTTTATCTTCTTCATCTTCGTCCACTTCATATTTTTCATCCTTATGTTTCTATTTATAGATAACAAACTGATCCCTCATGTAATTGATAGAATTATTACCCGCATCATCTACAACCTCCATTTTTGTTTAAAACATGAGTAATTCCTCTCCCAAAATCTTGCAACCTCCTCTTACCTTCCCAAGACAAGATCCCAACTGATTGATGATATCTTGAATATCTACTAATTTTTCCAAGGAATTTCAATTAGAAAGGAACAATATATTTTTCCATTAGTTTTCTGAAACAATGGGATAAACTCATCAATACTATGTGCATACTTGGTAATATAATAAATTTTCAGACCATAAATTACATCATCAAGTTCTTCAAGAAATTCCTCAGCTTGTTCCTCCATCATTTCCATCTTGGTCATAATGTGCTTTATAATATTCTTCTGAATGATAAAATATGTTTATGCTATTTTCCCTTCTTAACTAACCATTGAGGTACAATATTTTCTCTAATTAAAATGCCATCGATAATTTATTAACTTCTTCTATATTCTGCGGTTGTAATTCAATGATACCACTTTCATTATTTGTTTCTTTCTTGAGGGCCTTCAATTTATCTAGATTCTCTTTATACTCAACATATTTTACCAAAGTTTCTTTCTAAAAATTTTTAGTTGTATTAGTGATATAAGCCACTTGTCTCTTCCATAATTATAATTTCTGTGGATTTAATTGTTCCTCCATAAGTATTGAATGTATGGGGTTCTTAGAAACCTTCATGATAATATTACAAAGCTTAGATGATTGCTCTTTCATCTTAGCAACTTTCACTTTTTGTTCATATAACTTCTGGAAAAGACTATATATCAATGTATACGTGTGTCATGCTTTAAACCTTTAGCGATGACTTCCCTAAAGGAACCTTTGTGATTTCCAAATCCTCTCTAGTTAATTCTCCTTTTCTTTTCTGATTTGGTGGAGTAGATACCTCAATAATTTTTATCCTAAAGAATCGATGATCAATCTTGAAGTAACCTTGGCCATTTTTTATCTTTTCCTCTTCTTTTAAATCCTTCTTAATAACTAAATATCCATTTCCTCCAAATTGATTAATTCCTTGGAAGTAGGAAAGGAATGGTTAGTCAACCAATTTGTAAATTCCTAATCTGAAAAAGTTTGAGCTTAGGATGCACAATTATTTCTTTACCACTTTCTTCGCAAAGGGAGGTGCCACTATTGCCATTTGTTTTTCGGGTTCTTTAGTAGTAGATTTTTTTATAAATCCCCTCCTGATTCCACCATATTTTTCCTTATAAATTCCTCTTTTATCTCTTCTTAGGTCCCTATATCAATATCTTCAATGCTCTTCTACTCTGTAGCATCTAGGACTAAAGATATTTCAACTTTTTGAGCATGCATCTCATCACCAACTTCCTTTACAATATCTCCTTCTTCCACCTCTGCATTTTCTTCTAGAATTCACTTTTTATTGATGTATGAGATGTTTCTCGAGGAGAAGCAACATCTTGCATATTTTTTTGTGATGTAGTTAATGATTCCTCTAGATACAAAGGAGGGGAGGAGTAGTTGGTAGAGAATAATGGGGTGACCTAGGCAATATGGTTTCAAAGTGGTTGAGGGAAATATGAAAGAAGATGGATTAAGATTTGGAATTACAATGTATTCTTTAACACGAGGTTCTTGAATGGTAGGATTAGTGACTGAAGATGTTAATAAACTAGAAGTAATTTCAGGGACAACTCTTGAAATCACAGGATTCTTCATTCTTGTTCTCAGTTGGCTTTAACTTCACATCCACATCGCTACTTTCCCTGGAGATTCCTTTCTCTTTATAATTTCACTAACATATTCCTCCTTTCTAGTGCTTATTTGAGTAATATCTTTCATTAATAACTCCTCAAGGCAATAACCTCAACTATTCAACCATTCAAGAATGTATAAAAATACTTTTGATGTTCTCTCCATAACTGAATTTGAAGTATGAGTAACTAGAAACAAAGGATAACTATCTCCTCCTTGATCATAATATGCACTAGAAATTACTTTCCCATCATCAGCAAGTCCTCATGGAATCTTGGCCAAACCAAAATATGAAATATGTTTCTGATCGATCAACTATAATATCTTCTCTTGACTTCAAATTAATCTCTACAATCGGCCAAAAATTCATCCAATCTTTGTGGCAAGTGTGCATAATTTAGTGAAATTGACTTCTTGGATATATTTCTATAATCAAAATTGCTCCTTTCATTAAGGGAAATTTGATTATAATGGAGATACATTTCTTTCTTGAAATATATTTCCTTATGAATATTTTTGCAATGATATTGTCCAATCACAATAGGAAAATGCACAATTGTCATATGGAGACCTTATTCTACAAATCATAAAGTCTTGCTAAATTTCTACAAAAATCCAACAAAATCCATCTATCACTTAGATATCTAGGAAACTTTAATACAATACTTGAGAAACCATATACTCTTAAATATGTAAAGTGAGAAAATTAAATAAAAATGCATGTATAAGGTTGGATTGCATTCCATGTTTCATCAGTCACCCTTTTGGATCTTAAGTCAAGATCAATTTTGCGAGAATACCTCATACAAGAAGAATTCATGAAACTATTTATATTCAATGAAGTATCCCAGCAAGGCTAACTGTTGATAATACTCATAGATGGGTTTCTAAGCCTTTGTTCCAATAATTGTTAACACTGGGAAAATTTCCTTGTCTTCTTATATCATAGAAAAGATAAAAAATTCATTTTGAAATACAGAATTTGAATAAATTTTCTCAACTGAAAATCAATTTTATCCCTGATGATTTCATCCCAATTAATCAAAGTATTAGGATTAGCATTCTCTATTACTCTAAAAAATAATACATTCATTTATAAAAGAATTTTGCACTCTTCTCACCATTAATCCTACAAAACAGTTGAATAATATCATCCACTTCTTGAATCGAATCAGATCTCAAAACTGTCTTGGGGACTATAGAATCCTATTTTGATATCTTTAAATAATGTAAATTCATGATCTTTATGGCATATTTCTTCTTCTTTTCCAATACTCATAGGTTTTTTCCATATTGAAACTCAAGGAATTTGGTGCAGTTAGCATCCTCAAGAAAAATTTGAAAAAATAAGCATCCATTCTTCCCGCAAGGTCACCTGGCATTATTCTTGATTGTCCTAGTTTGGGAATCATAATGTTTAACACACTCTAGTACAAATTTTGGCAACTGGAAAAGTGCTTGGAAAGGCAGTTATTTCAATCAATCCACTTATATTTAATGATATCATCAAAGGTGTTTTTTTAGCTTTAGACCTCTATAATAAATCAAACAATAATACATGACCCGTGTTAGTATCACCTATTATTCTAGCCATCTTGGATATAATGCATGTCTCTACAAGATATCCTTTATAATCATGCATCATTTCATCTTTCTTAGGTCTGGTTTTGATTTTTCCTTTCTCGTAACTTTAAGCTTCTTCAATATCCAAATTTGGATCCTCTCTTATAACAATAGCTTCCTCCTCTCTTGCTACAGTTCCTCCTTCCTTTGACCGATCACTTACTTTGGTTGGCTCCTCTCTAGTTTGAGACATCTACTCTTTCTTTTGTGTTTCCACCATTGAGAACTAGTAACTACTTCTCTTTAAATAATGATCATCAAATTAATGCACACATTCCTCAATTGTTTTCATGCATCCACGACTTAATTTACTCATGAAATAATGTTAAAAACATCTACGGAAGTCAATTTTTAGGTGATAGATTTAAACAATTCAATCTATAGTTTATTGTGGGTTTCAAGGTATAACTACTTAAGAATAATAGTTAACCGAAAGAGGGATTCATGAGAACCGATTTCAAAAACAATGCACCACAATGAAGTTACACTCCAATGGTAACGTCAAGCTCCAATGCAATAAGTAAGATTTGAACAATGGAAAGAATATGTAAATAAGAAAACAGGTCTTCTCATCCTCATAGATCGAAAAAAGGAAGTACAAATAGGGGTGTTGTGTAACCCCCATGCCTAAACAAGGAAAGAATATCAATGATGCCACACACATAACATGACTTGACGCATATGACACCACTAAAGGAGGAGTTACAATTCCAAATAAGGAATGTAACTCCTATGATGCATTGACACAAATGACAATGACAGATTCTATGACATAATTTGACACTTGTCATTTGACTTCCTAAGACCTATGACTCTCGCAAGGTGAGATGACTCACCAGAGTGATGTGGAAGATGACTAGGCATGTCACACACACCAACAACCCCCTTCATTGAAGCCAAGGAAGAGGTCAAGGTAATCCAAAATAGAAAAGAAGACTCCCTTAGACAACTAAGAAAGATGTGTCAATGGGGTCCTAAGAACTAAAGGCCTGATAAGGTGCCCATATACAAATAACATATTTCTAGAAATAAGAAGAGGAGAAGAAGGAGGACTAAATAGCCCAAAGAAAATGGGCAGCTACAGCAGAACTCACCCCAAGAAGAGACCGCAAGTGGAGAAATTTCACCTCAGTGAAGGGCTTGGTGAATATGTCTACAACCTGATCAGCTGTCTGAACATATTGTATGTCGATGATATTTTCATGTATCATCTCCCGTATGAATTACATGTGAATCTCAATGTAGATCATACACTAATGCTGAAATAGATTTCTACAAATCAAGATAGTGCTCATGTTATCACAGTAGATAATGGTAGGCCGCCAAAAGTGGATGCCAAACTCTATTAAGATACCATGTATCAAACAGCTTATGTGGCAGCATTAACTACTCCTCTATACTCTACTTCTGTCGATGATATGGAAATGGTGTTTTGCTTATTACTTGGACCAACTAACAAGACCTGAACCAAGAGTGAAATTGTAGCATGAGGTAGACTTCCAATGATCTAGATCACCGGCCTAATCTGAGTCTGTAAATCCAACCAAGTCAATCTCAATCCCTCCTAAGTAATGAATACCATCTGTGTGAGTGCCACAAACATAATGAAGGATCCTCTTTTCTACTTTTAAATACATCTCATGAGACTCCTGCATAAATGTGGACATGATCTTGACATCATACGAAAGATCTAGCCAAGTGTGAGTAAGGTAGATCAATCTTCCCACCAACTACCAATAAAGGGTACCATCAACCAAGGGGGAAGAGCAATCAGAAACCAACTTGACCCCAGAAAGAAAAGGAGTAAGTGAGGACTTGCAATCAGACATGTGAAACCGAGAAAGCAAATCAAGAGAGTACTTAGGCTACGAGATCATAATTCACGAGTTAGATTGTGAAATCTATATCCTAAGAAAGTAATGAAGCAATCCTAAGTTAGACACAGAGAACTTGTTGACTAAGGAGATCTTCACAGAATCAATGATAGAGGAAGAGCTACCTATGATCAAAAATTCATCAACATAGAGAATAAGAATAAGCATGGAGTCATCCTTCCATAGAATATACACATTTGGATCGGGAGTGACACCGAGTGAACCCGATACAAGTAAAAGAAGTTCATCTTGCATACCCGGCCCAAGGGGCTTATTTAAGGTCAAGTGAGAGACTTATTTAACTTGCAAATGAGGGATGGATCATGGAAATAACCTAGAGGTTGTTCCATATAGTTCTCTTTCTCTAGGTCCCCATGAAGGAAGGCACTCTTAACATCCATCTAGTGGAATTCTCATCTATTAGTGGAAAAAATGGCAAGGGTCAGTCGAATGGAAGTCATCTTCACAATCGAGAGAAAAGGTTTTTGAGTAATCAACCCCAGCTACCTAGGAGAAACCCTTAGCTACAATTCATGCTTTATACTTCTCAACTTCTCCATTGGATCCATAATTTTTTTGATATATCCACCTACACCGAATGAATTTTCTTCCTTTCAAAATAGGGGTAATATCTCAAGTGTCATTATTTATGAGTGAGGAAAACTCCTCATCCATAGCAAAATCCCACTCAGGAATCCTAGAAGCTTCCTGGAAAGATGGTGGATGGAAAGCAGAGGTGAAGAAGGAGTGGGGTCAACAAAACTTGAGTGAGTATGTCTCTCATTTGAAGAACATCCAACTAAATCTCCAGATCTGATGTAAAGTTTTCTGGCCCAAAGAGGTCCAAAAGGTTCAAGCTCATATTAAGAATATTCTTCACTTGAGTGAGAAGGGACATAGTCCTCATCATCACTCTTTGTCGAATCAAAAGACTCAAAATTTTGAGGACCGGAAGGAGGAGGGAGAGGAGGAAATCACTCAACAACATCATCATCGATGAGTTAGAATCTGAATCGGTGGGCAAAAGAACCTTAGTGGAAGTCAAATTCAAGGATGAATTATCAAACTTCACACTCCTATCAATATAGAACTCATGGGTAGTAGGGTTCAACAATTGATATCCCTTCATGCCATCAGGATACCGACAAAGATACAAGGTTTGGATTGTGGATCCAATGCCTTACGTTTCTTCTTGGGAATCGAGCCATAGCCTTAGATCTCGAAGACTCAAATGTGCTCAACACTAGGCTTGTGTCCAAACCAGGCTTCAAAGGGTGGTATCCCTCTTACCACCTTGTGTGGAACATGATTTTGAATGTAACAAGCACAATTCACTGCTTTAGCCCAATATCTTTGTGGAGGAAGGGACTTGAGTGAACCATACAAGTGGCCATCTACTTTAAAGTTTGGTTCTTTCTTTCTGCAACTCCATTTTGGGAAGGGCTATAAGAAAATGTATACTACAAATAAATCCCCTCAGAAGTGTAGAAGTACTCAAACCTATTGCTCACATACTCGCCTCCATTGTCAGTTTAAAGAACCTTGATATACCATTTACGCTTTTTCTCAACAAGAGCCTTAAATTGTTGAAAATGCTCAAAGACTTTAGAATTAAGCTTAAGAAAATATACCCAAGTATAACGCAAAAATTCATCAATGAAGGTTAGTATATATAGAGCTCTAGTGAAAGAAGGAGATGGAAAGGGGCCAGAAACATCACTATGAACAAGATCCAAGGGACGAGTAGCTCTCCAAGATTTTCCCTTATCAATTTTTTTCAGGGTGCTTTTTGAGGGTGTAACCCTCACAAAGACCTTTAGAAAACTTAACTTGGGGTAACCCATTGACCATTTCATTTTGGCTCAATTGTTCAAGGTAATGATAATTTAGATGCCCAAAAACTCATACCATAGCTTGCTAACCTCATTTGCATGAGTGAGTAAGGAATTGGGCGTCAAATAAGAAGAGAAGTGGGAAAAGGTATACAACCATGAACAGGTGATCCACCTTTCCCTCGGCCACAATGCGATCGAGTTAAGCTCATGAATGATCACCAAGTTAGGACAAAATTCCACTCGCATTCCTTCACCAAGGTGGGTGATTTTGTAAAGCGATAAGAGATCGGTAGAGAGATTTGGAACACTTAACACTTGGTTAAATGTTCCACCTTCTATGTGTTGGTGCCATTTTTGAGCTTGAACCATTTTTCCATAAATTTTCCTTTGGTTTACATGCTCAGGAATTTTTTTCTCTTAAATTGGTGGTCTGAAAATTTTCCCTCTAGATCGAATGCCTTGAAATGCTCACAAACTTGTTGTTTTGCCCCAATTTGAAAGAAATCTGCATGTGTGCCCTGTTTTGTGCCCTAATTTTTCCAAAATATGTGGGCTCTACCATTTTTCCTTTTTACCCGATCATGGAAGTTTAAAATTGATTGATTTGCACTTGTATGCCATTAAAAATCCAATTCCATGATCAAAAATTCTTTAAATACATGTTTCAGTTGGTTCGGTTTCAATAAATTTGTCATCCTTAGTGAAAAAATTGAATTCTAGGGCATCCCTGGCATTTTCTGTGTTTTGATAGCTAGACGGGCATCATTTGCCCATCAATTTCATCTTCAACATTCTAGGGCATCATTGGCAATTTCTGCATTGTTTGATGATCATACGGGCATCCTTTGCCCATCAAATTTTAGCTCAAAAATCTTCTCCTACGTGGCTTGTTCTAATTGGACAAGGATCGGCGGGTCATTTCTAAAAAACTTAACATTTTTTTTTTTTGGAAAAATTTGCAAGTTTCCCCAGCAATTCTGTAGGCCCCAGAGGAGGTACACATGTCACAGGTAGAGTGAAGGTGGATGGGTGGGTCATTTTGTGCCTTAGGGAACTTTGAAAAATGCATGGAAACAAATAAAATCCCCTAAGTCCCGCATCTAATCGAGAGAATGACATGTGGCGGGTGAGGAGATGGAAAGGTAGAGGAGTTTGATACTTTTTGGCCTTTAAGGAAAAAGAGTTAAAGTATAAAATTGGACCAAAAACTCATAGCCAATGGGATGAAGACACATGTCACATTTGCATCGAGGCGAAAATTAGGGCCTCGGGGAAAAATTGAGATTTTTTCCCATTTTTGGCATAAAGGCATAAAATTAAAAAGAGGAGTGCAAGTCAGCGGTGAATCAACAATCGCCACATGGCGAGGGGAAAGGTGGAGGTGCAAGAGTGTAGAGAAAATGGTGAAGATTTTCTTTTGTGGAAAATGTTGTTAAAATATAAATAAGAGTGCTGCCCTGCAGCCAATCAGGTGAGGACATGTGTCCTGCGCAGAGGACGGAGCCGCGGAGGAAAATTGAAAAAATTCCTTTTTCCAAAAAAGGTGGAAATGTGTAGAATCGGTCCTGCAATTCCAATGGGGCCCACTTTGGGACACGTGTCAGGCCCATTTTCATGAGGCGGAGATGTGGGGATATTTTGGAAAAAATTCTTTTTCAAAAAGGTGGAAATGTGTAGAATCGAAGTCGCGATTCCGCTGTGACCCACATTGGGACACATGTCAAGCTCATTTTCAAAGGGCGGAGGGGTGGAGAAAATTTTCAAATTTTTACATTTTTCCAAAAATGTTAAAATGTCAAAAAGTGATCCCAAACCCATTTCTAATCACATTGTGACACGTGGAGGGCTCAGATTGAAGGGAGAAAGGCAAATCAACGGTAACTTGTGTATTTTTAGTTTAGCCACCATTGGAGCTCCGGGAAACTTGGAGATGTGATTTTTGCATCGATTTTCACCAAATTTTTGGAAAATTCATGTCGTTTTGTGGATGTAAGGACCAATGAAATTGGTTTAGAGGATAAATTTGAAGATCGACGATGTTTTTGAAATGAATTTTTGCCCTAACCTATCTAAAAACGTAAAATATCAAATCCAAAAGTTGCAGAGTCAAATTTTGGAGGGATAAGGATGAAATAATGAAAGGAAGGGGGTATGCATGCTTTGAAGATGAAAAATGTGCCCCCATAATGGATGATGATGTGGATTTTTCAATGATTCATCTCTTTTTTGAAAACTGGCAACTTTTTGGACGTGTTCATCGTTAAATGTCTCTGTCAGTAAATCATGAGGAATTTTTGTAACAAATTTGATCCTTTGGCATATTCTTTTCTTGGGAAAGAAGGCTCGAAGGAGATTGAAAGCTATATATTGCATGAATTTTTCATGCAAAGGGTTGGAAGAGTTTAAAAATCCTAGAAAACTAAAAATTTCACCGAGAAAATCTTGGAAGAAGCCCATTCTCTGAGAAGCCACCTAAGAACCACTTCTAATTCCATTTTTGCACTAGATGTGTATCATGTTGAGTTGGTTTTAGTTGTAAAGCCATCAAAAATCTTTGAGATTGTTCTTGAAACATTCCCCTGCTGATAAATTTGATCATTTCTGGATTATTTTGTGTTGTCTCTTGGCAAAATTTGCATACACTTATGTTTCAGAATGTTTTCAATTTGTGTTTCTTGCTCCTATTGCAGTCTTGTGTTTAAAATCTCTCTTGATCATACATGGTCTCATTTCTTGTGATTAGTTTAGTGGCATTTACAATCTCACATTTAGAATATCTTTCATTTGATAAAGAGATAAACAAATTTAAAATCACTTTACTTTCCTTGATTTCAGAGATTGTTTGTAAACCTTTGGGTGCACCTTAGGTCATGATTAAATAGTGATTTATAAATTCTTCATTGGTTCATTCTAACTCAATATTTTGTGATAGATGATCAAATATTGTGTGGGAAAGTGTAGATCTGGGCCTCCATTTGATGCACATATCCTGGTTGAAGGGATAATTAACCATTTTGATACTTTTTGTTGTTAAGTTTCTCCATATTTTGTTGAAATCCTCAAAGAGTCTCAGTGGACCTTGGTTTTCTTATCTAAAAACCCACCCAAAAATCATTTAAAACAACTAATCCTAACCTGTTGTACCCCTGTTTTGACCTGTATACCCACAAAAGATCAAAATCCATTTGCTAAATTATGCAGAACAAATCATAATTTCAAAATGTCTTTAGTAACCCTTGCCTTGCATTGAAAGTATCTCCATAATCTGGAAGTGACAACTTGTGAAAGCCATATTTGGAGTGTTGATCATATTTTCCCAAGGATTTTTCATAATATTTGTACAAATTGAGGAATATCTTCATCTCCTTCACCATTTGAGGGTTACAAAATAGGTTCTCTTACCTTGGTTGAAAGGCACAATCTAAAACAGTTAGAACAAGATCAAGTCCTATTTGAGTGCTATCCATCTCTCCACAAATCTAAGTGCCGTTAGATCACATCCTTATCTACAAAATGACATACATCATGATCTATCTATCTTCAAGCTTCATGTCATATCTTTGATACTACTCATACTGAAAAGGAGAAAAATTTGAGTACCAACACTATCTCTATCGATCCACTACCGAGAAACTAACACATTAGTGTCATCACCCAACATGATTTTGGACATGCCACATGGTTCAATGCTAGAGAATTCAAACTCTGAAGAATCCATGTGGTGCAAGGCACCGGAATCAATAATCCAAGTTGATGATGGAGCTGATCTAGCTACAAGGGCCATACCTTTCTTCTTTTCATTTTTAGACTCCTTTTTTTTAGAAGACTCGCCCTTCTGAGCATTTTTTAATGGATTCAGGAACACTTATTTTATTCTTCTCAAGCAAATGAGTTAAGTGATCAATTTGTTTCCAAAAACAATGATGCTCATCATGGCCAAAATTCTTACAATAGGAGCATTTAAAATTTTCCTTCTTCGCTTTAGGCTCAGAAGTCAAAGTGTTAGTGTTGGGCTTAGCTAGGGGTTAGTTGGTCTTGGTTTCTTTCTTAGGTTGGTCCTTAGTTTCTTTCTTCTTTTCATTTTCTTTCCCTTATTCGCAGAAGGGCATGTGACTTGGATTTTAGAGTCCCCATTTGAATGATTTTGTCCTGTTCTCAAATGAGTTGGGATGAAAAACTATCAAAGGAGGGCATTTTCCAAGTACTACCCAAGGCGGCTTTCATGGCGTGGAAATTTGAAATGAAGAAAGAGTATTCAGGACCTAATTTAGAAAGAATCGATAAGATTAATTGAGAGTCTTTCTTTTCCACTTTACATTCCTTTAGAAGTATTCTTGTGTGGAAAAAAATTGAGAAGAAGGCCTGCAGGTTTTCAAAGTCACTAGGATTTAACCCTAGTAGTTCATTCTCCAACTCATGCACTCTCATGTCATCTTTCTTCCCAAACATATCGTTGAGCGTTTTCCATGCTGCATCAGGAGTCGAGGAAGTTTTGATGTGGAAGAGCAAGTCGGGAGAGACAGACATACATAGAAGACCTAAGGCTTCATCACAATGGTTGAACCACTTAGATTTTTCAAGTTCATCATTAGGTTCGGTCTCTAACCCCATGGTGACACGGTATAACCCTTTACTTCACAAAACCAATATAATTTTAGATTTCCATTCAAAGAAGTTAAAAGGTGTGAGCACCGGTACTTTAGAGATATCCATAATGAAGAGATAGAACCAAAGGATGTAGAAGGAAGGAGAGAGAAAAGAAACAACCACCCTCAGAACAATCTCACACCCCTCGAGTTTGGCACTTTATAGTTCAGTGTGTTGATTATAATTAGATGTGAATGTGTTCGAGAACTGACCGTCTGTCACTCACCTTGCAATCAGCGTAATAATGTGCAATAGTGGAGACAACAATCAAGGTTCGTTGGGTATAGCAGATCGACACCGTAAGAAAGCACAAGAACAAGAGAAAACAAGAAGGGGAAGAGAGGGATTTATGAGAAACAACATCTCATGTCACACAAAATACTCCCTTTTTGTAAGACTATGGCAGACGCTATCACAAGTCCACAAGCAATAAAAGGGATAGAAGAAAGCTCAAGATGATTCGAAATGAGTTGAATTAAGAAATACAAAGATACCCCAGCAAGCACTTTATAAAATAGTACATTTACAAAACTAATAATCCCATCAACTAGAGTGTGAAAAAACATGCAAATTTGATGACGAAGTTCTCAAAAGCGAGCAATGATTCAAAAGTTATAGAAAAAAATAATTCCCGAAATTGATGGAAAAAAGCTAATAAGCCTGCATATGGATTAAAAAAGTGCCCTAAATGCATGCAAAGGGTGTCGTATGTATGCTCATTAGAAACGACATTGAATTTTAGATATGGTTTTTTTTTATTACGAGGGTGGATTAGCCTGCTGCCAACCCAAAACCTCACCCTCTGTCTTCATCAGTTGAAGGAAGGATAATAATACAGACCAAAAAAATATCTAAAAAGAAATTATAATGCCAATTAAATGTTTTTGACCTTAAAACTTTTAAAAGGTGATATATTTACTAATAATCAATCCTTAAAAAAGAAGGAAAGAGGCCCATGGTGAACAAGCTATTGGAGAGAAGGCAACACCGAGGAAGCTGCTGAGTGGGAGGTCCATGTGCAAAGAGAAGATGTAACGATCGTGTAGTTGTGAAGGCTCAAGTTTAGTGCAAAACCTCTTTGAGTCCTGTTTAAATGTGGACCGAGTCAAGGCGTACCTATGAATTAGTTGACATGTTAAGAGGTTAGCATAACAACCGAGGTCTTGAGAGGTGTAGGCATCGATCCATGTGCTAGCAATAGCGTGAAACCATTGAGCTACGCAAGTGGTTGGGAAATTTCCCGAGCCTACAAAATATGGTTGAGCGGTGAGCTAGCAAATGCCTCAAAACCCTTGAGCTACGCAGTGGTTGGGAGATTTTCTAGGACATGAAAGAGGGAGCAGGAGGAAGCCGTCAATGGAGCACTAACTCGATGTTGAGAAATATTGTAGGTTTTAACATTGTCAAAGGCACAAACAGAGTGCCCAACGTTGAATCCAAACACAAACATGCAAGAGAACATCATGCAGAACCAAGGAAATATTGGGGAAACCAGTTAGAAGCCAAAAAACCAATGCCAACCAAGAAAACCTTAGTCTGAGGATACACCAATGAAAACACAGGTCAAAAAAGCTAAAAACTGAGCCACCAAGCATAGGTCGAAACAGCTAAAAAATGAGGCACCAAGTACAGTTGAAACAACACAGTCAAAACAGCTAAAAATGAGCCACCAAGCATAGTTTGAAACAACACAGGTCAAAACAACTAAAAACCAAGCCACCGGGACATGCAAGGTTGAATGTAAAAAAACACGAGTTAGATGAAAGTTTTAGAGCCGAGTTGACACCAATGGAACATAGGTCACGCCAAAGCAAAGCTGAATAGGTGGTCTAGTGCAAGAGCCAACAAAACCGATGAGCCTCCATCGAGAAAACCAGGTTGCTACAACCTGAGATTGTAATAGACCCCAAAACACGCATGCAGGATGGAAAACAAGTGAACCTCGAAAACCTGAAACCGCAAACCAAGAACAACCCCTCAAACTTGCAACTGCTGAAACCTCAATACGAGGTGAGCAATACAATTCCAAAATAATAATAAAAAAACTTGCATGAGGAAATAAGAAGAAACCAAAAGTAATAAGAAACTAATAAATGAAGAGTGCACGTTTTACTGAAACCATCTCTGATACCATGAAAGAGGGATTCGCAAGAACCGATGTCGAAAACAATGCACCATAACAAATTTGCACTCCGATGGTAATGTCAAGCTCAAATGCAATAAGCAAGATTTGAACAATAGAAAGAATATGCAAATAAGAAAACAAGTATGCTCATCCTCATAGATCAAAAAAAGGAAGTACAAATAGGGGTGTTTTGTAACTCCCATGCCTAAACAAGTAAAGAATATCAATGACGCCACTGACGCATATTACATGATTGATACATATGATGCCACTAAAGGAGGAGTTACAATTCCAAATAAGGAATGTAACTCCTATGATGCATGACGCAAATGACAATGATATTTTCTATGACAAAATCTCGACACTTTTCATTTGACTTCCTACGACCTATGACTCTTGCAAGGCAAGATGTCTCACCAGGTGATGTGGATGATGACTAGGCATGTCACACACACCAACATTAAAAGCATAAGTAACTCAAATCAAGTGCAATGTAAAGAAATCAGCAGCAACATAATTTGACGCAGAGTAGGACTTGATTTAACACAAAACTCATGTAAGAAGTAATAGTAATCTCCCTTGCCACAAAAAGAAGAAGTAATGGTTGGTCATTTTAGCACAATGAGTAAAAGAATTAATGGCAACAAAAATCAATGCAATGAATATAATTGGCATTGAAATCACATTACTCTACTTATTTTATAAAGAAAATAAGTAAAGTAACTTAAAAATGATGCAATGAATATGAAGTATGTTTTGTGGCTTTTATACATTACTTTACTTCTTTTAAAACAAAGAAAATAGTGAGCCATCAAATCGACGCAATGAGTAGGGACATATACTTTTGTTGTGAACTCATATTACTTTACATATTTTTAAAAAGAAAGTAAAGTAAACTAAAATCAAAACAATGAGTAAAAGAAGAAAAGCATGTTGAAATCAACACAAAACTAAGAATGTGACTAGCGATGTTTTGAAAATACTTTACTGTTTTTACCAAGGGAATTGAAATAAAATTAATTCAAAGTGGATAACAAGCTTTATGACGGTTTCTTACTACTCTAATTCTATTAGAAAACAAGTAAAGAACATACCAATTGATGCAAAACACAATAAAAGAAAGTGAAAATGACGCAAAATAGGGAATAACATTTTCGTTTAATCCATTCAACTTTACTCTTTAGACATGAAATATAGAAGAAGATATCCAAAATGATGCGTGGAATGGGGCATATTTCACATTGATTTGGCTATACTCAACTCTTGTTTCAACCACAAGTACAAAGTATGCCCAAATAGATGCAAACCACAGAAGAAAAATAAAATTGCCATGAAAAACGAGGAAGATGAATGACAGATACAAAACTAGGGCTAAATTTTTTTAAAATATATCCCATAGAGGTAACAACAGATTAAATTACTAAATAAATCCTAATCATAATGAAGTAACAAAATTAAATTTCAAATTTTAACCCTAGAAAACAAACATCGAAAGAAGACATAAACTAGAACCTAAACCACACACAAAAGAAAGGAAAAACGTAAAAGAAAGAAGAAAAACAATTTGTAGACACCTAAAATATGCTTACACTTAGCATTTCCTCCAATTCAACCAATTTACGACACTTCATTAATAAAAATTTCTTCGCTCCATTCTCGGATGCCCATTTATGACACCTTCTCGGTCGTATTCTTCCCATAATCATCTAACTTGGGATAACATCTCTCTTATTAGCTAAACATTCCTCCTTTTGACCATTCGTAACCTCCCTAGTTCTCTCTAGACCACTTCTATTGGTTTTTAGGATATCTATCGTCACAATTGGCTACCTAGACCCCTCCCAACTCAATGAGTCTCTAATCACTTTCTAATCAAGTTTTGACTAAAGCCTAAACCAAGCTTAACTAAGCCTAAAGCATGTTTATCCTAATCTAATCTAAAAGTGTTTTTTGAGATTTAGTCCCACATGCACCCAAATTCCAAACTCTCCCAAGTAGAAAACTATAAATAGAAGGGTCACCTCTCCCTCTTAATATAACACCTTGTTTTCATAACAAAAAAAATCTCATATTTGGAGATCTTGGCATTATAAATCATTTGTGATATCTTTTAGCTATAAAACATTTGGATCTTGGCCATACTCCATTGTTAAGAGCTCCCCCATCTTGCATCCATCCATTCCAAATATAGTTAGTAAGGGAAGATCTAAAGCTTGGCCATGTAGCCAACTTGGAGAGATATCTTCACTATGTTTGAGAGTAAACAACATATAATTTGATTGCTTAGAATCTAACTAGGTTCACTTTCATTAAGATTTCATGGAGTAGAGAGTAGTATATATGCTAGGGTTTGAATGTTTGTTTTAAATTTATACATGCATAGATAGTTTCTTGTTTAACTATAATCTTATGGTGCATGGTTGATTTTAGTCAAGCTTGAGGTTCTTTAACCTCATCCCATAGCTTTGCAAACCTTTCCATTGCATACATTTGGCATGCCCGGTGGGACACTTATGTCCATCCTCCATTAATGGAGGTCTTTTAAGTTTTTCAAAGTTCACTTATGTTTTTGGAGAAAATAACTTGTTATTTCCTTATTTCCATTTCTAAAACTAGTTAAATCACCCTTGTTTGCATATATTTTGTGGGTTTGAATTAGAAATAAGATTCTTTGACTAACAACTAACCTATTTGTTTTTGAAATTTTCAAAATCATTTAGTTTTGTAGTTTTTAGGGGGTACACTTGGGTGTCTTGACTAGGTGCGCATCTCCGTCAAAACCCTAGCATTGGTGTTGAGTTAGGTGCACACCTATCTAGGCATACTACATAGTTGACAACATATTTAGACGAGGTGGCATCTCTGTCACAAGGTGGGCGTCTACATCAGCTAGCAAGTGCACATGTCTCTCTGGAAGCGCTGACGTATATCAACTTACTGTGTAAAACTCTGTCATATTTTTTTACCTAGGCCACATCTCCGTTGAACCATCAACATCTCTGTTGAACCATCGACGCCTTTGTTTAACCATCCTAACTTGATATACTATGTTTTCAATAGTTTTTCTGCAGGCATACATGGAAAAATGAGAACGCACACATCAAAACCCTAGTGTACCTGTCGATAGTCCCACATAGGTGTTCATACCCCTCTATCAGCTTTTTTTTTTTCCCGCGTCTATTCTGGTAAGGGTGCGTATCCATCGGCTAGGAACGTTGGTGTCATCTGGGCATAGGAATGCATGTGTTTAAATTGAAAATTTCTCTAGAGGATGTGAAATCATTTTTTTCTAAAATTTTCTATGGTTTTTTAAGACTAACAAGGTGGTTGCAGGGTCTTGTTTTGTTATTTCAACTTGCATAGCTTAAGTGTTTTCATTTCTTAGCTTGAAAAAACATTGTAAAGTATGTATGCTCTCTCCTCGCGCCTTTTTGGTGATCTTGGAGATCAAAAACACTTGTACAAAATTTATGTCATACTTTAAAAAATACTTGTTCTATGATGCTAAAAAGGTAAAATAGATTTCCATATGATTTATCTTAGTAGAATTTTCACATTGTGTAGGCTCTTCCTTCGCACCTTTTTGGTGATCTTAGGAATCAAAAGCAAAGTGTAAATTATCTTTATTAAGTTTACAAATGGAAAAATACTAAAATCGTGTTATCTGTAGGACCTAACGCTTTCTAAATAAAGGCATCAACACAAAATAAGAACCCACTAACACTTGTTTTCATACAGGTTTCCAAATGGTGTGCTACTTAAAACCACATTTAAAGTTAAAAAGATAAAAACACATCACTTTCATCACACTGTATTGCAGGTTTTGGAAAAGGGTACGTCCCCTATCCGCTAAACTAGAACACATAACCCCTTTGGCATAAAATCTTAAGCTATAACAATGGGGGTGGTTCCAGGAACCCTAAAGTAATCCACCACTGAGTAACCTCGTGGATGAAATAGGAAGTGCTCCGCTTACCCACTTGACTTAGTACACCTTGTGAGATTAGCATCACAAGTTATCATAAGGTGACCCCAATGATGGTACAACTAAACGAATGCACTAGTTGCTCATTATATCATAAGGGGGTAAAGTAAAGACGAGATACTCCCAAGATAGTCAGGGTGACTATTTGGGTAAATCAAGCTCACTTAAGATGGCTTGTGACACCTAGTTGAGAGAACTTATTAAGGAGGCCATTTTTTCTTGGAGCCCACTTTACTAGTCCATTGTTGCGTCAAGCCATCATGAAATGAAAACTCACTTGGAGTCTAAACCTTGTTTTTGAATAAGGAAAAGAATCCATGTACATTTTATCTAAGTTTCCTTCATCATGGAATCAAACTACGTCCCACTTTAGCTTAGTTTTATTCTCATTTTAGACGAGGTGAAACTCTGCCCAAGTAGCACTTAGTTTCTTTTCATCTTTTTTGATCTATACCCTTGCATTCTCACCGCCCATTTTTGGGGTGAGAAAGGATAATACCTTGTGCATTTTTATCAGAGATAGTACTTGCCACTTTTTTTTCTATTTATGCCCATCCATGTTTGTGGCTGGGTTGTTAAATGTCTAAAGTGTGTAGGTACATTTTTGTATCTTTGATAAAGTCCTTCAATCTTGATTTCAAGATCCTCTTCACCATCATGAGTTTGGTTCATCATTTGTCTCTTCTTGATTTAATAGTTTTTCTCACATTCTAGTCACACAATCTTGGTACTTGCATTGTGTTTTCATTCTTTTTGAAAATTTGGTATAAGTCCCTTTATTGCGTGGTTATATGCTTGCTTTAAAATGAGAAACCCCTTGTTATACTTATTACTTATCACTTAGTTTTGACATCATCTGAGTCTTTTAAAAGGTGTCGATATCACCTTATATATATCGTAATAAGGCTATCATGATGCTAACAACTTTCTTGCTTGGTTAATGTATCACGATAGTGTTGTTACGCTATATCTAGTCACGACTTCCATTTTTCAGAAGACTTAGCTTTCATCGGCATTCAAACTAATTTTAAGTATACCTCATTGGGAGAATGTGTCAATATCACTTTGATACTTAGGTCTTGTTAGAATTCTAACTTGACCTACGCATTGATATGATATTGTCACTATTTGTTTTAGGGTATAGGCTTGGTAGTAACAAAATTGAGTGATCATTACATTTAGGTGTGCATATGAGTGTTATTTGATAAAAAAACAACTACATAACATTACATCTAGGACACATTATGGTATATTTCAAACATCACCTTGAATGGCTTACAAAACCACACATTTAGGGGTCACGCTAGCTTCATACAAACGTCAGCTAGTAATGCCTAAAATTGCAAAGATGACAACCAAATCAAATGAGCATGACTTAGGAGAAAACCCTTTCGAGACCTTCCCATTTAGTGGCAAAAATTTAGCACCTCTCTTTTCTCAATTCAAGGATGCGTAACTATTAATTGACCATAGTGGAGAAGATTCAAACTCTTATAAAGAACAATAAAGATTAGATCTAGGTAGATTTGATGAACTCCTATATTATAATAAAGATCAAGTACTCACAAGAGTCTTGGAATTAGGAGCTAAACTTCCACAAGAGCGTGAAGTAGAAACTAAGGTCATTAACCCTAAACCAGGAGAACAAAGGTTCCTCTTAGACATAGATAACCCTTTTGATGTAGGATATGCTTCTACTTCTAGGCAACATCATGCCACTGTGAAAGGGTACCCATCATGAAGACCTCACTACAAAGTTTCACATAAAGTGAAAAATAAACGTAAAGCTTTACCTCCTCCCAAATTTGATGAAGAAGAGGACCCTCTGGTTGAAGAGGATATCCTTCAAAAATAGATCTTGAAGTTGAGCCAGAAACTAGCAAACTTAGGCTCTTCAAGAAGAAACATGTACAAAGACAAAGACAAAACTAAACCTAGCGAGTTTCACTTTGATCCATACACTGACAATACCTTTAAGGTGACTCAAGTACAAAGACCAATGTCACCTACTAAAGAACAACTCATTCAGAAAGAGTTACAATCAATGAAAGATATGCTTACTACGTTACAAGAGGGAAACATAGGCTAGAATAGGAAATATTCATATGAAGAACTATGCCCTTACCCCTTCGATAAGGACATGTTATGGAAGCCCTTCCAAAACACTTTACCATTCCCAAGTTTGATAAATATAAGTGCAAGAGTGATCCTCGTGATCATATAAAATACTTTTACATGGATTGCCAAGAGGTCGTATATAGTGATAACTTCTTAATACGACTTTTTCCTCGTAGCCTAGGAGCACTGGGATTGGAATGGTTCTATAGTATTCCCAAGGGATCCATTACAACATGGCCCGCATTAGTAGAAAAATTTGTACGACATTATTCCTATAACATGGAAAATGATATCACAATGAACGATCTATGCAATATAAAACAAAAACCCAATGAGACCTTTGTAGGATTTTTACAATGATGGCGAGGGTTAGAAATTGTTTCCTTTGTGCATTACTGGAAAAATATCTAGTGAGCATATTTGTTCCTAACTTAAACCCAGAAATAGCCTTCCATTTACAGATGCATTGTGGCTCAAACTTTGAAGAGGTCATAGAGAAAGGCGGTCAAATGAGAAAGCCCTCATTACAAAGGGAACACTTAAGTCTACCATTAAAGAAAAACATGAAGCCAAATCGTAGATAAACCAAAGTTCTTCAATAAGAACAAACATGTTGTTGGTGATGGCATTACGGACTCCAAGAGATTCCAAGCCATGCTAGATGGGCCCACTTTTAAAGCTTTCACAAGGACCTCATCCCAAGGTGCCACTAAACACATGTTCACACCATTAATGAAATCCCTATCAGCCATACTAAAGTAGTTAGATAATGTAAAAATGGTGGAATATCCAACTACGATAGTACCATACCCAGAGGATTCTCCAAAACCTAGTTGGTTCAAAGACCATGAATATTGTGACTTCCACCATGTTAAAGGACATAAGACAGATAGGTGTTTAAGACTACGTCACTACATACAAGACCTCATTGAAGAGGGTAAGATAGCTATAGATTCTCCCCTAACTCAAGACAAGGTCCAAATGAGAAAATGGGTATCTATAAAGAGCCTTTTCCTAATCATGTAGATAAAAAGAAAAGGAATCTAGATCACGGGAAAACCTCCAACAACTATAGAACTATCACTTATGTTTACCCTACTAATGATAGTTCCTTTGATTCTCTCATAGGATGTATTTTCTCTCGATGAACAGGTCAACACTATCTAGATCTTAGAAAAGAGTTACGCAGTAGGGATGAGACATGCTTGTTTAATCATACCAGATCCCATGCCTATCCCTCAGGAAGGTAGTATAATTTGATAGATCAGTTAGAGAAAACACCTGCTAGGATATCTATTCTCGATCTCCTTAAAATATCTACTGCCCACAAGAACATACTGTATAAAACATTGCAAAATTTAGGAGTTTTATAGATGTAGATCCCACAAACCTCCAAGCCATGATTGTGCACCTAGAATCCAATGATCATATTACTTTTGATCACACCACAATCCCGCATAACAATCCAAAAACAACTTTCCCTTATATCTAGAAGTGGTGGTTACCCATCACAAAATCAAGAGGGTACTTGTGGACGGTGGATCTGGTCTAAATATTTACACTTTAAAGTTGGTTAAGTAGCTAGGCCATTCAGAAATAGATCGGGAGCTAAGACTATCACGATCACAACTTACGACAATGAAGAATGAGAATCAGTGGGTACTATAGTAGTTCCCATGGAAGTAGGCCCAACTTGTCATGACACAACATTTCATGTCCTTGACTTATACCTTCCATATAACATGCTCTTGGGGTACCCATGGATTCATGCCATGCAAGTTGTTCCATCAACTTTCCATCAATGCATCAAGATATGTCATGAAGGACAAGTGGTTACCATTATGGGTGACTCGGAACCATTCACACATTGTAGGGCATTACATAATTTTTTCCCGTGCGGCTTATGAGTGTCCTTCGGTGGATGTTGTTATCCCCCTACAAATGGAAGCTATTAAGAAATGGGTAGATTCAAAGTCACTCATGCCTTATAATCAATATTTTCCTTCGTTATTCAACCCGTTCTCTTCATGGGAGGAAACGTCGGAAAAATATGGCCCAGGTGAGCCATTCACTCTTGAATAGGCTTTGTTAATATCATATTTATCAGTATCTCCCAAAACAAGGGGTAAGCCTTATTTTAGTTCAAGAGCACTCGGGAGAAGTGTCCTAAACCATTGGAAAAGTTTGTCCATAGTGGTCTCCTATCTGAGGAGAAAATGTTAGAAGATCCTACCAGCAAAGTGCCAGAAGGTACCATGGCTTCATGCCATCAAGCACCCAGTACATCAAAGGTCACCACATGATGTTTTTCATGGGAGCTATAGTGGGTTTGGATGTGGCATTAATGTACAAGGCTAGCTAGATCCTATTCCCATTCCTCATTTTAAGTCAGATAAGCATGGCATGGGATAAGGCCTCATAATGCTCTACCCTCTGAGATTGATGCCACCTCTTCTGAATGTGAGGACATTTCATCTCATTCTGATAGTGACAAGATTCCCAATGTAGCCTCTACGAGGATCTTGCTTCCACTAACCTATTCCTAGATTCAGCGGTCCTTACCTTATCTGAATCCAACCCCCTAACCAATCATCAAATAGCCCTTGTGTATCTTGAACTTATAGATTGGGATCAACAACTTCACGTACCACTTGATTTCTTTGAAAATGATGAAGCATTTGTGGAGTTCATGGGACTCAGGGATTTTATTCCAGCTGGAGACCACAAGAAAGGATTTGCAATTCAACTAAACACCTATGCATACTTTGGAAGAGGTGGAGATGTGTGGATGTTTGAACAAGAAGGTGGTAAGTAAGAATACAAGCACTTCAAAGAAACCTTGCAGAAAAGATAAATGGAAGTCTCATAGTGAAAAACTCTTTGAAACACTCATAGATAAATAGAACAAAGAGTCTAAAGATGAAGTGGTTTATCCATTTAAAGATGATGATGAACTACCCAGGAAGTTGATCTTACTCTTCCCCCTGATCCCACATGGATGGAAGATGCATTAAAGATGCTTGTTGAGGAAATAATTAATGTTACATTGGCTTAGAAGAGAAACCTAGAATAATAAAGTTGGGAGCTTCACTCTCATCTCAAGAACAAAAGGTCTTTGTAGAGATCTTAAGAGAATACATGATATATTTGCATGGACATATACAGATATGCCTGGTTTGGACCCAAAGTTAGTTGTGCACAACCTCGTTGTGCACCCAGATCCAAACCCATCAAGAAAAAGTTGAGAAAGATGCACCCTAAGGTGGCGCTCCTTATCAAAGAAGAATTGGAAAAACTATTTTAGATTGATTTTATTAAACCCATTGACTATTCAGAATGGATCTCTAACATAGTCCCTGTATAGAAGAATCTATTGGCATAAGAATTTGTATTGATTTCCATGACATCAATAAGGCATGCCCTAAGGATGACTTCCCTTTGCCTAACATTGACATGATAGTGGATTCCACCGCATTGGTTATGAAATGTTGTCTTTAATGGATGGGTTTTCAGGTTATAATCAGATATGGATTGCAGAAGAAGATCAACATAAAACAATGTTCATTACCCCATGGGGAACATTTTGCTACAAGGTCATGCCTTTCGGACTCAAAATTTGGGGCTACTTATCAGCGGGCCATGAATGTTATCTTCCATGATATGATGAATGACATCATGGAAGATTATGTTGATGACATCCTAGCTAAATCCAAGAGTAGAGGAGAGCACCTTGAAGTGTTGAGACATATTTTTCAGCAGATCTCGAGATTATAAGGTTCACTTGAACCCTAAGAAATGTGTCTTTGGTGTTTTATCAGGAAATCTCCTAGGGTTCATTGTTTCACAAAGAGGGATTGAAGTGGACCTAAAAGGTTACGATTATCATAGAAATGCCACCACCTACCACTCTCAAATAGCTGAGGAGTCTACAAGGGAAAATTTAGGTGATTCATCACTTTATTTCACAACTGGTGGATAAGTTCCACCCCTTTACCCATTTACTAAAGGAAGATGTTGCATTCAACTGGGGACTAGATTGCCAAAAGGCCTTTGTACTACTAAAATAGTACTTGGTTAGCCCACTGTACTCATGCCGCCTACCCCAGGTGAACCTCTCCTCTTGTACATTTCCGCTACCTAGTTTTCTATTGGTGCACTGCTTGCCCAATATGACTTAGACCATAAAGAGAGAGTAGTTTACTATCTCAATCACACCTTGATTGCGTATACGAATTAAATTACCCACAGATTGAAAAGGCTTGTTTGGTGGTTGTCTTTACCTTCCAAAAGATTTTCCATTATCTCCTAAATAATAAAACAAAAATCATATCCAAATTTGACCCTATCAAATACCTTTTATCCAAACCCTCTCTCATATGTCGAATGGCTAATTGGATCATTCTCTTGAGTGAATTTGATATCGAGTTTGTAAATCAGAAATCCTTGAAAGGATAGGTATTGGCTGATCAATTAGCGAAAACTCCTCTACCAGGTATGGAACCTTTATGTTTAGATTTCCAGGACATATATATGATGTACATTGAAGAATCCATAGAGTGGAAGCTCCATTTTGATGGATCCTTCACCTTCAATGGATAGGAGAAGGAGTGGTGCTTATCACTCCCATAGGAGATGTCATACCAAGAGCATTTCGGTTGGGATTTATGTGCACTAATAACATTACAGAGTATGAGGCACTCATTGCTAGCCTCAAGCTAGCTATTACTTGGAACATCAAACAACTACGAGTCATTGGAGACTCTCAACTTATCATTAAACAAGTTAATGATGAGTATAAAGTTAAAGATGAGAAACTCATTCCATATAAGAAAATGGTCAAAACTCTGAAGGAGTATTTTACACAGATCATATTTGAGAAAAATCCAAGGTCACATAATAGATCCGTGGATGTTATGGCTATAATTGGGTCTCTATTACACATTCCACCTTAGGAAAGTAAGATGCCTTTCTTTGTAGAGCATTTACAAGTTCCCGCATATGATATTGGAGTCATGTTTAGTATGTGAAGTTGTTGGTCCATTATCCCCTAGTATGACCTTATCTTTCGATACCTACAAGATGGTACTTTTCCACTAGACATCACCCATTATGAGAAGAAATCCCTTATCCATCGTATAGCTTGTTATACCCTCTCTAGGAGGCACCCTTTATCATCGTGGCTACGAAGAGAATCTTCTTCGTTGTTTGGATGTTGTTGACTCAATCCACACTATTAAGGAAGTACATGGTGGTATTTGTGGAGCACACACTAGTGACATGGTCTTAGCTAAAAACTATTAAGAGTAGGCTATTATTGGCCTACCATGGAATAAAAGACTATTGCAATTTTGTAAAGAAATGTGAGCTATGTCAGAAGTATGGAAACTTAATACATGTGCACCGCCCAGGCTTTGTATCCTATCGCAATGCCCTGGCCATTTTCTAAATGGGGTCTAGATCTCATAGGGAAGCTCCATCCTTCTTCTTCAGATGGCCACACTCACATTATCATTGCCACTAAGTATTTTACCAAATGGGTAGAGGATTTCCTCTTACTTACGTTACCGGTGCACAAATTTCTAAATTCATTATGAACCATCTCATCTGTCATTATGGTATCCCCTCGCCATTATCACAGATAATGGTAAATCCTTCAAAAATAAAATGGTAAAGACATTGTGTCAACATTTCCATATCCAACTCAAGTGGTCTACCCCCTATTACCCCAAGGTAATGGACAAGCTAGAGGCTACTAATAAAACCCTTGTATGGATTATGGAGAAAATGGTCAGTAAAACCGGTCGTAATTGGCACTTACAGATACATCCCGCCCTCTGGGCCTATCAAACTTCCATCTACACTCCTACTGGTGTGACCCCATATTCACTTGTCTATGGCACTGAAGCCATCATACCTCTAGAAGTGGAGCTTCCTTCCCTGAGAATATCTCTCAGGGACTATCTTGATAAAGATGAGGACTACAGAGTTCTCTTGTAGCGAGTTGGAACTATTAGATGAAAATCGTATCAAAGCTCTTAATCACCTAAAAGTATATCAGAACATAGTGTTCATGGGATAAAAAAATGCATCATTCATGGGAATTTGATGTAGGAGATCTAGTTCTAAAATAAAATCAAAAGAACATCATCAAAAAGAGAAAAGAAAGGTAAGTTTGAAGCTAACTGGCTAGGCCCTTATGTGGTGGTTGCTAAGTATGGGTCAGGAGCCTATAAACTTACATACTCAGATGGTGAAGAGCTTCCAAAACCTATGAATTCCATGCACCTCAAGTGGTTCTATGCTTGAGCATGACGAGAATATTAGATAAGAACTAAAAATGGAAAAATAAACAAGCAAAAAAAACAAGCAAAAATGGAAAATTGAGAAAACAGTAAAGAAAAAAAGTCGGTTGTCCACATGTGAAAACCACACAATTGTGGTGCATTAGGTAGGTATTTGGGTGAAAACCGGTTTTGGGCGCTCAAGGTAGATTTTCGGATGCAAGTCACTCTTACAACAAGATGGGTAACTCTCACCGCTTTCTAGATATGACTTCCTTTGCTAGGTCTAGGAACCCTACTGAATCTACCTTGGCCAAACCGTGATCTGGATTAGTTTGCTCTTATATCTACGTAAAGGACATTGCCTTTGTATATTCCCATCTAACATTGGGGGCACCTTCACATTTCACCTTTCTCATACATACATGCATGGCATTCTGCCTTTTGTATATTCCCACATCACGTTGGGGGCATCCACGCTTCTTTGTCCTTGTACATTTCTTTCAGAACATGACCTTAGAAAATGTAAAAACATTCAGAAAAGGATACACAAAAACCTAAAAATTTAGAAACTCTCCCTTCTAGGGATGAAGCTACACCAACTACATAATGTTGTCTTAGAGAAGCCTCAAAACGACGTAAACAATAGCCTGAAAACTTATCTTTTTTAGATAAACCCAAAAACATTAGAAAATATATCAACGTTGTCCCGCAAAAACAAGGTAATAATTTGATTGCTTTTAGTTGTTGGTTTGTATAGTTTTGATTAAGAATACTCTTTTTCATGTGATGTTGTGACTCCTTTTTCTTACCATGGGTTGGATCTTAGTTGATTTAATTGTATATGGCATTAGGTTCATTCGTAGCTTGTATGCATCTATTAGGATTCATTTTTACTTACTTAGATTAAAATGTCCATTTGATCTCTTTGGCATGTTTAATAAATTCATGTAGTTTGCATCTTGGTTATGTTATGTTGTATAGGTACAATTGTTTAGCTTTGTTAACTTTTGCTTGTGTATTTGTTTCTTGCATAGTTGTTTGTTATCACATCTATCATCTATCATTCATCACATATAAAACATCATCTACTACATCATATATACAAAAATGCTAAGTATTACATCATGCATGTATGCTAAGCTAATCATCACATATCGTATCATCAATGGAGGCAAAGAGGGTTACGCATAATCACAAATCTATCCCCCCACACCAATATCATCTAGTATCATCCCAAGTGCTAGAATAAGAAATCAGAAACATTTCCATAAATCCAAAACATGTGATACTATCTACAGATATATCATTAATATGAAAGCATGAAACATACACATCTCTAAATCTAAAGTATGTCACATACATAGAGGAAAGGGAAATCATACATCATGATACAATGATTGCAAAGCAATGATCACTAATCATACAAAGCATAATCATAAGTATAACATAAAAAAATCATCATCAAATATCCATATAATACATGTATAACTGTCCATGTCAATACTCAAGTGTACATCATTGATACAATATGCCATCTAAAAGGGCATGCATAAAAAATTGATCCTTCATCAAGAGGCATCATCAAAACAATGGTACATGAATCTGTACATCAAAATCAGCCTTCATAAGAGGCATGTATACAATACATCTGTACAAATGGGAAAAATGAAGAACTCAACCACAACTCTCTCCTTGTCGGGGCTCTCGGGTCCATGTAATGGAGGAAAAAAGAGTGGTGGCTGTGATGGAATGGCACTAGAGGTATCACCCTACTTTTTGCTAGTTGGCTTTATTGTCAATGGCTTCTCTGCAATGGGCTGCCAAACTGATCTAAGCGAATGGCCTAATCTCGTGACTTGAATCCTTTTGCTCATGCATGAATACTCAAAAGGTACTACTCACTACCCTTCCAAGACTACCTTGAAATAAGTAGTCCTATAGTATAAGGCATTTCCTGGAACCTCTTACATCATGTATACATCAACATCTCGAGAAAAAATAGCTTCCGGAAAGCGACATCTCACTCACCTATCAATCTACCACTATCATCCCTTGAGCCTATCTAGAAGCGGGGGACCTCTCTGGTCTCTATCTATGGTAATAGTTTGCACATAGGCTCATGCACGATCTCTCTATATGATATAACCATTGATTGTGTTGGGCGTGGTCCCTCTATGAGAAACAACCATCTATGCACTGGAGTCGAGATTGATGTAAAAGGCTAAATCTCGAGCCCCTGTGTGACCATCTCATTAATTTGGCTCTGCCATGAGGTATCCCTTCCACCCCGAGTGGCCTATATCTAGTGTGATCCTCTCTCCTATCAAAAAAATTACTTGAGTGCATGCCTAATCTCGCTCTCTTGTAAGGGCTGTACTGTGCCGTGGATGCATCCTCTCTCTCGCTAAATTTAACTGAATGAAAATCACCACCTATAACTGTTGCTGAAGGGCAGCCAACTATCCACCATCGCCACCCCCTGGAGTCTGAGGTGGTGGGCCCTACTCTGGAAATACCTGTTGAAGAGGGGCATATATCCCCCACTAGAACCTACTAAATGCAACTCTATGTTAGGTGCCCTGAAATCCTATCTCGGCCTATGCCTGGGACCCTATCTCTGAGGTTGTTGTAATGCGGGACCCTGTCCCCTGCCCCTAACATAACAGTGTGAGTTAGGACCACTTTCTTCATCATCATCACTATCAACACCACTAATAGCTCCACCCTCATCACTTTTGGGAGGCCCTAATGGAGGATCTCTCACACCTAGCATTATACGCCACCCTAGAAATAGTCAAATGATGTGGAAGCACACCATGGTACCATGGTGCATACTCAGGTGTGGTACCAGATCTTTGATCTATCTCAGTGGCACCCACATAGTAGGTACCACCTGTAAGAAACTGGCCAATGCTCTATCTCGGGTAATTTTTGGACCCATATAAATGTACTCTTGGGCCCTATGAGCATACCACCTATCTAGCCCAAGAACATCCTAGGTAATTCCAAACTACCTCTAACATTGATCTACCATTGTATATCTCCCACATATAGCTTTGGCTGCCTAATATAAAGTGCTCAACTATAGCAGTATTAAGCTCTAAACCATCCTCAGGCCACTAGAAATGTTTATAGGGCCTCCATACCATAGTGGCCTATTGTAGCTCATCAAGCTCATGGTGGTAGTGATATGCATCTCCCATATATGGCCACACATCGTCCCCCATCGAGACCCAACCCATAGTAGAAGGATCCTCGGGAACAATAACTCTCAAAATGCCTAGGGGATGACCAATAACAATGTGGTCCCATGCCCAAATATGAAGCAATCTGGTTGGCCCTACCATCTTCTAACATGGTAGTAAGTAATCAAATGAAGATCCTAGTATAAATGTGTTAGATGCACTAGCCCCAGCAGTAGGTATCTCCCTCTATCAAACGCATGTATCACTCTAAGGAGGCCAATCGGAAATGATGCACCGATCTTGTCAGGGAGTAGAACTCCACTGATAAAGGCCATCATGTAAACTACCACTGGTCTAGCTCTAGGTCCTCAATACACTGTGATAACCTAATAGTCATCCCGCATCATGGTATCATCGAGGACACCAAACAAATCTAAGATATACCGCTGAATATTGGGCCAATGGCTCATAGACTGGATGAGTTGACCCTAGATCAAGACCGCATAATACGCCACACATCCTCGAGAGTAATCGTAATCTCCCCGTCGGTAGCCGAAAGCACTGAATCTCGTTATGCCATCTCTCCACTATAGTTGTCAGAAGGTCGTGATCCAATGTGATCTGGGGCATATCAGCCACATAAGCCAATCCCATAACATATAGGAGACTATCCAATATCACCCTATCATCATCATCAAACTATGCCTCTATCATCGCTAGTTGACCATATCACTTGAGTATGCAGGATGGGTAGTATACGCTGCAAACAAAAAACACACATGTATTAGTTGACATTTCTATCTACTTCTATCTAAAATTGCTGGTAAATCCTACATTCTTCCATCTCATTTCCTAAATTTTCACTTTCTTCTAGTCTGCCTTCTTTTCTCCTTGGCCATTTGGCCAAAAGGGTGTTTTGCTCCCTTCTTCAACACATGTATGCCTACTCCAACATTTTCACACCCATCTTGATGCATGTGCACTTATCTCAATGCGTACGTGCCCCCCTCTATTTTTATTCTCATCCACACAAGATGCATACGTGCCTATTGTGATGCGTTTACATTCCTATCTCTACACATGCACATGCACGCTCCTGTTACCCCTACCCAAGATGCATACATGGCCTCTTGATGGATGCACGTGGGAATTTCCTTGTTCTTTTCCCTCTAATGGATACGTGTGTACATATCCATTCTTTTCAATAGATACGTGTATGCATACCCACTAGTTTCGATGCATGTGCGTAAGCATATGTGTCGAATTGATACATGCGCGTACACGCATCAATCAAATTTTTCCTACTCTAGCCTAAAATCCCTTAAAAAGTGCATTAAATGCGTAATTCACAAATAATTATAGGCCACTCACATAGGGTCCATCTTTGGGGTCTGCATGAACTCCGGATGTGATCTTCTTGTCTCCTCTTACTCGGTATCCTCATCATCTCACTCGAGGGCTATCGCTCTCACTTCATGGTAAAAATTTTAAGAACTCTGGTACAAAGGAACTAGTCATGATTGATTTACCCCCCGGGTAGGTATATTAGGCTATCGCGGTGCCCTTAGGGCATGTTTTCTCCACCGCGATCTTTCTAGCACTTATTCTATCAGCCAAGATGATTATTTTTCTATTAAAATAATTAGTTTTGCTCATTTTTACACACTTAATCAGGGCACTTAGTACCACCTTGCGGTCACTTCTTCATTACACTAGAATAATTTATGCATATTCCAGGTGCCATTTCTTATATTTTTTCTTCTTTTTTTCCTCTCTTTCACCAGTCATGATAATTATTTTTATTAAATAATTATTTTTGGCTTATAATTCTTCTTGGGGTATTTTATGTGCTAATTGACACCTTTGCCTTTGCCTTTAGGCAGTTGCACATGTTTTTAGGATATCTTTGATCTCTTATGCAAATTCTGACCAATCAAAAAATTAAAGAAATAAAAAGTATAAAATCATCCAAAAAAGACAAAAACATCGAAAAATCCACAAACATTGAAATAATTGAAAATGAACTAAAAATTGGTAAACAACTCATTTTGCGGCTGAAATATGTGTCTCTCACATGACACTCATCTTGTATCTTGCTGGCATTTTCACATGTTTTGAAACAACAACTCGCGAATCATCTTAATCTTTAATTTCCTAGAAAAGTTACGTTGCTTACTACGTTTGTACTCTGGGGCACTATCAGTTGCCTGGTACTATTTTCGTCGTGCACGTCACTTTTTCATTGGACCCAAGTGTCCTCCATATTTTCCCTTGCATATACATATTGCTTGGGGCATCATTTTTTATTTTTATTTTTAACCCTTTTTCTTTTATAGAACATTTGGGACTACATCTCGATAAAAAATATTTGTGCAACTATCTTGACCATTGTTGGTTTGAGTGTGTGTGATTGTACTCATTTCCCTGTTAGAAGAGCTTGTTTACTTTCTCGTATTGCATTGCATTTTGTATGTTGCATGGAGTTGGTGTTTTCAGCAATGGAAATTTGTTCGTATATGGATTTTCATGTCATACTACACTTTTGTTCATTCTTTTTAAGATCACTAGCAATATGATGAAAAATAAAGTTGTTTAAAAAGCATTGGATTGATGTTGCCTCATTCCATCTTCCTCATACTCCTTTTTCTTCTATATCCCCTTTCTTCTTCACACTATTATTTCTTTTATTCTCTTTCTATCATCTTTTCGATCGTTAATCAAGTTCTTCTTTCACCCCATCGACAATCAAGGGGGCATCCTCTATTCTACTCATTTTTATTCTATCCCTTCAAAATTTTCTACTTGTTTATGCTTGTCTACTTTCTTTGAAGTGACATGGCTTACGCCACCCCAAAGAGGGGCAAATGTAGACACCTAAAATATTCTTACACTTAGCATTTCCTCCAATTCAACCAATTAACGACACTTTGTTAATCAAAATTTCTTCGTTCCATTCTCAGATGCCCATTTACGACACCTTCTCAGTCGTATTCTTCCCATAATCATCTAATTTGGGATAATATCTCTCTTATTAGCTAAACATTCCTCCTTTTAACCATTCAGAACCTCCCTAGTTCTCTCTATACCACTTCATTGGCTTTGTAGGCTATCTATCGGTCCACAATTGGTTACCCAAACACCCCCAAACTCTCAATGAGTCTCTAATCACTTGCTAATCAAGTTTGACTAGCCTAAACCCTAGTTAACTAGCTAGCCTAAACCAAGCTTAAGTAAGCCTAAATCATTTTATCCTAATCTAATCTAAAAGTGATTTTTGAACTTTAGTCCCACATGCACCCAAATTCCAAACTCTCCTAAGTGGAAAAATATAAATAGAAGGGTCACCTCTCCCTCTCAATTTTACACCTTGTTTTCTTAACAAAAAAATCTCATATTTGGAGATCTTGGCATTATAAATAATTTGTGATAGATTTTAACTATAAAACATTTGGATCTTGGCCATACTCCATTGTTAAGAGCTCCCCATCTTGCATCCATCCATTCCAAATATAGTTACTAAGGGAATATCTAAATCTGGCCATGTAGCCAACTTGGAGAGATCTCTTCACTATGTTTGAGAGTAAACAACATATAATTTGATTACTTAAAATCTAACTAGGTTCACTTTCATTAAGCTTTCATGGAATAGAAAGAGTAGTATATATGCTAGAGTTTGAATGTTTGTTTCAAATTTATATATGCATAGATAGTTTCTTGTTTATCTCTAATCTTATGGTGCATGGTTAAGTTTATTAAATCTTGAGGTTCTTTAAACCTCATCCCATAGCTTTTCAAACCTTTCTATAGACACCAAAATTGGGTCACACTCCCCTTGGTCCCTCGATAAATAAATACCTTGAACACATCCACCTAACCATGGCCCCCTTCACCTCACTATAATATTAATTTAATTATTTAAATTAAATTAATTCATTATCCTCACTATATTTATTATTTAAATATCCTAATTGAGATAATGCCCACATACCCACCTCACCTAGACACCTCATCAAGCCACCTCACCCTAAGACCTATTCTTAGTAAGTTGCCATAACTAACTAAGACTTACCCAAACCCTAAAAATCAATGCCTACATTCCCTCTAACCACATTCCCACCCGTTAGAAAGAATCTTCCATCCTAATCCGTGGGGCCAACACATGAGATCCCAAAAATCAAGGGGATCTTGCCTAGTTTAGTAAACCTAGAAAATCCAACCCTAATCGATGCCGGTTACCCTTAACCACCGTCGGTTAATCCGTAACCTCTGATCATCACCTTTTAACCCCAAAAAAATCTTATTTTGGAGGTTGGTAGATTCCTGAGAGATATCACATCTTTTGAGAACAAGTTTCAGGGAGAACATGCATGCAAAGAAGGAGATCAAGTATTTTCTCTTGCACAAACATCCAACATTCACCCAAAGAACCATCCAACACTCACTAAAGCACAGATTTGATCGATCAGGAAAGAAGGAGACACATGCGGCTCATGCAGAGCTCCCCAATGTTTGGTGATCTTATTCATTGTTCAACCTCTTACAAAGCACCTTTGTTCCTCACTCGCAAACATCCGAGAACCAGATTCCAAGTAAGTAGAACATTTTACTCCTCTGGTTCACTCATTTCATTATTGTATTTTCATCCTTTGTTCTCCTAGCCACCCACTAACCTCCATTAATACTCACCCCTCTATATCCCTATTAAAACCTCATCAAATCCCATCCAAACAACTTACCTCATTTCGAACAACCTAGTCCTTGGTGCAATCATAAGGGAGATCTAAAGTTCATTCTATGACATTCCCAATATCCCACAATAACCAGCACTGGTTCTTCCAAACCGGCATCGGTCAGCCTTAACTGGCATCAGTCTCTATATTTACCAATATAACCTAGAACAAGAACCTACCTACCTATTCCCACATCACTCTTAATCACCCGTGACTGCCTAAGACCTTTGTCGGACCTACAGAGACCCGTAACTGTACTTGACCTTTGGATCTTATCTTAACCTAGCCTATTAGATTATATATTTCTTATTGTGTTTTAAATGAGATACCTAAATCATGTTAACTACAATAGTATATAATTTATTACTAGCATTAAATTGTTTTAAATAGTGGATTAACAGTTGTCTAGGAAGTATCACACTTCCTAGATCAAGCATATGCTAGGGATTCCACTACATTTATTGTTTAACTCTTTCTGGTGGTGTTGCTTTCTGTTTCAGGTAGTTCCTCCTAGCCAAAAGGAAGCTCTCACGATTAGCTTTGGATCAAGGAGTCAACACGTGCACAACAATCTATCAACCAACATTTCAACAGGTATTCCTCCTACGCCCATTACCCTATTTGTTTCGTCATTTTCAAAGAAATGTCTAAGAATTAGGTGAAACATTTTGGCATGCCGGTGGGACCCATCCGGGGTTCCTTGCATTTTTATTCATTCCTAGGAAAATTTGTGTGTTTTTTTCCTTCTGAAAAGCATACACATTAATTTTCTTCCTTGGTAACCTTCTTTTTCTTTCTATTTGCTCTTAAAAAAACCTTTTCTTTTGGTGTGCGTAAAAAGAACCATTTCTTCTTGTTTTCTGCATTTTAGTGAAAGATCATCCCTCTTCATCTTTTTGTGTTATAAAATCCCATATTTTGATTTGGGCTTAAAAATCATTACATTTCATTATGATTTTCTGCATTAGCTCACATTAATTAAGGGAAACCTATATGTTGGAAGTCATTCCCAGCTAATGGTTGACAAATGAATCATAGAAAGCACATATCTCTCTCTGAGTCTTACCAAATTACACAAATTCAAAACAAATACATATTCTTAAACAACACTTTCTGGGAAGCGTCACTGTTTACAATCGCACTGTGATATGAGGTTTGGCAAGTACTCCCTGCACTCGTTGCTTTATCAATTCATACTTCAGAGTGAAGCCCGCCCCCGCCATAACATACCTGAAACCTCACCTTTTATATCTCCTTATTCGTAGAAAGCCATCCTCACCAAAAAACTCTATTCTATAGTTCATGAGTTAGTCCTTAAATAACATAAGCTAAATAAACATAATAGAAAAGGCACTCTTAGGATCGCATTTTTCTTAGTGTTTCTGCTTGGCTTGCCTTTTGAGGTGAGAGGTCATGTTCTTCATTTTTATAGTTTCTCCTTACACGCTCCTCATCATAGTTAGTGTATTCCAGCTTCATCTGAGTGTTCCTGGACCATATTCTTATCATTCTCAGCATTCTAGGTTTGATTCCACATCATATTTTAATTCACAACCACTTTTCTTTTATCACTTTACTGTTTCAATTTCACACGGTGGACTAAAGGTGTCGATCCAAAGAACCGTCATCCATTACCTCTCGACCATCATCGGTTATACCCAACTAGCGTCGATTCCCAGTCCTTTGGGAATTCTACCCAAAAGGACATCTATTCATCTTCTTCAAATATTCAGTCCCTATAATTATTGTCATTGACCTAGTAAATCTCATCAGTATTTGGCATACCTGTTAGATTTTGCCTTATACCTTGTTTTTGACCAATTGTCCATTTTCCACATTGATCGGTGCGGTTACTGTGATCGGCGTTAGTTTAACCTAAGCCGACATTCGTTAGCTGTGCCATTTTCCAACTGAAATTTTAACCCCAATTCACCTACCACCACCTATCTATCCTATCACTATTGTATTTCGTGTCATTTATAGAAAGCAATCTTACCACATTAGTGCCTATTCACATGGTGCTGATGCGTCAACAAGCAAATGCCCTTATATTCCATGCCAGTTGTCAACCACTCCCACCTAGTCCTTCACCACCTTCAATTTTATCACCCATCATGGAACCTATCCAACCTATCACTATCGCTACCAAAGATGAGGAGTTTGCATGACTCCTTGACCAAAACCCTGCCACCTTGTCAGAGTGTTATCTTTCCCACTCATGCACTCAAGATGCCTCGGGTAAGTTGATATATGGCATGTGGATATCTATCCCCACGACACTCACTCCTACTTTTTCTCTAGCCCCTGTTAACCCCACATTTCCTGCATCTACCTTACCCCCAGTCATTTCATAGCTAGTTCCTATACCGCATTTATGATTTGTTGTGTCCTTACATCCGTTGCACTGCCACATCCACCATACCTTCGATAACCACCCAAAACACAACCTCATCTGCCCCTATTGTCTCGCATATACCCGTAGCTACACAACCACCTCCCATGTTGGTGACCCCTACCCCTTTTCAAAATGTGGTCCTTTCTATTCCATAATCGTTGGCCCCCATTGCCACTAGGGTCACCATGACCCTTCCACCTCCATATACATACTATCAACAACCTCCTATTTCATCTGTTATTCACTTTGGGTACGTACCCCCTATTTCACTACCTTCTTCTCAGTCAACCTATATGGCAACACCATATATTGGAAAGCCACCCCCATCATATTCCCAACACTAACCCTCTTACACTACACGAGGCACCCAATCATCGTAACCTACCAAAAACCTAATCAAATTAATGATGGACAAGATGCGCAGACATTAGATGCATTGGTCTCGGGTTCTGAAATACTCTCACCTATGACGAGATTTGTAATGAGCCTATCCACTCATCCATTCCTATCTGTCCATATCTCATGCATTGGAAGATGGCTAAATTTAACCGTCTCAATAGCAAGGAAGACCCGCAACAACATTTGCAATCTTTCAAACAGGGGTGCTACCTAATCGCCCACGATGATTCTTTCCTCTTGAGGACCTTTCCCATGTCTCTGATTGGAATTGCGTTAGATTGGTATAGTGGGAAACCTAGACACTCTATATTTTCATTAATCAGATAGCCCAAGCCTTCTTAGATCACTTCTATATAAATATTGTTAAGAAGGTTGCCATGATCGACCTATACTCCACACGTTAGCATGACGACAAATCTATCATAGATTTTGTTGCTTGTTGGCATAGCCTTTGATCAATCAACTCACCTTCGAACTACCACAAATAGAACTCATTGAGCTCTTCACGCGAGGTTTGTGCTAGACATATCTCGCCGACCCACCCGCAGGTCCAAACTTTCGAACCTTCAACAAAGCATTCACCATAACACAGAAGTTAGAGATTCAAGCCATCAAAGAGAAGAAAATCCAATTATGCAATAATAATTATTTAAAGGCCAAGGGAACTCCTAACATAGTGGTACTCAAGGCTGACCTAGCTCATCCATCAAATCAAGCTAGACCCTCATCTAATCTCTCACCCATGGAGAATTTTCAATTCAGATGAGAACAACGGAAATACACCCCAATTGGGGAGCCTTACTCTTTTGTTTTAGAAAATCTCATCAAAGTTGGGGCCATCACCTTTCACCTATAAAAATACACACTGGTTTTGACCCTTCTCACCCCATACCTGCATGGTATAAAGAACATGACTTCTGTAACTATCATCGAGTAAAGGGTCATAGTGACGGAAATTACATCACTTTCAAAAACATTATCTAAGAAATTCTCGAGAAGGGTGAGTTAACCGTGGATAATCCTAACGCACCTACCAATCAAAACCTACACATTTTCAAGAAACCCTTTCCCAATCATACCCCTTCGTCTCGATCAAACCGAAGAGACCTCAACTCATGATAGTCATACCTACGAGGTCCACGCTATTTTCAACGACACACCCATTACTTCCCAATTACCTCATATTCCTTCCATAGAGGAAATTCTAGCTCAAGTCCTCCTTCTACATTAGAACCCACCTCACCTATTCCTCCACCCACAGAGGAACACCTTTCACCTCCTTCCTCACCCATGGAGGAGCCCTTTGCTAATGTTGACGCTATTTCACCTTTGGCTTCTCCACCTAGGGAACCGTCACTCATAGTACTTCTTCAGTCCATGGGGATTGCTTGTTTATCTCCTCCACCCACAAAGGATCACCCATCATCTCCTCCACCTATAGAGGAACACCCATTTCCTCCTCCACCTATCAAGGATCCAGTAGAGATACCTTTTCCTCTAGGTGACCATTCTCCATCAGCTACCTAAGATCCTGCAGACCTACTTTCGGCTCTCTTACCCATGGAAGCTGAAGCCAACAAATTCCCCATCTCTAAGACACATTTTACGGGAATTTCCATTAGGTCCTCATCAACCTCACCAACATATGTGTCATTCTCACGCTTAGCTGATCACTTAGATTATGTGGACAACACCTTACTATGGGGGTGTCTTCGCGCTCTGTTTCAACATAGATGCAGATGTCACTTGCTGACACTTCCACTATCTACCCAAAAATATTTCAGACCAGTTGAACCGAGCACAACCACCTCTATCACTACTTCTTCCATAACCCTCAACACCACTCAACATACACCCTTACCCATAGCCCAACATACATCTAAATCCAAACCCACACCTACATCATCTTCCTTGACTAAACCTATCACTACCTTAGGGGTCACCCCAACCACCAACCTTACTCATCCACCTATCAAACTAGATTTAGCTACATCTTCCACAGTCAATACCCAACCTACTTTGGCACCCAAACAAAAGAACCAAACCCATAGAACTCATACCCTAGCTACGCTAATCACACCTACATCACCTTCACCCTTTCCGTCTGATTTTAGGACCTCAACCTCCCAACACGGTCAAGAAACCTCCATTCGTCAATAAACCAAAACACAACAGCCCATTCCTTCCTCGCAAACCTCTAACATACCCAAGCACCCAACACATGACTTACACCTACACCTACAGCATCTTTACCACCCATACCTCTAATACCCTCAGCAACTTCTTCACTACCCACTACACTTCAGTCTCTATCCCTCACACCCCCTGCATGACCCACGTCATCTACCTTCATAACACCTCCATTATCCTTGTGGGTAACTCACCCTCTTCCCCCATTTGCTTTTCCCTCTAGATCTCATACACCCATATCACCTTTACCCAAGAAGGTGCAACCCAAAGACAAAAATCTACTACCCTCTAATAAGGTAGTCAAAACAACCATACATCCTCCTACCCATTCATCTACCATACCCCTACCCAAGAAAACACGACCAACATCCAAGACCACTCCATCACCCAAAACCATGGCTCAACCCACTCCCCCTCCTACAAGGACCGTTCCTCAACAATCAGCCGCACCTACACCCAAACCCACTTTCACTTCCCATTGTGATCCACTAGTAGGGTCCTATGCCAAAATCTTAACCAACCTCCTTGATACTTATGTCATCAAATTACCACTACTCAGACCTTATGACCCCCTCAAACCCAAGCCAAAAGGGTTTGATGACACTAAAATTTACACCTACCATCATGTGCCAGGGAACAATGTGGAGAAATATAAGGCTTTAAAAACGGTCCTTGTCTAGTTGTGTCCTCTGAAGTCAACTTTGAAGATGATGACCTTCTTGATGAGGATCTGCTTCACCAATGCCCATTCAACAGTCCTTCCCTCATGCTACTCAAAACCACCATGGCCTAACCACCCCGAGATTGGAAATTAACATGGTTCACATCAGAGAACTTGCCACACCATTACCTAAATGTCATTGCACCTAGCTCACTTCACAAGGATTTTCTCCCTCGGTAGGTTTTTTCCTGTCATGTTGTTATACCACTTATCCTACACCTTCTCCATTTGACAACTCCCTCGGATCAACATGATACATGTCACTACTCGTGCTCGAGAAATACAAAGGCAAGGAAAAGGAAACTGACTCACCAACCAATCCTATACCCAACATACCATCTCGCACCCACACCTAAGATTACTACCTGCCCCACATACCCTATTTCTAATGGGGTCACACATCACACAATGCTCAAAAACTACACCAATCCCCCTCAAAATGTTCCTATATGACCTCATCCAAACCTCGAATCCCATCATCAAGCATTCATGGAGGTTCTGCAATCTATTGAGGTTTTACCCAATGACCCTACACTCATAACCTCCATTATCACACCCAATCATGTAGCCTCTCTCATCAAATTTCCACCTTTATCCAAACCTCACCCTACTCACCAAATAGCCTCCCTTAGCTTCTCGAGAGGAATATATCACACCACACCAAACCGATGACCCTGACCAGCCTCTCTTCATCTCTGTTCACATCGATGATATATGTGTATGACTTGTAATGATCGATGGGGGCACTAGCATTAACATAATTTCATCTCATGCATTTTCTCAAATGTGCATACCGACAATTACATGCATAAACATCTTGTCATGTTGCATTCCTTCAATGACGCTTATCACCTCTACATTAGGCACCGTCATCCTCCATGTTTTGGGGCACCCACACTATTCTAGAGTTATTTTAAATCTTGGAGGGGAATTTCAATATAACTGTTGCTTGGTAGACCTTGGATTCGTGTCATGGGTTGCATTCCTTCCACTTTGCATCATTGTGTAAAGTTTGAGCATGAAGGGCACACCTATACTATTCCAACTGATCCATCACCTTTTAAAACATGCAACATGCTTTACCAACCCAATGATGTGCTCATCCCCATTAAGGTGTCTACCTCCATGACCACTACCACTTCATCTACACCTTCACTTACCAGTACAGTTGCTACCTCAACCACACATGCCTCCTCCATTCCTACCGCTGCCATAACCTCCATGGCCAACCCATCAGCCTCCCAATCCATTAACTCCACCTCCGCATCAACCTTTGACACATCATCTATTCCAGCTACCCACATACCAACCACCGATCCCTTGGAGGGAAATTTTCAACACCTCACTCTGGGGAAATATCACCTATATAGTGTTAACACATTCCTTACTCCACAAGATTATGGAAGTCTTCACCACCATCCTCGCTATGATCACCGCATAGGAGAATGCCTCCTTTATGATCCTCCTCACCTTCATACCAGTCTCACCTATGGGGGACTTGATACTACCACTTACACACCCGAACCACCATCACAAACCCACCCATTTTTGCTAACTTCAGTCTCTCACCAATCGTCATTTCACCCACACCTTCTTGTGCCGATGTGCGTGGAAGGGTTTTGGTTTTGGATTTTACGAGAAAGGCCACCATACTGTTATTCCATGTACTACCCGCAAACATAACAACTGTAGTGGTATCAGCTTTGTTGAACCACCTACTAAGTAAGCCTACATTAAACCCATCAAGAACATCCACCCTTCTCCACCTTCTTCACCCACTCGGCCTTCATCAGATTCGCCATGTGAGTCGATGGATCTTGAATATATCCCTCCTAATTTTATTTTTTCATAAACTTCGTTTCCTTAGGGCCTTTGAATTATCAACATGAGGGTGAGGCCCTTCCTCTCTTCCCTTCCTGTATCCTGAAATGATTGATGACGATACACCTTCAATTAACATCATTTAATGTCAGGATGATGAATCTATACTCACCTACCTTGAGTGCAGAGAAGAATCATATATTCCTTGGTCATTACCTTCTAATACACAAACCATGTTGAGTGTATTGAATATTGAGATCAACATTCATACTGGGATGACCTACACATCCTAAAGATCGGTCAATCTTTAGATTATCTTTGAACAAGAATCCATCACTTCTTTTCTCAAAGATCATAACCACGCTTTTGCTTGGTCTTACGCAAACATGCATGGTATTGACCCCACCATAGTGGTCCATAATATCATAACCATTCCCGATGCCAAACCCATCAAACAAAAGCTGAGGAAAATACACCCTCGCATTGCCCTTCTTGTCAAAGAAGAACTTCAATGCCTTCTTTCTGTTTCCTTCATATTACCCATTGATTATCCTTGTTGGATTTCTAACATTGTCCCTGTCACTAAGGCGATAGGGGGACTCTACATTTGCATGGACTTCTATGACCTCAACCTTTCCTACCCAAAAGATGACTTCCCTCTACCTGGTATTTACCAAATGGTTAACCTTACCACTGGTCATGAGATGCTATCACTCATGGATGGCTTCTCGAGTTATAACCAAATCTTGCTTTCCCGGAGGATCAACACAAAACCACGTTCATCACCCCTTGGGGGACCTTCTAGTATTGAGTCATGCCTTTTGGCCTTAAAAATGTTGGTACCACATATCAGTGGGCTATGAATTATATCTTCCATGACATCATGCATCGTATATTGGAAGATTATGTGGACGATCTCCTGGCTAAATCTAAATGTCGATCTAAGCACCTTACCATCCTAAAGACCATTTTTGACCTCCTCATTAAATATTGAATTCACCTTCAACCAAAGAAGTGTGTCTTCATAGTTCTCTCGGGTAAGCTCTTGCGATTTATCATTTCCTACATGGTATAGAAGTTGACCCTACTAAAGTTAAGGCCATTCGAAATGCCTCGCCCACTAACCTTAGGCAACTTCAGTAGCCTACAAGGTAAGTTACAATCTATTCATCATTTCATTTCACAATTATTTGATCGGTGTCAACCATTTCATCATCTGCTCAAGAAGGATATCTCCTTTAAATGGGATGATGACTACCACAAATATTTTGAGGCCTTAAAACAATACCTTCTCCAACCACCCGTACTCATTCCACCTAAAGATGATCAACCTTTCTACCTATACATCTTAGCTACTGATCACTCCTTGGGAGCCATGCTCGCTCATTGTGATGAAAAACACAGGGAGTAGGTGGTTTATTACATAAGCCGTACTCTTTTGGACTATGAAACCCAATACACCCATCTTGAAAAAAATTTAGCCTTAGTTTTCGTTACCACAAAACTATGCCATTACCTACTAAACCACAAAACCTATGTTGTGACCAACACTGACCCCCTACACTTCATGTATGCCAAACCTTATCAAAATTAGTGTGCCGCACAATGGCTTATGATTTTAGCTGACCTTGACCTCGAATTCATTCATCAAAATTCCATCAAGGGCTAAGTTATCATTGACCAATTGGCTGACACACCTATTTCTAGGGATCAACCCTCTAATTTTGACTTTCTAGATGAGTCAATTTCTACCCTTTCCCTAGACGAACTTACTTACTAAATGAAACTCATCTTTGATGGTTCTAAGTTTTAGCGTGGGGTGGGGCTGGTGTTATCCTCATTCTTCTTGATGGTGAACCCATGCCTTTGTCTTTCAAACTCGATTTTACGAAGCACTCGTATTAGGTCTCCAATCTACATATGCCCTAAATGTCAAATCAATCAACATCTTTGGTGATTCTTAATTGGTTATAAACCAAGTCAATGGTATATACCAATGTCATAATGAGATACTTCAAAAGTATAAACATCATGTAGACATACTTTTGACCACCTTTGACCATTATGCCCTTCAAACCATCCCTCGTTCAACCAACAAATTTGTAGATACCATGGCTTGCTTAGCCTCTCAAATACCTACTTCGCCCAATGATTCTAAAATATTTGTCACCATACAACAACTCTAATCACCTTGGTCTTTGGTTTGCTTTTTTCCATCACCAACTATGGCGGTCGGTGGCAATGGAGGTTAGGCGGTAATTTTAAAGTTAATGTCATTGATGAACTTTGGTTCCCGAGCGCGGATTGCTTGGGAAGGCATGTAAATGGAAAATTTGTTGGTATTTTGGTTTTCCATTCGCTCCATTTTTCTCTCTATTTGATCACTGGTTCTTTGAACCAGTCTACTATGTGTTGCATGGAAACTATGAGATTATCTAGCTCTTTTCTCTATCGGGAAAGTTTATAAGACATGAGTAGTAACAAATTATTGTTGTTGAATCTATCGTGGAAGAGGAGAAGAAGGCTTGAGCACATTCAGAGGTCTTCTTCAGATTTTTAAGCAACATTACCAGGCATGTTAGGCCCTAACTTTTAAAAATCTTCCTTTCCTTCAAATGATTTCATTAGAACAACTCTGTTCAGATGATTTTTGGTTCAGTTGGTTTTTATGGTAGCAATGTATGAAGTATCTTGTTGTGTTTTCATGCTGGCTCGACTATTCAGTTGATTCCTTGCTGGGTGTACATTTGGTTTTGTGTTGTTGAATTATCATGTTGTGTTTTGCATTTTGGTAGATTCCGAAGAAATGCTTGCAAGGATAATGTAGAAATCAGACTCTGTTGGAGTCCATGAAATGTTTTCTTGTTTGATATCGACTTCAGTCGAAGCCTTGCTGTTTACACTTGTTGAAATGTAAATGCGATACTATTGGAATTCTTGAATTAGATAGTATTTTTGACTATATGTTAGAAGTTTAAATTGAGAATACTATATGGGTTCGACTCCTTTTGAGTCCTTGAAATGTAATTAATGTTTCGACTTCGGTAAGAAGTTTTATTGTGAATTTTGTTGGAATCCTTGTAATGTATAGTATGTTTTTGACTTCTGAAGAAGTTTTTCTGTGAATGCTTAATGGTTTTGACTCTGTGGGAGTCCTTGAATTGTTGTCGTATGAATTCGACTCCAATCGAACCCTGGTTGTGAGTACTGGTTGGATTTGACACTATCGGAGTCCTTGCGGTATTCCCATTTAAACACGACTCCTGATAAAGTCCTTGATATGATGCGTGTTGGCTCGATTCCTGATTTAAGTCTTCACTGTGCATGCATATTGAAATTGACTCTTCTTAATATTATTGTGTTTATGTTCAGTTCATTTATGAGGAATTAAGGGATGGGTTTTCTTTACAAACTCGACTCTGTATGAGTCCCTGCTGTATTCGTATTAGCTCGATTTTGGATAAAACTTTGATGAAATTAATGATACGATGACATCTTCTATGAAGTCCTTGTAGTGGTTATTCTTTCTTTATTTCGGCTTCTGATTTAAGTCCTGGCTGTATTTTAGTAGGGATTAGATTCAGCTGTATGTTGCTGAGTGTTTCGACTCAGTGGGAATGTCGTTGTGTTTGCACATGGTTACCTCTTCTGTTATTGTGTTATCTAGTCTTGTGCTTGACTAGGGTAAAGAGTTACTAGTTGTGCCATGACAGGCGATGGCGTTGGATATTTTTCATGTTTGTTGAATAATATGGAAAGTTTTGTTGAGCCTATTGGAGTTGGATTATTCATTATTGCTTGTCGCATGAACTCTTGTATTGCTCAATAAGCTACAGGTGATTTTTATATTTGGAATTCTGATGATGCTGTAGTTCTTCTTGTAATCTCGACTGTTTAGTCGCATGCGTAAATGTATTAGCATTATTCAAGGAGTCGGTACAGTCCAGAACATTGTTGATTCAGGAATCTAATTGACTCTGTTTCTTTCTTCTAGACTGTAATTTATATGTTGATGTATAATAAGTTGAACAGGAAAATTTTCTCTCTCCTAGTCAGGAAACCTTGTGTGCTTTCTTCTTGCATCCTTTTGCGATCTCTACGGTAAGGGCATAACAAGAATAAACTGAGGTATTATATGGAGAGACTGGTATAAAATGTGAGCTGCTGTTTAAATAGGTATACTTGTCAATAACATTGAAATGTGTTATGATGATAAAAGAATTAAGACAGTGAGCTTGTTGAATGTTTTAACTGCCTTGAGAAATTGATAGAAACAATTTTGTAGGAGTTTTGTTGTCTTTAGATTGGTTGTATTCATTTTTTCTTAGTCTCTAACATATAAGATGAATAGCTTGATTTATGTTTGGAATTTGAATAAATGATTTCATTTAAACAAGTTGTTTAATGAGAACAATTGGTGGATTGCAATTGTTTTAAGAATTAGTGCTTATCATGCTCTGGGTTCACCGAACCGACCCATGTTGAAATTTTTTTGCAGATGGTTTCCGTAAGTGGTAAAGACACAGATTTGATATGATGTTCAGATCGTTTAATTTGGTTTTATGATGAATTCCAATTTGATTCTCTAAATGTACTACTTGGAGGAAGATGTTCTTTTTTTGTTGAGTATTGTATCAATATGTTGAATGCATAAAATGTATTTGATTAGCTTTGAAATGAATGAAATGAGGTATTTGTTACTTATGTGTTTGCATTCATATCTTGATGGATTGAACTTCTTTGGTTCGAATGATTTTAAAGAGCATTGTTATTATTGTATACCTTGGAGACATTTGGGATTCTCTAAGTAAGCTTTACTCTGGGACCGATTAGGAACGTGGTCATGTTATAAGGCTGCCCCGGGGAGACTGGGTATCTTGACACAATTGGGTTAACTAGGGTTGAGAAGTATGTGCCGTATCCCTAGTCCTCTGGGAGAATCCCTATAACGTTGTCATATTACTAATCCGTTCCTGAGTGAATAACTTCAAGAGAGAGGACGATAGAAGTCAATATAAGACATTCTACATAACATAGGAATGGGATGAAGGACATATTTCAGAATGACAAGTATTCCGTCAAGGAATACGAGACATAAGTAGTATGTTTCAAATCTTTGGCCAAAGTATCGCAAGCTTCGATTGTGTTGTCCTATGTCACCTAGTCTAAGGGACCTCGAGATGCCAATGAATAATGGTAACAATTATTGAGATAGGTTCCTTGACTGAGTAAGGAATCCCATATTAGGGAAGAGAACCCAAAAGAGTGATGTGTTAAAATAAAAACGCCAACTCTTTGATACTCATGAATAGATCGGTAGACACCGAGTCATGGAATGAATAGGTCGGAGGTACTCAGAGTCATTACAAACTACATATGGTTATCTCTGTTATAAGAATGGTTTTTTTGATTTGTGAGTTCTAAATTATGTATTTAGAACTAGAAAGCATTTATCAAAAAAAAAAATTTACTTGTTCTAATGTACTAAAATGGGGACGTTACATCTTGGTATCAGAGCTGAAGGTTGCAGCTCTTGGACCTATGTGTCCATAATCGATAAAAACCTGAATTTTCTTGTAACAAAAAATGGTTAGAAAAAGGGGAACGTTGTGAATAATGCTCTACTGTAAAGAGGGGCAGCAACAACCCAAAAGCTTGATGAGATCCTTGCTGCCCTATTGGACACAAGAGATTGTTTGGCTGTACTTGAACAACAAGTAATGGGAAATGAGGAGGAAGATGAAGTGCAATAACAATCAAGAACCTCCCGAGGACAACCCCAATATGGGTGTTGATAATAATCTTGAAATGCACCGTCCAACCGAGAAAACAAAAGGCGAGGTTGGCAGCGTAACTCACTAATGATATAAAAGGATAAGCCCACCTAAATATGATGGCACCACATTAGGAGATGGAGCCGAGAACTAGCTCAAGCCGAAATGGAGAAGTACTTTGCGATAAGAAACTTCTCGAGAGGAAACCAAAGCTATTTGGGGAGCCTATCGATTTCACACGAAGCATCTTTGTGGTGGGATAGTCGTAAAGCCGAGCTAAATATTGATGAGACCAATATTACTTGGGATCAAATTAAGGGCTATTTTAGGCAACGTTGGCTGCAACTTTTCAATGATCGAGAAAATGACAGAATTCTAGAACTTAGCTCAAGGGAAGCTAATGGTAACTGAATACTGGGAGTGATTTACAAAACTCCTCAAGTATGTACATGATATCAAACTAACAAGAAGTTCAGAATATGGAAATTCATCATGGGATTGAATCCCATGATAGGGGGAGAGGTCGATGTTCACATTCCAACCACTATGGAAGGAGTTGTTGAAAAGGCCATAAGACAAGAACAGAAATTAAAGGCTATTTCTGCTCATAAAGAGGAAGTGTGGAAGAATATTGCAAACCCTTCTTCAACTTCACTTGCACCCAAAAAGGGACCATGGAAAAAGTTTGGAAATAGAAGTAAGTTTCTAGGGGATAATAGTAAGAAAACAGTAGCAAATAAGCCTGCTGGAAATGTAAGGGATAATTTTGCCAAAAATTATAACAATGGGCAGAAGCCCTATGGAGGACAACATGATAATTACAAGGCTGGAGGAAATTTTGAGACTAAAAAGGGACCTGTAGGAGGCTGCTACAATTGTGGCAAAGACCACTACGCAAATCAGTGCCCTTTGAAGAAGGATGATCGTAATCAACAAAGATAATCTTACATGCTATAGTAGCAAACAAGCAAGTGAAAAGGTAACACCTATAGAAGTTGGGTAAGTTATTTGGCATACCTTTCACTATTATTTTTTATACAGAGCTATGAATGTTTTATTTCTAGTAAACTTGCTTCTAAACTTAATAGAAAAGCTGGAAAAATGGATAAATCTTGGACTGTACAGTATGGTAATAACTCTGTTCATACAGTGAGTATGTGTCTTTTTGGGGCAGTCCTTGACTTACCTAACTTTTCCACGGAAGTTGACCTCTATGTTACACCTTTGGGATCATATGACATTGTCATCGGTGTCAATTGGTTAGCTGACCATAAAGCAAAAGTAGACTGCTATGAAAAGAATATAAAATGTTTAGATGATCGGCTGGAAACAACAGAGATTCAAGGGGTGAAACGAGAAATTTCAGTTAGAAAATTGTTAGCTATGTAGCTTAAAAAGGCTAAAAACAAAGGATGCACCCTTTATGCAGTAAAGATATCTGAATTTTCAGAAGAAGATGGTGATTCCATGAAATGATTTCCTCTGCTACAAAGTTTCAAAGATGTTTTAGAGAGGAATTACGAGGTTACCACCCAAGAGGGAATTTGACTTCACCATCGAAATCAAACCAGAACGGAACCTATTTCCAAACCACCTTATTAGATGACTACTACAAAGTTAGTCAAGCTTAAGGCTTAATTGCAAGAACTTTTGTCTAAAGGTTTGATTAGACCAAGTGTTTCACCTTGGCGAGCACCAGTAATATTTGTGAAAAAGAAGGATGGAACACTTAGGCTGTGTATTGATTATCGGATGTTGAACAAAGCAACAATCAAGAACAGATACCCACTTCCAAGGATCGACGATCTATTTGATCAGATGCGTGGGGTAGCGGTTTATTCTAAGATAGATCTTCAATCTGGTTATCATCAGTTAAGGATTAGAGAAGAAGATATTCATAAAATAGCTTTCCAAACAACGTACAGACATTATGAATTCACGGTTCTACCCTTTGGATTAACTAATGCACCCGTAGCTTTTATGAACTTAATGAATAATATCTTTCAAGAATATTTGGACAAGTTTGTACTTGTATTCTTGGACGATATTCTCATTTATTCTAAAAGTGTTGAAGAGCACAATGAGCATTTGAAGATAGTTTTGGGAATTTTGAGAAAAAGAAAGTTGTATGGTAAGTTATCCAAATGTTCTTTCTTTGATTATGAAGTTCACTATTTGGGTCATGTCATTAGTAAGAAGGAATTGCTATAGATCCTTCAAAAATAGTGGCAATAACTAAGTGGCTCGCACTAAAGAATGTGCATAATGAAGTAAGAAGCTTCATGGGTCTTGCTAGTTATTATAGAAAATTTGTTAAGAATTTTTCTAAAGTGGTGCAGACCGATAACTTCATAAAGAAGAAGGATAAGAAATTTATTTGGAATGATAAGTGCGAAACTACTTTCAAAAGTCTGAAAAGTCAGTTGACTTCCGCACCTATTTTAGCTGTACCCGACTCTAATGGGAGCTTTATAGTTGTAACAGATGCTTCTAGGGAAGGCCTTGGAGGTGTTTTGTTACAAAATGATCAAGTAATAGCATATGAAAGTAGAAAACTTAAGTTACATGAGCTAAATTATGCTCCTCATGATTTGGAGCTTGTTGCCATTGTTCATGCGCTTCAAGTCTGGAGACACTATTTACTTGGGAAACCTTTTGAGTTGAAAACTGATCACTTAGGACTGAAATATATTTTCACTCACCCTAATCTAAATGCCAGACAGAGAAGGTGGTTAGAATTTTTATCTCAATATGATTTTGATATTAGCTACATCAAAGGGAAAGAGAATAGAGTAGTAGATGCTCTAAGTTGTAGGAAGCACATTTCTACTCTTATAACATTAAGAACTCAGTTTAAGGATGAGGTAAAAAGTGCCTCAGAATTTGATATATACTTTCAGCAAGTAAAAGCAGCACTTGCTGCAGAACCTAATGATGAAAGGTATAAAGGTTTTCATTTTGATAATGAAGGAATCTTACGTTATGAAAACAGGGTATACGTACCTATGCTGAACGATTTGAGAAAGAAGTTGTTAGTTGAATTTCATAATTCGCCTTTCTTTGGACACCGGGTATCACAAAAATGCTTGCTGATTTGAAACAGCAATACTTTTGGAAAGGTATGAAAAAGGATGTTATTGATTTTGTGACTCATTGTCTGGAATGTCAGCGGGTTAAGGCAGAACACATGCACCCTGCTGGACTATTATATCCCCATAGCATACCGCAGTACAAATGGCAAGTAATAAGCATGGACTTTGTACAAGGGTTACCTATGTCCAGGAATAAACATGATGTTATCTTGGTAGTTGTAGATAAACTAAGGTAGCTCATTTCATCGTTGGAAATCTAAAGGATGATTCACCAGTGTTGGCCAAAAGATTCGTGCATGAAATTTTCAGGTTACATGGTGTACCAGAATTGATTATATCTAACAGGGATCCTAGAATGACGTCAATATTTTGGCAAACGCTTAATACAACTCTTGGAATGAAACTAAACTTCATTCGCATATCATCGAGGAAACGGATGGAAAAACAGAGAGAGTAAATCAAGTTTTGGAATATATGTTGTGAATGTATTGCATGGATCAACAATATAAATGGGAAGAGTATCTTCCACTAGTTGAATTCGCATACAACAACACTTATCACTCATCTCTTAAAATGGCACCTTTTGAAGCACTTTATGGAAGGAAGTGCAGAACCCCTGTTAGTTGGGATAGTATAGAGGATAGAGTGGTAATTGGACCAGAGATCCTCACTGAAATGGAACAGCAAGTAAAGTTGATTCGTGAATGATTAAAGGAAGCAGCAGATAGGTAGAAGAGCTATGCTGACCTTAAGCGGGTTGATCAAAGGTTTGAGCTTGGTGAGAAGGTTTTTCTTCGTGTTAAACCCAGAAAGAGTTCTATAACTTTTGGCAAGGCTGCCAAGTTATCACCTCGTTATGTGGGACCTTTCGAAATTGTCGAGATAATCAATCATGTAGCTTACCGATTAGCATTACCACCTACTTTGTCTCGCATGCATGATGTTTTCCATATTTCTTTGCTTAAGAAATATGTTTCAGATTTGTCACATGTTTTAAATTGGAATTCCTTGCAGGTCCAAGACCCAGGAATAATCGTGGTTAAACCCACACGAGTACTAGAAACTCACCAATTGCATTTGAGAAATCATGAAATACAGCAATGTAAGGTCCAGTGGGACCAGTTTAATGAAGAAAGTGCAACTTGGGAAAATATAGAAGAGATGAAAATTACTTTTCCTTTTCTTTTTCAACAGAATGAAATCTATTGACAAAACATTTTTTTATGAACTTATCTTTTTCATGTCTATATGAAAGCCAGATTGAGGCAAACATTATTCAGGTTGAATAAAATGTATCGTGACATTGATTTCTGGAACTATTCAAGTTGGAAATAGTCTTATTGTATTGTGAACTAATAAATTGGTTGACCTGAAGGTAAATCAAATATGTAATCATCGGGATGATGAATCTTTTAGGAGGGAAGCATGTAACACCCTGAACTATTGTTACTTCCTCCTGAGCATTCAAGTGTTGATATATGATTTCTTCTGTAAAAGGATGTGTTCCTTTGATTGTGAAGTCATGCTTGATATGGATTGTATCTTTTGTATCTTCTTTTCTCTTGAAGATCTTTGACTGAGTCAGGATATGCTTGGACTCTTTTATTTCTTTCATTTTTAGCACCTGAGTTTAATCTGATTTCGGGGTGAATTGTGGATTTACCCATCTTTATGACTCAGCCTTGGATCAGTTGCATTGATCCAAGAGATGTTTTAAGTTTATTCTGGATGAAAAAAAATTATAGACCTTACGAAGGTTGCAAGGTCTGAATGTGTTGAATGAGAAATGCAGGAGTTAACTTAGGCTGATCTTGTTAAATGAATTGGTTCCCGATATCGTAATATCAAGAAGGTCTAGACCTTGAGCCAGGTAATAAATTCTGGTATATATACTGCTAGCTTATTATCAATGCTGGATTGAATCCATTTCAGGAATGTATATCTATTGGTTCTTATACTGAACGATTCTATTTGTTAGACCTAGACTGGATTTATTAAGGTTAATAACCTAAACCTAAACTATAACCTATGGGTTGGATTAGTGCTAATCTAACCTAGCCCTAAACTATAAGCTAAATGTTTCTAAGGTTAGCGACCTAGCACTAAGGAAGTTAGACTAAGTATCACCTTAAGATCTAACCTATGTTTCTAACCTAACTAATGACCATGGATGAAGGGGGACCTATGAAGGGGTGCGAGCCATGGGTGGTAGTTTCTATGGCATTAAATGAAGGGGATAAGCATGAAGGACAAGGGATTTAGTGGAGATTTCAAACGGCCATCGAGACCGACGTGGCAGAGTCGCCAAATCTGGAAATGGTCTTTGGTTTGCTTTTGTCCATCGCCAACTATGGCGGTCGGTGGCAATGGAGGTTAGGCGGGAATTTTGGAGTTAATGTCATTGATGAACTTTGGTTCCCGAGCACGGATTGCTTGGGAAGGCATGCAAATGGAAAATTTGTTGGTATTTTGGTTTTCCATTCGCTCCGTTTTTCTCTCTGTTTGATCACTGGTTCTTCGAACCAGTCTACTATGTGTTGCATGGCAACTATGAGATTATCTAGCTCTTTTCTCTATCGGGGAAAGTTTATAAGACATGATAGTAACAAATTATTGTTGTTGAATCTATCGTGGAAGAGGAGAAGAAGGCTCGAGCACATTCAGAGGTCTTCTTCAGATTTTTAAGCAACATTACCAGGCATGTTAGGCCCTAACTTTTAAAAATCTTGCTTTCCTTCAAATGATTTCATTAGAACAACTCTGTTCAGATGATTTTTGGTTCAGTTGGTTTTTATGGTAGCAATGTATGAAGTATCTTGCTATGTTTTCATCTTTGGCTCATATTGATTGTACATTTGGTTTCGTGTTGTTGAATTATCATGCTGTGTTTTGCATTTTGGTAGATTTCGAAGAAATGCTTGCAAGGATAATGTATGAAACAGACTGTTGGAGTCCATGAAATGTTTTCTTGTTTGATATCAACTTCAATCAAAGCCTTGTTGTTTACACTTGTTGAATCGATATCTTTTGTTGGAATTCTTGAATTAGATAGTATTTTTACTACCGTAGAAGTTTAATTGAGAATACTATATGGGTTCGACTCCTTTTGAGTCCTTGAAACGTAATTAATGTTTCGACTTCGGTAAGAAGTTTTATTGTGAATTTTGTTGGAATCCTTGAAATGATAGTATGTTTTGGCTTCTGTAGAAGTTTATTCTGAATACTATATGTTATTGATATTGTTGGAATCCTTGAATAGATAGTATTTTTGACTTCTGTAGAAGTTTAATTGAGAATACTATATGGGTTCGACTCCTTTTGAGTCCTTGAAACGTAATTAATGTTTCGACTTCGGTAAGAAGTTTTATTGTGAATTTTGTTGGAATCCTTGTAATGTATAGTATGTTTTTGACTTCTGAAGAAGTTTTGCTGTGAATGCTTAATGGTTTTGACTCTGTGGGAGTCCTTGAATTGTTTTCGTATGAATTTGACTCCAATCGAACCCTGGTTGTGAGTACTGGTTGGATTTGACACTGTCGGAGTCCTTGCGGTATTCCCATTTAAACACGACTCCTGATAAAGTCCTTGATATGATGCGTGTTGGCTCGATTCCTGATTTAAGTCTTCACTGTGCATGCATATTGAAATTGACTCTTCTTAATATTATTGTGTTTATGTTCGGTTCATTTATGAGGAATTAAGGGATGGGTTTTCTTTACAAACTCGACTCTGATGAGTCCCCTCATTGTAATCGTATTAGCTCGATTTTGGATAAAACTTTGATGAAATTAATGATACGATGACATCTTCTATGAAGTCCTCAGTAGTGGTTATTATTTCTTTATTTCGGCTTCTGATTTAAGTCCTTGTATTTTAGAAGGGATTAGATTTAGCTATATGTTGCTGAGTGTTTCGACTCAGTGGGAATGTCGTTGTGTTTGCACATGGTTACCTCTTCTGTTATTGTGTTATCTAGTCTTGTGCTTGACTAGGGTAAAGAGTTACTAGCTGTGCCATGACAGGCGATGGCATTGGATATTTTTCATGTTAGTTGAATAATATGGAAATTTTTGTTGAGCCTATTGGAGTTGGATTATTCATTATTGCTTGTCGCGTGAACTCTTGTATTGCTCAATAAGCTACAGGTGATTTTTATATTTGGAATTCTGATGATGTTGTAGTTCTTCTTGTAATCTCGACTGTTTAGTCGCATGCGTAAATGTATTAGCATTATTCAAGGATTCGATGATACCTCGAACATTGTTGATTCAGGAATCTAATTGACTCTGTTTCTTTCTTCTAGACTGTAATTTATATGTTGATGCATAATAAGTTGAACAGGAAAATTCTCTCTCTCCTAGTCAGGAAACCTTGTGTGCTTTCTTCTTGCATCCTTTTGCGATCTCTATGGTAAGGGCATAACAAGAATAAACTAAGGTATTATATGGAGAGACTGGTATAAAATGTGAGCTGTTGTTTAAATAGGTATACTTGTCAATAACATTGAAATGTGTTATGATGATAAAATAATTAAGACAGTGAGCTTGTTGAATGTTTTAACTGCCTTGAGAAATTGATAGAAACAATTTTGTAGGAGTTTTGTTGTCTTTAGATTGGTTGTATTCATTTGTTCTTAGTCTCTAACATATAAGATGAATAGCCTGATTTATGTTTGGAATTTGAATAAATGATTTCATTTAAACAGGTTGTTTAATGAGAACAATTGGTGGATTGCAATTGTTTTAAGAATTAGTGCTTATCATGCTCAGTTCACCGAACTGACCGTGTTGACATTTTTGCAGATGGTTGCCGTAAGTGGTAAAGACACGCAGATTTTATATGATGTTCAGATCGTTTAATTTGGTTTTATGATGAATTCCAATTTGATTCTCTAAATGTACTACTTGAAGAAAGATGTTCTTTTCGTTGTTGAGTATTGTATCCAATATCTTTGAATGCATAAAATGTATTTGATTAGCTTTGAAATGAATTAAATGAGGTATTTGTTACTTATGTGTTTGCATTCGTATCTTGATGGATTGAACTTCTTCGGTTTGAATGATTTTAAAGAGAATTGTTATTATTGTATACCTTGGAGACATTTGGGATTCTCTAAGTAAGCTTTGAAAAGATTATGTGACTAAATACTTGTGAATGTTTAGTAGATTTGTCATGTTCTATCTAAAGCTAAATTGGAAATTAGATCACTGTCTTTCGAGAAGCTAAGGTTAAAATAAACCTCAACAGGAAGCTAAACGGGCTGAATAAATTATTACTTCCTAGTCTTGATCTAAGTCAAGACAACGTTTAATTAGATTTTTAACCACTATATCTCAAATCTAATAAGTAAGATATATTTAATTTATGAGAACTGATATAAACCTAAAAGGGTATGGTTATCAACCTTATGTGAAGATTTAGGGCTATTGCCCAGTTTCGTTGATTTAGATTCTTGTTTTTGATGAACTCCTTGATGAGACCATGATTCTTAATAACTTCTCTTTGCGTAATGGGTTTTATTGAGAAAGGTAATCCTAAGGTGAGGAACCCAGGGGTTGGGAAAAGACTACCCTAAAAGGAGCGTCTTAAAGTATAACTTTAACTCAACGTATGTAACACTTATAAATAAGTAGATCTTTTCGAGGTGGATTTGAAGGTTGATGGCACAAGTCAACTACAGGGTTGTACCTTTGAGAAGATTAGGATCTTCTCGAAGATACAACAATACAGGTGACTTATGGTGACACCCTTTGCATTGATCATTAAGATTTACACCTTAAACTCGAACAAGTTTTACTCTGGGACTGATTAGGAATGTGGTCATGTTATAAGGCTGCCCTAGGAGACTCGGGGTATCTTGACACACTGGGTTAACTAGGGTTGACCCAGTATGTCAGCGTATCCCTAGTCCTCGGGAGCATCCCTATAATGTTGTCATATTACTAATCCTGTTCCTTAGTGAATAACTTGGGGCGGAGAGACCGATGTGAAGTTAGTATAATACATTCTACATAACATAGGAATGGGGTGAAGGACGTATTCCAGAATGATGAGTATGCCGTCAAGGAATACGAGACATAAGTAGTATGTTTCAAATCTTTGGCCAAAGTATCGCAAACTTCTGATTGCGTTGTCCTATGTAACCTAGTCTAAGGGACGAGATGCCGATGAATAATGGTAACAATTATTCAGATAGGTTCCTTAGACAGAGCATTCTGAATCCTAGATTAGGGAAGAGAACCGCAAGAGTGATGTGTTAAAATAAAAATGCCAACTCTTTGATACTCATGAATAGATCGGTAGATTACCGAGTCATGGAATGAATAGATCGGAGGTACTCCAAGTCATTACAGCTGCATATGGTTATCTATTATAAGAATGGTTGTTTTGATTTGTGAGTTCTAAATTATGTATTTAGAACTAGAAAGCATTTATCAAAAAAAAAAAAAAAAATTACTTGTTCTAATGTACTAAAATGGGGACGTTACAATTTACTTTGCGATGTTTACTCTATCTGAACCGCTACCCCCAACCCGAGTGACCTTTGGTATAAACAATATTCTTACTATCTTTCTCTCTCCATCTTACCTCCTACTCTCACCCGTAATGGACAACATGTCTTCCTTAAAAAGGTCTCTCATTACATCATCATGGGGGGCCTCCTCTATAAGCGTTGCTTTGATGGTATTCTCTTACGATGCCTCACAAGTTCTAAAATTCCTTATATAATTAAGGAAGTTCATGATGGCATATGTGGAGGCCACTTCAGTGGACTTGTTGTTGCTAAGTGTATTCTTCGCCTAGGCTATTACTAGCCGACCCTGAACCATGATTGTTGTGACTATGTCAAACATTGCGTAAAATGCCAACAACACACCAACCTTCATCATACACCCAGTCACGCCTTACAGGTTGCCCATGACCTTTGGCTCTTCTCTCAATGGGGTTTGGATCTTATCGGAGAGATCAACCCCCATTCTTCCCAATGACATAAATGGATTATTACCGCTACCAAATACTACACAAAATGGGTGAAGGATATAACACTCATTTCCACAAAATCGAGAAAATATTTGAGTTCATCAATCATCACATCATTTTTGCTCCGGTGTTCCTCATCGTCTCATCACCGATAATGGAAAACAATTCAAAAACAAAACATTGCGAAAATTTTTTATGACGCCTTTGGCATTCAACTAAGTTTATCATCACCTTATTACCCACAAAGCAATGGCTAAGCCAAATTTACTAACAAAACCTTAAATAAAATTCTCATGAAAGTGGTTAACAATATTAGGAAGGATTGGCATACGCACATTCCTTTCGCCCTCTAGGCATATCACACTAGTATCCACACTTCCACTTGCCGCTACTCCTTTTCTTTGGTCTATGGTATAGAGGTTATTATGCCTCGAAGTCTAGATCCCCTCACTCCGCATTTCTCTCCATGACATGCTCAATGATGATGACTTTCATTAAGACCATTTATCACAACTTGAGTTATTAGAAGAATGTCATCTTAACGCTCTTGACCACCTCCGAGTTTATCAAAAACATATCAAATGTGCCTACAAAAACATGTCCATGAATGGACCTTCCAAGTCGTTGACCTTGTCCTAAAAAAAATCAACATGTAACCAAAGCAGAAAAAAGTAAACAGGGAAAATTCCCTCCTAATTGGCTTGGACCATACATCGTAACCCATAATTATGGATCATGTGCTTATTCTTTATCTTCCTCGATGGTAAAATTGAGCTGAGCCCTTAATGCCTTGTATCTTCAACCGTTCTAATGTTGAATTTCAGTCCTACATTACTTTTTACCTCTTTCCATGCTATTCCTTGAGCGTTGTCCACTTCCTACATCTCACCGATGACTAAAAATGAATCATGTGAGTACCTGTCACTTGTTATCTTCTCTTGAATATGTGTACTATAGTGTTGCACATAACATGATTCCCATGGATACTTTTTGTCTACCTTTAGATGAGATTCCATGGTCATTTCACCCTACTATCTAAACAAGAATTATATTCCTCACCTTGGTCTTGTCCATGAATTCGAAGCCCTCACTTGGGACACAACTCCTTGAGTCAAACTTCTAATAAAACGATGACTCCCTCAAAAGGACATCTACCTCTTGGCAGTCGCTACTATAAATAGACTATTCCCTTGAAGGACGGCTATGTAAAGCATAAAAAAGTGAGATAATTTGAAGCATCCGCATCGATCAACTTCACGAAGACCTCAAGGAGTTAATTTCATCATCCCATATAGACTTCTTGCATCAATCAGTCTATCTCAAATACAAGTCAAAACATAAGACTTTTCATCATGGACTTGCCCATTGTGACCTCAGATCTCTTTCCCATAGAGCATGCTACCACATATCATATAAAATTACCCACCTTTCACCCCTCTCACCATTTACACTCCCATTTCCTACTACCTCAAGGGACCTCTTAGGAACCATGAAATTTGGTGATCATGTGACTAATTTTCACCCTTTGAACAATCAATCATGCAATGCCTTTAGGGACTCACGTTCATCACCTCCTCTAAGGTATGATCCTAACCAATCAAGTGGCTTTATTTCCCCCTCATATATTTTAACCATTTGTATTTATGTTTTGATTACTTATACAGGACTTGGTCCTAAATGCGTACCTTTGGGGTAATCTTCTTTCTTTTCCACAATCGACATCACCTACACCAATTTTCCTATAACCCACCCACACCTAATAGACCTAAACCCAAAACATGCCTAAAACCTACCAACTCATTTTCATACCTCCTCATATTCTTCCCTAGCTTATGGGAGAACTACATCGGCCTGAGGTCCCTTTTCACCGGGACTATGTAGGCAACACTCCAAGGGCATGGGGCCCTTGGAGGTTAGCTCAACCACTCTCTACCCTAACCAATTCATCTTTCATCTTTCTCAAATCACACTCTACCCTACTTAGTTTCCTTTTTATATCCAAAATTGGAAATTAAACCAAACAAATAACAAGTTGCTTCACATTTTTATCATCACCACACCATACATTTATTATGACTTCCATTTCTCTACCATCATCATGCATGTATTATAAACATGACCCATATCACCATTCATTGCATAAATTAATGAATCACAACTTTAGCCCATTTAGACTCGATCCATGCCTAGACCACAAACCTAACTCAACCATGCCTATGACCTGACTCGATCCATGCCTAAAACCTGACTCGAACCATGCCTAAAACCTAACTCAATCCATGCCTAAGACCTGACTCGATCCATTCCTAAACCAACCTGACTCAATCCATGCCTAAACTAACTGAATCGATTCGAGCCTAAACTAACTCCGACTCGAACCATGCCTATTACCTAACTCAATCCATGCCTAAAACCTGACTCGATCCATGCCTAAACCAACCTGACTCCATCATGCCTAACTCACCTAGTTTCTGTCCATATCACAACAAAAAATTAAAATTCTCATAAAACACCAACAAATCAAGCATCTCATGTATCTCATCATATAAATAAATATGTGTGTCTCAATACAATATGCATGAATATCCCATCATGTCCATCTCAAACAACTCATCGGCTTTGGTGATATTCAATACAAAATGTCATTGCACGCAGCCGGTCTCATATACAATAAAATAATAAAACAATACAAAATATCTTTGACACGCAGGCTGGTATACGCTCAAAATATACAAAAATCTTGTACATCCTCACTCTCTTGAAACGTAGGCTGGTATATATCAAAACTCAAAACTATATCAAAATTAGGAGCCATCTATCGGGCACCCGCATGGCGGACATCCTTCATGTCATCACCTGTCCCCTCATCCTCCTCGGCCCTTAAGCGGCAACCTACTAACATCTTCCCACCCATCATAGGTGGTGGTTGGGTCCCTAGTGGTGCATCACTTGGATTTAGTCTCCATGAGCTGGTGGCATCTCACGATCCTATCTCGAGATCAATGGCCCCGTGATCTCTACACCGTGAGTCAAGGATCTAGTCCTCTCACTCAAGCTTGCTATGCCTTGTACTCTCCATAGGATAGGAAATCTATCTCAGCCATCATCAATTGATCCTAGTAGTATCTAGCCTCACCTACGGAATATTGTAACTTGGATATGGGCATAGTCTTTGGTGGCCCCATAGACCTTGGCTCCTATACCTATCCCGCCTCTGCCTATGAACTAGGACCCTGTCCCGATGCCTGTGGTGGTGTCATCGGCCCCGACCTTGTGCTCGTATCTAGGCATGTAAAGCCCCAATCTATTCTCGTGTTGTGGCCAACCGGCCTGTAATCCCATCACTGTGCTCGTAGGGAAGCCACCTAACCATCATCTCAATCTCCATCTCCATCCCTACCCTCGGCCATCTAGGCTTGAAGACTAGCCACCTATACATGTAACTTGACCACCTCTGCCTCTAAGCTAGCAAGCTGTGTCTGCACCATACCCAACCGGGTAATCGAGTCACCACCTACCCTTGTAGGGTGTCCCCTCTACTTTGTGATGGTGGCTAAATCCATACTACCCGACTTGGGTGGTATTGCTCGTAAATGAGCTGCTCACCACTGTCTATATCTGTTTATGACCTTGGCATCATCAATCCGCTGGTCTCTTGCCTACTCCTCCTCCCCGTGGGCACTTTGTCACAACCGTGGTAGAGGTAAGGGCCTCTCCACATTATCTCTCCTATACTATGGGAAGGGTGGAGGTATGTCCTATAGCAGCCCAAACTGCCACCTAACTCTGACAATCGGGATCATCTCGTGCTCCCAAGCACGGCTACCCTTTATCCATCTCGGTAGTTGGAGGCCGCCTAACTCATCACACATATGAATATATGATGGGAAGCCCACATACGGCCTCCATATGATGTCCACTCTAGACAACCCCTCCAATAAACACCTATAATAGGCCACATCATGTGTGGGCCTGTCTGATCTCTGCTCTCCAATAGCAGGCACCCATCACCTATACCTCACTTATACAAAGCCTGGAGGAAAGGCATTGGCATGGGCCATACCTACTGGATGCACATAGAAAATGTGCTCATATGCCCAACAGTGATGTAAAAAGGTACAACATAGGCTGAACCTACACAGCCACCCATATGCCCATAACTCCTTGTATATACGCACTGGAATGCGGCACCCAAGAAAAGTGGATTTGATCTATCATCATGTCATGTAATACCCCCATCAGTGAGTGGGGAAACCTCGACCCTCTACATCTAAAGCAGCAAAGCAACACACTACCTCCATCAATAGAACTACTAGCCTCGTCTCCTCCGGATGGGCTAGGTACATCTCTCCATAGCTCAAGCTGGCACTATGGAATGTCAGCTTGGCCATCCCCTCTCCAAACACTGTTAGCATCAACTCCTCTAAGGCCTCGAAGGAGATTGAATAGACCTATGTACCCAATATGGGTAGTCGTAGAATCTGAACACGTCCTCAGGGGGTGACTGTGATCTCACCTGTCGGTAGGTAGAATGTGTTGGTCATAGAATCCCATCTATCGATGAGATCAACCATTAGACTCGGTTGTCGGACTACATCTTTGGTAAAGTGTCGAGACCCCACTCAGGCCCACCTCCTCCACATGTTGTAACTCCTTAAGGGTCACTACACCGTGAACTATCATGAGTAGGGGTGGAACCCTATCCTGCATGCGTAGCTGATCTCTCCCCTGCATCTAATACAAACAACAAATTAATTTACATTTATCATACCCATACTCACCCACTCTCATTTTTCTCGCACCCTATTTTACCCCTACCCATCTCAACCACCCAACCTATGGCACTTTTGGCCCCTTTCTCTCCAAAACCCGACCAGCACCGGTTCTCTCTAACTAACCACGGTCACCCCTAAACCAACATTGGTCACCTGTTTCATGACCGATATTGGTTTAACCCTACCGATGCCGGCTAAACCCGACCGACGCCAGCCACCGTCTGCAAAACCCACAACCCCCAAACCCTCCCTTCTCAAAAAATTACCACCCCTGACACTTCTACCCACCCAAAATCACCCACAACTCCCCTACACCTCATCCCCTCCCCTCTTCTCCCACTTATCTCTCTCCCCACTCCTATTTTACCTAATTTACCCTCCCATCTTCCAAATTTTATTTTCCCCCACCCAAAACAAAAAACAAAAACCCAATTTGCCAAATCACCTAATCTATCTAACAAAACACAACAAGAGTTAGATGCTTACCTCATCATGCTATCATCATCCGGTGGCACATTAAGCTGCTCCACCGGTGGCCCACCCGATCCTCTCTCCGGCCCTCTCGCCATCACCAAATCACTACCTATGACTCCAACCAATCAAATCACACACACCGATCCCGTGGACCCACCTCTCAACAACCAATCACCCACCGTTTAGCTTGCTAACTCAACTCTTTGTTCCATCTAGACACTTTTCCCTTTTCTCTCTCTCTCTTGTGTCATTTTCTCAATTCGCTAGATGACAAATGAATAACAAAAAACACAGATTTTTTGTTTTTATACTAAACCCAACCTAACCGATGTTGGTTTTACCTTCACCGGCATCGGTCTTGTGCCCTACCTTACTGTGGATGGTTAGCTTGTACCGGCGTCGGTTACCCTTGACCAGCATCGGTCACATAATTTTCCACATTGCCCTAAATTTTACCCTATTACCCTACCCATCACTCTTTTTTCCACACCCAATCTTTACCCTAACCATTCCCCTCACCCTCTTTCCCTCATCATTTATTACCTACCCACGTCCTCCTTTGGGGACTCATTATTTTACCCATACCTTGGCCCTACCCATGTCGTGACCTAGATTCTTGGACCTGGACCATCGCTAGTGACCTTTGACCTCCTGTGTTGATTGAAATGATGACCTTACCTTGCATCATTCTCGTGACCATTTATCCTAACCCTACCTTTGGTGTATTGGAACACACCTAAATGTTCTTGCACCTGACCTATGTCGTGTTTCCTAACCATATCCTATACCTTGGATACCGGAATCACCTCAACCTTGTTTGGATAAACCTATCGACCTTAGACAATGTAGAGTTTTCCTGATCTTTAACCTTGTAGTTTGTAGTTTATACGTGTGCGTGCATTTGACTATTGCTACCTTTGACCCTGACCCATTACCTAGATTACCCGAGTAGACTTTGCTCCTTTTTCCCCTATTACCCACCTTCCTTTTCATCACATTTACCTTTTATCAAACCACTCACCGATTCTACCTTCTACCTCATCAGTTCCTAGTTTGAGGGGGATCACCTCCACCCACACATGGGGCAACCACATCTTATTTTGTTTACATTACTTACCAATACAATCTAAACAACAAAAAGGGGCAAAATGTAGACACCAAAATTGGGTCACACTCCCCTTGGTCCCTCAATAAATAAATACCTTGAACACATCCACCTAGCCATGGCCCCCTTCACCTCACTATAATATTAATTTAATTATTAAAATTAAATTAATTCATTATCCTCACTATATTTATTATTTAAATATCCTAATTGAGATAATGCCCACATACCCACCTCACCCTAAGACCTATTCTTATTAAGCTTCCATAACTAACTAAGACTTACCCAAACCCTAAAAATCAATGCCTACATTCCCTCTAACCACATTCCCACCCATTAGAAATAATCTTCAATCCTAATATACAGGGCCAACACATGAGATCCAAGAAAATCAAGGGGATCTACCTAGTTTAGTAAACTTAGAAAATTCCACCCTAACTAACACCGGTTACCCTTAACCACCACCGATTAAGCTAGAACCACCGTCGGTGACCTTTTAACCCACAAAACAACCTTATTTTGGAGGTTGGCAGATTCTGAGAGATATCACATCTTTTGAGAACAAGTTTCGGGAGAACATGCATGCAAAGAAGGAGATCAAGTATTTTCTCTTGTACAGAAATCCAACATTCACCCAACAACCATCTAGCACTCACCCCAACACAGATTTGATCAAATTAGGAAAGAAGGAGAGCACATGCAGCTCATGCAAGAGCTCCCCAATGTTTGGTGATCTTCTTCATTGTTCAACCTCTTACCAAGCACCTTCATTCCTCACAGACATCTAGAACCAGATTCCAAGTAAGTAGAACATTTTACTCCTCTGGTTCACTCATTTCATCATTGTATTTTCATCCTTTGTTCTCCTAGCCACCCATTGACCTCCATTAATACTCACCCCTCCATATCCCTATTAAAACCTCACCAAATCCCATCCAAACAACTTAATACCTCATTCCGACCAGCCTAGTCCTTGGTGCAATCATAAGGGAGATCTAAAGCTCGTTCTGTGACATTCCTAGTATCCCATAGTAACTAGCACCGATTCTCCCAAACCGGCATCAGTCACCCTTAACCAGCATCGGTCTCTATATTTACCAATACAGCCTAAAACAGTAACCTACCTACCTATTCCCGCATCACCCTTAATCACATGTGACCTACCTAAGACCTCTATCAGACCTGCAAAGACCTAGAACCAGTTACTTGACCTTCGGATCTTATCTTAAAATAGCTTGTTAGATTATATCTTTCTTATTGTGTTTTAAATGAGATACCTAAATCATTTTAACTACAATAGGATTTACTTTATTACCAACATTAAATTGTTTTAAATAGTGGATTGATAGCCATCTAGGAAGTATCACACTTCCGAATCTAGCATACGCTAGGCAATCCACTGCATATATTGTTTAACTCTTTCTAGTGGTCTTGCTTTCTATTTCAGGTAGTTCCTCCCAGCCAAAAGGAAGCTCTCACGATCAGCTTTGGATCAAGGAGTCAACACACGTGCAATAACCTATCAACCAACATTTCAATAGGTATTCCTCCTACGCCCGTTACCCTATCTATTTCATCATTTTCAAAGAAATGTCTAAGAATCAGGTGAAACACTTTCCATTTCATATATAATCCACTAACCTTAACCATAAATGGGTTGGAATCAATTTACACCAATTCTTCCTCAATCTATCATTGAAGTTGCTCGGGGTTTGGAGGGTCAAGAACTTCTCTCTCCTTGTCAATGCAAATGCATGGATCCTAGGTTGAATTACTTAGGATTTTTATATTTTCCACCTCATTAAATACATTGTATGAATTCCAACTCATCCTTCTTCCTTATGCGGATTTTTGAAATGTAACTACTTTAACAATTTAGAAAATAAGTAATGCATTCCTAATTTTCCAATAGCTTGAGCGATTAGTTGTGCAGATTTTTAGAGTTATTGTTATCACCAAATTATAGCACCCTCCAAATTGCCTAAATGTAGATGGGGCATTCGGTGCAATTTGTGTAACATTGGGTTATCTCTCAAGTTGTGGGACTCGTGAGCTTTAGATAACCCTCGAGAGAAAGTTTGTTCTTTCTCCTAAAATACCTACCACAAGCTACTCCTAATACAGGTAAAAATATCTAATCCTATACTAATATTCCAAGGGACCAAGGAGAGATAATGCATGAAATTAAACCTACACTAAGAGTGGTGATACACTAGAAAATGAGGTTGTAAGCCAAGAATCCAACTACCGAAATATATAGAGGTGAGAAATGGAGAGAGTGGAAAAGATGCACCATAGAATAGAGATGAGATTCAAACAGAACACCATTTATTTCCCATCAAACACATCTCCCATAAACCTGAAATAAACATTAAAATTATGCACAAGTATACCCTACTGATGAAGAGTGGCAAGTAAAGACAACAAACCAAACAAAGGATGAACAAAATGCATCACAAAACATAACCTATTGCTCCATTAAAATACATAGTACATAATTAGTGGGAAAGATGAAAGATAATGCCATTAAAAATTATGGAGAAAAGGATAGAAGCTCCAAATTCAACCTAACAGAGAGGAAAGAGAGAGGGGGCAGAGGAAAAATGACTAACTCCTTTACAAATGAGCCCATATTACAATTTATAGAACGAGAAAGAGAGAGAGAAACAATCTAGAAATATACTTTCCAACCACTTGCAAATAACAATAAATGAAGTGAAATGATGATATTTAATTTGAAAATTATCCCTCATATTTTCCCATTACCTACAGTTGAATAAAATGATGCCCATGCCCATTAATTACACTCCCAACCACTTTGAAATCATTGTTCTAAAATGGGTTGGTTTTCTAGAAAATTCACCATAAAATATTCATCAATTATGGAATTTCTTCATCCCTATGTGAAGGTCTTGGAATCATGATTCCAAAGAGACCAATTTTGTGTAATTTCATTGAGAATTACTCAATTTATGTACTTTTGAGCGCATGCAACTATTTTGTGTATTGACGGGATCACTTGCACTTCACGGAGTGAGCAATAAAACTTTTGGATGGAAAATGACATTTTTAAATATTTTACACCTTCTCCTAAGTTTTTCATATCATTTAAATGATTTGGGAATTTAAATTAGTGTGGGTCCCATCATTAGTTTTCCTTAAATGGAGGGGGTTTGGTGTTTATATTTAGTAACTAAAACACTTTGCCATTTCGTCCAACTTGGTGATATTGGATCTTCTTTCTTTGCATCATTTCACGAGATTCCCTCTTATGCATCGCTAACCCTTACATGCATATTCCAAGTCATCTTCTCAATGTGTGTCGAGCTCCTTTATACACACGCCGACTTACCTTCCTTTCATATCGGCAAGCTATATGTCTCACATTGCTTGGTGCCACGTGATAACCAAGTTGGCTTCCATGTTTCCAAGCACATTTGTATTGGTATTGTGGGTTCTCCTCTAACCTCATTTTTTTGTGCACCAGAGCACATGTTCGAATGCTACCTGTCTAGTCACCTTCATGCATTGAGCCATGTCATTGCCTTGCATTGCGGGTAAAGGCTTCCCATGGAAAACCCAAATCTTTGTAGCCTGATCCGTTTGTGTCACTCCAACCCGCATTGCCCGCAACACGAGCCTATAAAATTACCTCACACCCATAATACTCTCTCCCCATTTTTGGTGGGCCATTTATGTCATTGACCCCGACTCACCCGCAGACGCATTGGAGTCGATTTTTTTGGGCTCAAGTCGCATTGAGCATCCTCGGGCCACTTGGGCCATTTTCTTCTTCCATCCCCGCAAATATTTGAGTGCGGTGAGTTCGTTCTTTTGGTGCAATTGTGTCCGGGATCACGTGAGACATGTGGGATGTGTTCATCCATTTTTTCCATAAAGGCTTCCCTTGTTCCAATTGTTGGCTCGCCGAGCTTTAAGGAAAATCTCGTCCACCTTTCGCCAAGTCCTTGACTCATTCCGCGTGTTCTTGTAGAGCTTGATAGCTCGGTGGACTAACTAAGTCCTCTTGAAATTTGTGAGTCAATTTTGTAGCTTGGCACGGGGCATGACCTCCATGAATTCTCTATAAGAGCTCAGCTTTTCATATCTCCACCATTAGCTTGATAACATGTCTAATAAGTGTTCTTTTTGTTCTACAAGCCACCTGTCCTATTGATCAATTTCCATTGTTGTGGACTAATAAGAGAATCCTACTCCCTTTTCTAATAGCCAAATCGATGGAGATAGTCTAGCTCAATGTATGAGCTTGGTCCTTTTTCTTCATGATATTTTAGGAGATCTTGGCTTTATAAGTCATGATTTCCCACCTCCCTTGCAAAGATTGAACCGGATCGTTGTGAGCGATCATCTCAAGTATTAATGCATGCAATTAACTCGAAATGAAATTATGGAATGAGCTCAATTCCACTATAATATTTTCCTCTGTAGTATAAGGCTCGGCCTCAAATGCATTTTTTGGATGTGTAACGTTCAATCTCTGGAGGGAGGACCTAACCGGTTGGCCCATAATATTGACTCACTTTATTCTAACATATCCCACCCTCCTCACAACATGGGACATATATAGGGCTCAACTTCCTTCAAATGAGCTCGATGAACATAGACAACTTGACTTCATGTTTGAATCATTGGAGTAGCTCATTCATGAGCTCGATGGCTGATTTTAATTGAAGAACTCGGTGAGCTCTTGGAGTAGCTCAATTGGGCTCTAAGCATATAATTTTTCATTCTTCTAACCCTCTTGGAGATTTCTACATTCCTCGGATTTCGAGAAGTGAGGATCAATGTCATAGAGTACTCTGAAGCCATAATGCTAGATTTTTCCATTTCTTACCAAGTGGTTCCCTTAACCAATTGTCACAATGCAAGCTTGCCCATTGTCCAATTTCGCCAAGGTAGTGAAATTGGATAAAAAAATTGGCGACTCATGGGACCATTTTCCTGCTAAATGGAGTATGACCAGTGCACTGTCATGTAGTATCCATTGGGTTGGGAATGGAGTTTGTATGATCATCTAAACTTGAATATCTTGACCCTGGAACATTTGGAATTCCACTACTTACTTCTAGAACTTCCCTCTGTTGATTTCATTTCCCAAATCCTATAAGAAAATCTTGAAATTCATTTTGTGAGAGTGGAAAATTATCTTCAAACTTTGAATTTCACCAATTCCTGCAAGCTGTGATCCATGAGGATGAATGGTAGACACTGTAAATGCTGCCTCAACATCTTATTTTTTCCAAGTATGAATAGACAAAAATTATTTTCTTGGCAAGGTGAAGCATACTACGGAATTTGAGTGAAACACCTCTCATCTTATACATTATGGAACTCTATTAAGTTATGATTTTCCTTCTTATTGAATTTCCAATTCTACCTTGAATTATATTGAAGGTGGGAGCTGATCTGAATGGGTTTGCATGGGTGCAGAGGTTTCTTGTAGTCATTTTGAGAGAGAATCACAAGATTCCTCGCTTAATTAATTTTACTTTATCTCGCATTTTTTTGATTTGAATTTTGTAACTATTACATACAAATATGAGTTTCATACTGCAAAAAATAGAGTGCATGGTACACTTTGTTATATCTTGAGCAACACAAAAAAGGTTATATATAAAGAACAAATCATACATGCCTCAAGTAAGACATACAGAGTGTTCATAAACACTTCTACTTCTGAAAACAAACCTACTCCTACTCTACACTAACCAAATAAATGGGAAACTTCAAACAAAACCCGCCACTGGTGATGAGAAATAGCTTCCCTTCCTCACAATTGCAGCCATGCAAATGATTTGGCATTGAGTACAACTGAGATTAGGAGTGAAAGATTGGCTACAAATTTACTTCCCACTCATTTATACATCAATGTATCGACAAGAAATAAGACATATAACTCTTCCAACTATTACTCATTTGGTTCAAGAGTTATTCTTGTTGATACTTAGCACTTTGTGGCTCTCCTTCATGCTTAAAGGAAAGTATGACTAGTTTTGGCTCTTCCTTTGACTCCAATGAAGCCAAGTACCTTATAGGGCATGGTCTGATCCACTTGAATTTTCTAGTACTCACAATTCCAAATCTCATAATAAAATATTCCTGTAGACTTTCTGGAAAAGATGATTTTACGTAATTGAATTTTCGTCCTTTCACACATTTACAAACAACTGAAATGTCACCTTAGTGGATGGTATGGAAAATATGACATAAATTTTCTCTTTTCCTTCCCCTTCATCTAGTGTTATACTTGAAAGATTAAAATCCTCCAAAATTGATTTATGAGGCATGTTGTGAACTACAGGATGCTCTTGCACATTCTTCTCAATGACAACAAACTATTTTTGTTGAAGGATGATTGATGGGGAAAAAAATGTCATGATTTCCATAGGTTATTCCTCATCAAAACATTCCTCTAAATGAGATAAAAATTCAATCTCTTTGTTTTCCTACTACAACAAGGTCTCTCCCTCTTACATGGTGACCTTCAAATCTGCATCTTTTTCACCATGTGAAGCTTCATCTTCAAACATGAAGCTAGTGAGTTCAAACTCTTCCAAAAATCATATTTTTGGAGAGGTTTAATAGGATAGATATCTTGATCTCTTGTACAATCAGATCATGATTCAATGCCTCTGAATTTGTTTTGCTCACCTCCATATGCTCCTTTTCAACTGAACATGGAGATGATTGTTCTTTCTCTTCATTCTCTAATTATGCCACTGGGACTGGATCAACATCCTCTCCAAATAAAGTCCCATCATGGACACTACACTCGAGTAAACGGGTTTCTAATCCTCCTCTTGTTCCACTCTGCAACAAAATCATCTTTAACGACCATTGGTTCTTCAACTCTGACCTCCTCCTTTGGCTTCACCATCAAGGGAATTTTTAAATTCCAAACTTGAGAGCCCATATTTTCAAATTCTCTATCATTCCTTCTTTGTTAGGCTCTTCTTGTTTCCCTTAGCTGGTTGTCTAATTTTAATCGTCCCAACATGTATTTGGGAATAGAAGAGGAGGGATGGGTTGGGTTATAACTAATTTTGCAATTTTTGTGGTGGTGGGGAAGGTAGAAATTATTTTTTCTTTGGAGGGGATGACTTATTGGAATGGAAAAGGGTAGAAGAATTGAGATGGGGTGATATATTAGAGGATGGAGAAGGGAACTTGACACTTGGGGTAGCATACAATGGGCTTGACTCATGAAAATGTTGAAATGATAAAGCTTGGGAAGGAGAAAAAGAAGAACAAGGAGTTGGTGATTGACTTACCCATTAACAAGGTTGTCTTGCATTTTTCTCATAAGCATCTATCTCCTCATTCCATTGTGCAAGTTGGGGAAGCATCTCAACCATGAAATCAAGCTTTTTGCAGGCTATAGTGTCTTGGAAAAGGGCCTTCCCATGGACAAGGTTCCCTACAACCAATCCTAAATGTCATAATTTGAGTTGTTTCTCAAGATTGAACCATGTCAGCCTCCATTCTTTGAATCTTCTCCAGTAAATCAGTGTTCTCCATGTAATTGTTTTCATTACATACATACCCTTGTTCTTAATAAGCTCCATAGCCAAATTGGTTCGGACATTGCTCATATGGGTTAGCGTAGTGGTTTTGAATCTGATCATAATGCTGATTTAGAGGATTTGTGAAGCTCATTAGAGGTTGATGGACTATACTTTGTTACATATGTGAATTTACTATAGGAATGAAGCCATGATTGCACAACTTCATAGAATGAAATAAAATGGAAAAATGTGAAAATAAAGATGAATGAAAGTGAATGGAAATGGATGGAATAGAGGTTTGCAACTTCATAGATTGGGTTATTTGGACCAAATGGAGTCACCAGATGTGTTTGTAAATGCTTCCAAAAGCTAAAATTCCAACAAGAACACACCAACCTATTGAAATGAAGTCCGTTCTAAATTTTGAATATGCACTCCAACTAAAAATCAACTTCAAATGTTGTCCCACCGGTGTGCCAAATTTATTATCACCAAACCAAATACACATCCCCGAATTTCTTGAATGTGGATGGGGCATTCGATGTAATTTGTGTAACATTGGGTTATCTCTCAAGTTGTGGGACTTGTGGGCTTGAGATAACCCTCTAGAGAAAGTTGGTTCTTTCTCCTAAACTACCTGCCACAAGCTACTCCTAATGCAGGAAAAACTATTTAATCCTATCCTAATATTCCAAGGGACTAGGAGAGAGAATGCATGAAAAGTAATCCTACACTAAGAGCGGTGATACACCAGAAAAGGAGGTTGTTAGCCAAGAATCCAACTGCCTAAAATGGAGAGAGGTGAGCAATGGAGAGGGTGGATAAGATGTACCATAGACCAAGAGATGAGATTCACACAGAACACCATTTGTTTCCCATCAAACACAACTCCCAAAACCTACAATAAAATATAAAAGTATGCACAATATACCTTACAATGAAGAGAGGCAAGTAGAGACAACAAAACATGCAAAGGATGGACAAAATGCATTAAAAAACGGTCTATTGCTCCATTAAAATTTTGCACAGTACATAATTAGTAAGAAAGAGGAAAGAGTGTGCCATTACAAATCATGGAGAGGAGTCTTGAAGCTCCACATTCAACCTAGAAGAGAGGAAAGAGAGAGGGGGCAGAGGAAAAATGACTAACTCCTTTACAAATGAGCCCATATTACAATTTATAGAATGAGAAAGAGAGAGAGATAGAAACAATCCCAAAATCTACTTTCCAACCACTTGCAAATCACAATAAATGAAGTGAAATGATGGTATTTGATTTGAAAAATCTCCCTCATGTTGTCCCATAACTTGCAGTTGAAGAAAATGATGCCCATGCCCATTAATTACACTCCCAACCACTTTGAAATCACTGTTCTAAACTGGGTTGGTTTTCTGCAAAATTCACAATCAAATCTTCATCAATTCCATAATTTATTGATCCTTGTACAAAGGCATTGGAATCAAGATTCCATTGAAACCAATTTTGTGTACTTTCATTGAGAATTTCTTAAGTTATGAGCTTCTAAGCGCATGCAACTATTTTGTGTATTGCCAGGCTTTCTTGCACTTCACAGGACTGAGGCATAAAAAAAGTGGCTTCCTAAGTTTTTCATATCATTTAAATGATTTGGTAATTTGGAATAGTGTGATGCCCATGATAATGTTGCCTTATATGGAGTGGGGTTTGTTGTTTATATTTAGCAACTAAAACATTGCCAGCTCAGCCGAGATGGCTCTTGTTTCTTTTCATCATTTCATGGGCTTCCTCTTACGCATCACTGAATCCTTACATGCCCATGCTAAGTCATCTTCTTAATGCATTTCGAGATCTTTTATACACACTGCCGAATTACCTTCCTTTCACATCAGCAAACTATATGTCTCGTATTGCTCGGCACCACGTGATCACTGAGTTGGCTTCCATGTTTCCACGTGCATGTGCATTGGACCTCCGACCTCCTTTTTTACATGCACCAGGCCACATGTTGAGTTACCTTTACGTGCCGAGCAACGTTGTTGCCTTGCATTGTAAGTATAGGATTCTCGTGATGAACCCAACTCTTCGCGGCCCAAGATGTTTGTATTTTGGTGCACTCATGTCCTGGGATCATGCGGGACATCTGGTCCATGTTCATCCACTTTTTCCATAAAGGATTCGCTTATTCCAATTGTGGGCTCGCCGAGCTTTAAGGCAAAACTCGCCCACTATTCACCAAGTCCTCGACTCGTTCTGCATGTTCTTATAGAGCTCTATAGCTCAGTGGACTGACTCGATCCTATTGAAATTCACGAGTCATTTTTATAGCTTGTTATGGGGCACAGACCTCTATGAATTCTCTACAAGAGCCCAACTTCTCATATCACCACCATTGGCTCGATAACATGTCTAACTTCCCTTTTTGTTATTACGAGTCTCTTGTCCTATTGACCAATTTACATTGTTCCGGACTAATATGAGAAGCATGCTCCCTTTTCTAACATCAAACTCGATGGATAAAGTCCGACTCATTACATGATCTCGATCCCTTTTCTTCATTTGCTTGTACGAGAGCTTGGATTTCTTAGTCGCAATTTCCCACCTCCCTCCCAGAGCTCGAACCAACTCATTATGTATGATAAACTCGGTATGAATGCATGCACTTAACTCAAAATGGATCTATGGAATGAGCTCAATTCCACTATATGATTCACCTCTGCAGTATAAGTCTCAACCTCGAATGTATTTTTTTTGGATGTGTAGCGTTCTACCTCGAGAGGGAGGACCCAACTAGTTGTCCCATCATAGTGACCCACTTTCTTCTAACATATCCTAGCCTCCTCACAACATGGAAAATTTAGAGGGTTTGGCTTCCTTTAAATGAGCTCAAAATCATAGCCAACTTGAATTCATGTTTGAATCATTGGAGTAGTTTGTTCATGAGCTCGATGGATGATTTTAATTGCAACTCGGTGAGCTGGGAGTAGCTCGGTTGGACTCTAAGCATACAATTTTTTCATTATTCCAACCCTGTTGGATATTTCTACATTCCTCGGTGCCACGGAGTTTAGGATCAATGTCGGAGAGTGTCCCTGAAGCTATAATGCTATATTTTCGATTTCTTACTAAGTGGGCCCCTTAACCAATTGTCACAATGCAAGCTTGCCCATTGTCCAATTTTACCATGGTAGTGAAATTGGATAATAGTTACTTTACTAATTTTAAGATTAGGCCAGTACAGAAAGTTAAATTTGACACAATGAATAGGTAATTAGAAGAGTTAGAATTTGACGTAATGAACTAGCAAGCAGTTGAGCGACATTTAGGCATTGCTTTACTTGTCCTAAAATAAGATAACTAAAGTAATATGGATTCAACACAATAAATAGAAAAATTAAAGCACTTTGAGTTTATCTCATTAAATAGGCAGTAAAGCACTTTGAGTTAAGCGCATTACTAAGGAAACCTAAGCCAGTTTTTTGGATTTCTTGAACCACTTTACTTAATAGGCAGTAGTATCTCAAAATAGCAAAATAGCGCAGAGAAGCAAATTTTTGATCTTTTGAGGTTTTACAGAGAATCTAACACATGATTACTTAATAAGCCACCCCTAAGAAACCTCCTGCAACCTCTTACAGAATCATCATGCACTCCTACAACCCAGATGAGTTAAAGTAATAACCTACACACAAACTAAAAAACAATCTAGAGCTATAAACAAACATAAACACAACTCATCACAAAACCTAAAAATTAAAAAATTTCAAAGGGGTAACCTAATATTTCTACAAGAAATCTTCAGGACACCAATATGAGAAACATAAGGATTAAAACACTAATGAGAAGAAATAGAATAACAAATCTCATGAGAAAAAAAAAAATCAAAATATTTCCTCCTTCAAATCAACCAATGATATATTCTCTTCCAATGATAAGCCTAAGATAGAGAGGATAAAATGTGGGTATTTCTCAAGAAAACATGATGATTTTTTTTTGAAGAATAAACTTAGACACCTAACTAGCATTTTGAGAATAAAAATATAGGTTTTCTTGAGTCAATAAAAACATTTTCATCAACCCTAAATTCTCCAAGGCATATGGAAATGGTAAAGAGAAGGAAAAAAATAATATGGTAAGGATAAATTAAAAGTTACGGTCATAGTTGCATTTGTACCTCTAACTCCTAAATGAGTTATTGAATTTAGAGCAACACATCACATAACCTCTTCACATGATGAATTCACTTCTTTGGAACCATGTCACATGTCCACTATTCAATTGGGTGACAACACTTCTACATAGGTTTTTAGGATAGGTTCTATTGAATTGAGTGGTGGAACATTCAAAACTTTTCTAAGTATTCCCTCACTTTCAACTAATATCCTTTCAGTCTACCAAATTATTAACCTTGGTTTAGGCATACAAGTTGATTTCACTCTAGATTCAATGTATGTTAGAGAGTTACACAGTGATAATATAGTGGTAGTGGAAATAATCAATCATCAAACTCGATCATATACTTTCTCACATTTTATCCCTAACACTCCTTGATTCTTAGTCATTGGACTCACTCGGGTTTAATGAAATTTATGAGCTTGGGCACATCTCGATGAAGAGGGCCCCTCTTCTAGCACAAATGATGATAATAGTGATGGGGAAAGACCTCCAGGTGTCTCCTTGTCACCTTCTATATGCATATAATATGGATATAAGAAGTTATAACTTCTAGCAGGTGTTTTTAGCCCTCTCTTCTTATTTTCTCTCTTTGGGGGAGTTTTTCTATGGTTTTCTCTTTTCTTTGATTTATAATAATTTATTTTTACTTTGGTACCTCATCAAGCCTCATTTTTAGGACCGATTTATTCTACCCACCCAAGCTACTCTTAAGGGGGTGTTCGAGTAGGATATTATTTTTCCTCATATTTAATTTTTGTGGATTATTCCTACACATGGATTTTTCCTACACTTGAGGAGTTACCTTTCCTAGGTGTCTTTAGTGGGAGTTACTCTTTGATCACTATTCTAGGTAGTGGATCTTTTACCAATAGTCTAGGTGGTTGTTACACTTTAGTGAGAGTTTTATCATTCACTATTCTATGTGGTGTATCTTTGACCACTATTCTAGGTGGTTGTTACACTTTAGTTGGAGTTATTGTTTGATCACTATTCTAGGTGGTAGATATTTTACCACTATTTATGGAGGAGTTACACATTCACTCTCCTATTTGTACATATTCATTTGTGAGTTATTGATGTAATTTGTTGGATTGATTGATTAAAATGTTATGCAATAATTCTCTTATTTAAATTTTATTTACTTTCAACAACCTTATGTGTTTTCTTGTCTTATGTTTGGTGGACCAATGCATTCAATTAATCTAATGATCTTTGCCAATATTCCAATATAGATAAATTATTTGAGTTTTACTCTTAAGGAATACAACTTCTATATTATATTCACAAAGTGGTTATGCAACAATGATTTCAAACTCTTTAAATTTATTAAGAACTCTAAAATAAACCTTGATAGTATAATCTTTTATTTTGTTTATGTGCATAAAACCATGCAAGTTGAGTGGATGAGGAATATAAGTAATTTAATGGCATGACCATTTATTTATTTATTTACACACATGATGAATCATTTTTTATACATGGTTAACCTTCTTAGACATGTTAGATATCTCTAGGAAGCTCTAAAATTTATAATGTAAGAGATAATTAAACTTGTGGTGGCTATGTGGACATGTATTCTTAGTGGTTATATGAGATGGGGTATGATAGTAAAAAAACTAGTTATAATTTATTAGATACCCCATTGTAATTGATTTTATCCCAAAGTTTTAACCACACGAATGCAAGTGAACTGTGTGATGTAAACATTTTTCGTGTTCCAATAGAGTTCCAATATGACTTTTGGTGCATTATGCAAGTGTGTATTTTGGACCATCCTTAAAACATGTATTTCTTAACTATTTTTTAATTTATTACGAAAGGAATATCTCCCTCCTTATCCAACTTCTTTTAAACAATCATTTTTATTTTTTGCACCTCAATAAATATTTTTGCATTCTAAAACATATATATTTAATCAATGTGAAATGATTAGAAGTATTTTTGAGTTTTGCATTTTAGCATTAAGAGAGTTTTCACCTTGGTTGACCTTGTGCTCATTCTAAGTATCTAGGGAGTTTTAGAATACCCTATAATTACTTTTAATCATGATGTGGGGTGATCATTGTTTTCTTGGACATTATATCACATACGAAAGTAGTGCAAACAACCATATTTCACATTAAAGCTATTTAGAACCAACGTGAAAAACAAATGCACATTCATTTTTCTTTTAAGCTAATGTCTTAATCATCATTTTAACATATTTAAATTAATGAATAATTATCTAGATAAATTTTACCTTAAAGGAAGATAATGCAAAATCACGTTAAAAACTTCCCATGTAAAAATAATGAATACAATTCATGTCCATGTTTGAAAAGAATAAATTTCGATGAAATTCAAACTTTTTCACAAGTTTGGTAAAGTTTAGTGTAAAGCTAAAGTCCATAAGATTTCTCACATGATTTAAGCCCATGCGAAAAAGGGAGTTTGAGTTTTGAGAGTATAGAAATCAATAAAATTATAATAGATTTTTTTGTCGATTTTAATAGTTTTTTATTATTGGTAAATAGTTTTTTGAAAGGGACTATACCCTTGTAAACAAAAGAGGGCCTAGAAGCCAGAATAGGAATGAGAATCATTACAAAAAGGATCAAGATCCATATGAGACATAGAAACCCAATGTAACCAAAGAGCAGTTACCCCAAAACAACAAACTAGTTCAAACACTGCAGAAGAGCAGCCAAAAAATAGCAAACAAATAGCAAAAATTACGAAGGAGTACAACAAGAGCATCCACAATTACTTCTTGGCGGCTTTTTCAATTCTGGATTTGATATTCTGCCAAGAGGTGAACATAGCCAAAGTTGTCATATGAGTAGATTCAGTAACATCCAGTTCATTGATGGTCATTTTCTTTCCTTTTTCGTGCCCCAAAGAGTTGCTGGAATTCCGCTGAGATTAGAGACGTTGTGGACATGCTGCTCAATAAATTCTTCAATTGCACTAAAAATAGCCATATTATGGTCATGGCGAGTCTTGGCTTTCCCTAGACGGTTGTCAAGGAGTTCAATTTTTGTAGATGTCTTCAACCTGTTTATTATCAATATCAATCTCCTCTTCCTTCTTCCTCTTACCTTTTTTCTTTGCCAAGTTTTTAACCTCTTCTTTCAACAACAACATGTCAGCTTCTAAGGCTTCCAGCCTATTTTTGGAGTTCTCAATGTGTGCCTCCTGTGAACCAGTACTTCTAATATGCAGGAGGTTATGAGAAATTTCCAAGTCCTGAGGAACATTCCCCGAAATAGGGGTATCAAGGTTCAGTCTTCTAGAAGACCTAGTAATAGGTCTGGTCGAAGTGGAAGTGAAGTGGGTGGGAGAAGAGGTGGGGGGATGATTGAGGGAGCGAGAAGGAGGGCAGAGGGGTGACAAAGAACGGTGATGGGGACAGAAGGAGAAGAGATGGGGGTAGTGGCAGTGGTGCTGGGAAGAGGAGGAACAGAGACGGGGAGGATGGGATGCCGGGAGACCTAAGAAGACAAAGCTTATGCAACAAGAAGATGAGACCCTGATGCTAGAGGGACCACACGTGCATGCTTTTGAAACTCCAAAATGGAGTGCTCAAGAGAATTAAGTAGATAATGAGGGAAGCATACCATGAAACTCCTGCGGAAGTGATTGAGGAACACAAGATGCTTTAGGGCACAGTGACGAATCTCCCCTCCAAAGAGATGTAACGCACCATCATACGGGTGACCTCGTCAAAAGGCGGAGGGATAGAGCTGACCTGTAGACCCACCATGACAAAGACCAGTTTCTCATTACCCTCAACAAATTTCCTCTCCTCAGCACCTCTGTCAATCCTTTTATTAAAAAAATGGTACCCATCCATGTCAAGGCCTATTGCTTCGGCTATTAACTCTTCATTGATTAAAATATTTTGCCCGCCATAATCCACTATGTGATCCTTCCAATCCTTCACAAAATGCACAGAAATACTTTGGTCGTGACCCTGAATCTTCTCCATAAAATTAGTGATGCCTCCCTGGCTGAGAAGATTCCAAATCTCTTCATTATTTTTCCATTCCGGGTCCACACTGGGTTCTATTTGACAAGGGGCACCTCCCATTATCACCATGCGTAAGTGTTTGCAAATAAAATTATCGATTTTAATAGTTGTAAATCTTTGTAGATATGTATAAAATATTTTTCTACATACAAAAACATGAACTGTTAAACAAAGCTGAATCCAAGATATGCGGTGTTATGGAATACATTTTTTTAATTTATTTTATTGACAAAATGACTCAAGGATATGTGGCCCCATGGAATGTATTAGTTTTATTAACATTGAAATAAAATCAAAAGCTTACTTGAACTTGATATCGTTAATTACAAAAAAATGAAAATTTAAATAAAACAAAAAATAACTCACCTTTATTTTTATGCCAAAAAAACACTAAGTTGTTTGAGCTCTTTTTCCTTTTTCAAGAGTGAAAATGATGGGTGTAGTGAAAATGACATCTACTTGGGATTAAATAGGAAATGTGATTTTGCGTTGTCAAAAGTAGTTTGATGTAAAAATTTCGTAAATGTGGCATAAAGGTGACATAAATATACATCACATTTGTGTCATATTTATGGCACTATTATCACATCATCTTTGTGTCAGATATTCCTTAAAAACATGAATTGACACAAAATTGAACCCAATTTTGACGTTTTATCACTATATATAGTAGTGATGTGCATTGATTACATCTTAAGACAATCATATTCTAGATTCAATTTCAACTCATTAAATGAAACATACAAATGAACATCTCACTTAATGGAAAAATAGAAAAACTTCACAAATAATAGTTGGGGATTCTACAAATATACTTGTTTTGTTTTTAGGCAGATTTAGATGAAGGATGGGTGCATCAATTATGTACTCTGAATTCCTAATCTCTTTAAAAATATTCTTACCATTTTTTGAAATTTTCATTCAAGAGGTAGGAAGGCTATGGAATTATTTCCTCATAATGATTAGATTAAATATTTGCATAATCTAGATATACTTTCTTGAGTAACTTGTCGCGCCTCACTCAACATGAGTTCTAAAATGAAAAAAATTAACAACCAAACATCCCAATAAAATAATATAAATTAATAAACGTGGTAATAATTTCTTTGGTTAAGTTTTTAGTTCTATGACAGTTATAAATACCCATGACCATCACAACGTGACTAAGTCCCAATGAATGACAAGGAGGAACTTAACATAACTTTCAAATGATATGGAATATTATGTCACTTCGCAAGTTAAATAATTAGAGGTAAATTTAATCATCATCAAGGATAAACCTATCATGATGGTGGTAGGGTAAAAATTCACTTGCGATATAACTTATCATGTGGATGGGGTAACGAGTTTAAGCATTTAAAAAATCATAAAGATAAAGTATTTCAAACCGCTCAAGGGTTTGTGCAAATTGATATAATAATCATAATCATGGGTCTCATCTTGTCTCTAAAATGAGAACATGCCCTCGAATAAGGATAAGCGGATGATAAAATATTTTATTTGTTTTAAATATCCCGCTAAGGGAATCCCACAAACCTAAGCTAAGTTAATTATAAAACTTAAAACATTTAATTTATTCTTACCCAACAATATAATCTCACCCAAAATAATCTAAAGTCACTTAGTTAATAAAACCTTATCAAAACATCATAATAAAAATAAAACACCCATATCACTTAAGTTGTACACATTTAATCACAACCCTTGGATCAGTTTAATCTCCACCGTAGGATTAAATTTTACCCTAAAATAAAAAAGTTGAAGATATATTTAGTAAAACCTAAGTTTTATTTCATTTCTTCTCCTTCTCCATTCGGGTCTCTGTTTTTTTTTTTTTGTAGGAATGAAGAAATCAAGAGAAGAGCTCAAGTAAGAAGGGTTTCAAGATCAATTTTTTTCCATTCAATCTTCTATGGAAGATCATATAGATATGTAGTTGTATATGGGTTTATTGTTTCCTTTTTTGTTTAAGTTTCCCATACTCGAGTAAGATTATGAGAAGTTTTTTATTAATTTTTATATAAAGATGGAGATTCATTTTATCAAATGTCCCCTGCATGTAACACCCTAAACTGTTGTTACCTCCTCCTGAGCATTCAAGTGTTGATATATGGTTTCTTTGTAAAAGGATGTGTTCCTTGATTGAGAAATCATGCTTGATATGTACTGTATCTTCTTTGCAGATTGCAGATCTTTGACTGAGTCGGAATATGATTGGACTCTTTTATTTCTTTCATTTTGTATCTGAGTTTAATCTGATCTCGGAATGAATTATAGAGTTATCCACCTATAATACCTAGCCTTGGATCAGTGGAATTGACCCAAGTATTGCTTTAAGTTTGTTCGTGATGAATTAAAATTACAGACCTTGAACAGGTTGCAAGGTCTAGATGCATTGAATAAGCTAGTCCGGAGTATGACTCAGGTTGATCATGTGAAAAGGATTGGTTCCCGATATCTAAATATATCTGGAAGGTCTTGATCGCGGACCAGGTAATAATTCAGTTACATACAAATTCTGTAGCCTAATGGCAGTACAGGAGTTAACCCTGTTCGAGAATGCATGTTGTAGGTCTTTTTCTGAGCATACGGAATGTAGACCTAACTGGAATTATTAATGTTAGTAACCTAAAACTAAACTTAACCTAGGGGTTAGATTAGTGATAATCTAACCTAGACCTAGGCTAAGAGCTAATGTCCTAAGTTAGTATCTATGTTCTATGAAGTTAGACTAGGTGTTATCCTAAATTCTAACCTAAGTTACTAACCTAACTATTGAACAAGGATGTAAGGGGACCTATGGAGGGATGCGAACCATGGGCGGCTTTTTCTATGTCATTAAATGCAAAGGATAAGTATGAAGGATAGGTATTGGTAGAAGTTTTAGAAACGGCTAACTTGAGCCGACGTGGCAGGTCGCCAAAACTGAAAATGGTCTTGAAATTTTATTTGTCTATCGCCAACTATGGCGGTCGGTGGCAGTGGAGTTTGAGCGGGAAGTTGGGAGTAAATGCAATTAATGAGCTCAGAAGTCGAGCTCGGAATTCGTGAGAAGGCATGTAAATTGGAAAGTTAATGTTTTGTTTGGCTTATCACGAATTCCGGTTTTCCCTCTGCCTGTTCACTGGTTCTTCGCACCAGTCTTCTTGGTGTTGCATGGCGAGTATGAGCGTATCTAGCTCTTTCCTCTGGCAAGGAAAATATATAAGTCATGGAAATAGCAAAATTTTGTTGGTGGCTCTAACTTGGAAAAGGAAAAGAAAGTCCGAGCTCTTTCAGTGGTCTGCTTCGGAATTTTGAGCAAATATCCAGGCATGTTAGGCCCTAACTTTTAAAAATCTTGCTCTTCTTCAAATGATTTCATTAGAACAACTCTGTTCAAATGATTTATGGAAATAGATGGTTTCTATGGTAGCCTTGTGTGATTTTTGGCACTGAATCTTCCTGGGTTCGATTTTTCATTTAACCCTTGAGGGGTGTTTATTATATTCGAACTGTTTCTATATTTCTTTGTGTTTTGCATTCTGGCTTAAATATGCGAAATATATGAAAAGAATGTATGCTCGGCCTGCTCTGTGAGAGCCCATAAATTATTCTCGTGATGGGTACAGGCCACTGTGATGCTTGTCGATTTATACTCGTAGTCGATGCTTGTTGCTGATACTTGCCGTTGATGTTTGTTGTGGATACTGGTCGGGAGGGATACTGATGGACATTGGTGTGATTGTTCAGTTAAATTGAACTTTTTGTAAGCTTGTTGTGGTTATTATTTAGTGGTGATTATTGATTCTTGCTGGGTTTCGTTATGAAATTTTATAGTTATTGTGAAGAGATAACTACTTGTGTTATTCATTGACTTTCTTATTCATTACGACTTTCTTGGAGTTGTTTTTCCCTTGCGAGGAGGTTATGGGGATTGATATATATATTTATATATATATATATATATATATATTTTATTTTATTTGAAGCGACTCTGTAGAGTCCATTGAATGATTCGTATACTATGGACCCTTTGTGGAAGCTTTATATATCTTTGAATATTGGTAATTTGAGTTTCGTTGGAGTCTTGAAGAAGTAACAGGTCATACGACCTCTGTAATTTGTAATAAATTTAGGTACAGACTCCCTGGTTGTACTGTTACGTTTCCTTCTGTGTAAGCTTGTTCGAGAATATTGAAGAGGTTCAGTGGGAATTCTTGTTACGAAATCAGTAATTTGTTTAAGCCTGATTTTTAATGTTTATCATTGTTGGCACAGTTGGGAATCATTGTTTATTATTTATTTGATATACTGTTACTCGGGTTCAGTTGAAACCTTTCTAGGTAACTACAGTACCTGCCTCAATTAAGCTTGTTTAGTTTACTAGTGTTTTCGACACTGTTGGGTTCCTTGAGTATGGGAAGATATCTTATTATCGGCTTTTGGAAAAAGCTATACTGTTAATACTGTTTACGGATTTAGTTTTAAAATCCTTGCGTGGTAATCGTGTCCTTTGTTTCGTATAAGCCTGAGTATGAACATGTAATGTTTTTGGCTTTGTTGGATTTCTTTAAATAGCTTGACATCTTATATTATGGCTTTTATAAAGTAGGTCGTGAATACCATACTTTCAACTCTGATTGCGTTGAAGTGACTACAATATTCTATGTTATGTTTTCTTTCTGATTACATTCCAGTTTGATGTGGCTGTGCATGTTGCGTGGATTTCATTTAAAAATCTCTCTGCATAGTCATAGGGAGATGACATTGCTTAAATGATTTCGAGTCTCTTGTTGACTGCGACAACGAAGGAGATCCTTTGAATTCGACCTTGGGTCTAAAATCCTTACAGTGTAGAAAGGGTTTGAATGGGCTGTAGGTTGTTATAGGGATTGTTGGCGTGTTACGTCTTCTTTGCATAGATATCCATTCTTGAGCATGATTGAATTTAGGAGTTGTCGACTGTACCTAAACAGGTAACGGCAGTGTTTATCTTCTTGTCTGTCGCTTCTTGCGTAAGGTCATACTGAGTCTGCTTGGTAGATAGACACCGTTGTTTGGCAAGAGGGCTACTATACTGTAGTTGCTTTATTGTAAGTTTTAACAAAACAGTGGTGCTGTTGATGGACTCGACTGATTTATTTGCATGTGTATTAAGTGAATGCCTTGCTTTTTGAAAGGCGATACGATCATGAGCTAGTTCGAGAGGAAACATGTACAATTTGTTTATTTCTCTTACATTGTAAATTATAAGTTGATATAATTGTTTAACTAACATCTGTAATTGTTTTTACATAATGACGGTATCAAGATTGATATGGTATTCCTCTTTTTAAGTTGAATATCATGATTTGTCTGATGATTGTTCATCTTGGGATTTACAATGAATAATTGCTTAGGATACTTTTGTTCTTCTTGATCCCTAATATTTTGATGAAATATTTGAGAAGTATATAGGACTACTCTGTAACGAAAATTATTATTACACGTTATAGACATGATATATTCCTAACGTATAGTCTGAATCATGTTTACTTGTTTGGTGATTTTATATCATTTAAACAGGGTGTTTAATGAAAACAATTGACGGATTGCAATTGTTTTAAGAGTTAGTGCTTATCATGCTCAGTTCATTGAACTGACCCATGTTGATAATTTTTGCAGATGGATGCCGTAAGTGGTAAAAGCAATGCAGATCTGACAGGATGATCAGATTGTTTAATTTGATTTATAATGAATTACATCTTGATTTTCTAAATGTACTATATGTGGAAAGATGTTCCTTTTCCGTTGAGCATTGTATCAAGTATGCTGAATGCATAAAATGTATTTGTATAGTTCTGAAAGGAATAGAAATAAGTATTTGCTACTTATGTGTTGTATTCTTATTTTGATAGTTGACCTTCTTCGGTTTATATACCGGAGGGGCAATGTTATCTTTGTATAATTTGGAGACTTTTGTGATTGTCAATGAAAGCTTACAAGAAAATGTGATTGAATTCTTATGAGTGTTTAGTAGTTCTAATTTGTTCTATCGAAAGCAAAATTTAAATTTAAATCATTGTCTTTCTAAAAGATAGGATTAAAATAAACCTAAGCAGAACGCTAATCAAGCTGAATTAAATTACTAATCCCTAGTCTTGATTATGACAGGACAACATTTAATTGGATTCTTAATCATTTATATCTTGATACTAATAAGTATGATATAAATTCAGTTAGGAGAACTGATATAAACCTAATGGGGTTCAGATGGCAATCTCATGTGAAGTTTACGAGTTATTGTCCCATTTCGTTGTTTTAGAATCATGTATATTCTAAGAACTCCTTGATGAGACCTTGGCCTTAATATCTCCACCGTGTAATGGGTTTTATTGAGGAAGGTCATCCTAAGATGAAGAATCCAGGGATTAGGAGAGGCTAACCTTAGGGGAACGTCTTTAATGTAATTTAAACTCAACGTGCGTAACGCATATTAATAAGTAGATCTTTCCGAGGCGGATTTAAAGGTTGACGGCACAAGTCAACTGCAGGGTTGTACCTCGAGAAGATTAGGATCTTATCGAAGTTACAACAATGCAGGTGACTTATGATGACACCCTTTGCATTGATCGCTAAGATTTACACTTTGATCTCGAACGATTTACTCAGGGACCGATTAGGAATGTGGTCACGTTATAAGGCTGCCTAGGAGATTCGGGGTATCTTGACACGCTGGTTTAACTAGGGTTTAATCCTCGTGGGCATCCATATAACGTTATCACCTTGTTAATCCGTTTCCGAGTGAATAAGTTGAGATAGGAGGGACTGATAGAAGTCGGTATAAGACATTCTACATAACATAAGAATGGGGTGAAGGGCGTATTCCAGATTGACGAGTATTCCGTTAAGGAATACGAGACATAAATAGTATGTTTCAAATCTTTGGCCAAAGTATCGCAAGTGTTGATTGTGTTGTCCTAATTCACCTAGTCTAAGGGATGAGATGCCGATGAATAATGGTAACAATTATTCAGATTAGGTTCCTTGACGAGAATAGAGCAATCTGAATCCTAGAATAGGGAAGAGAACCGCATAGAGTGAAGTGTTAAATAAAACGCCATTGACTCTTATTACTCATGAGAATAAGGGGGCGTTGCGAATAATGCTCCACCTGAAGGAGGCGGCAACAACCCACCTGAAGGAGGGACGGCAGCCAACAAAGGAAACTTGATGAGATCCTTGCGTTGCCTTGTTGGACACAAGAGATCGCTTAGCCATTTGTACTTGAATAAGCGAGGTGATGGGAAATGAGGAGGATGAAGAAGCGATAATAATAATCAGCAACCTCACGAGGACAACCCCGATATGGGTGTTGATGATAATCTTTGGGAATGCACTGTCCAACCGAGAAAACAAAAAGGCCAGATTAGCGCGAGAACTCACTAATGATATAAAAGGATAAGTCCACCTAAGTATGATGGCACCACATTAGGAGATGGAGTTGAGAAGCGGCTCGGTGAAATGGAGAAGTACTTTACAATAAGGAACTTCTCGGAGAAACCAAAGCTATTTGGGAGCCTATCGGCTTTCCCACGAAGCATCTTCGTGGTGGGATAGCAAAGTAAAGCCGAACTAAACATTGATGAGACCAATATTACTTGGGATCAATTTAAAGGCTATTTTAGGCAACGTTGGCTGCCACAACTTTTCTATGATCAGAAAATGACAGAATTTCAGAACTTAGCTCAAGGGAAGCTAACGGTAACTGAATACTAGGAGCGGTTTACAAAACTCCTCAAGTATGTACCGCATGATATCAAACCGACGAGAAGTTCGAGAATACAAAAATTCATCATGGGATTGAATCCCGTGATAGGGGGAGAGGTCGATGTTCACAGTCCAACCACTATGGAAGGAGTTGTTGAAAAGGCCATAAGGCAAGAACAGAAATTAAAGGCTATTTTTGCTCATAAAGAGGAAGTGCGGAAGAAGACTGCAAACCCTTCTTCAACCTCTCTTGCACCTAGAAAAGGACCATGGAAAAATTTTGGAAACAAGAGTAAGTTTCCAGGAGATAACAATAAGAAAGCAGTAGTAAATAAGCTGCTGGAAATGTAAGGGATAATTTTGTTAAAAATTATAATAATGGGCGAGGAGCCCTATGGAGGACAAGTGAGACAATTACAAAACTGGAGGCAACTTTGAGCCTAAAAAGGGACCTGTAGGAGGCTGCTACAATTGTGGCAAAGATCACTACGCAAATCAGTGCCCTTTGAAGAAGGATGATCATAATCAGCAGCATAAGATACATGCTGTAGTAGCAGACAAGCAAGCTGAAAAGCAAGTAACACCTATAGAAGTTTCGGGTAAGTTATTTGGCATACCTGTCACTATTCTTTTTGATACAGGAGCTACTGAATGTTTTATTTCTAATAAACTTGCTTCTAAACTTAAAAGAAAAGCTGGAAAAATGGATAAATCTTGGACTGTACAGTATGGTAATAACTCTGTTCATACAGTGAGTATGTGTCTTTTTGGGGCAGTCCTTGACTTACCTAACTTTTCCATGGAAGTTGATCTCTATGTTACACCTTTGGGATCGTATGACATTGTCATCGGTGTCAATTGGTTAGCTGACCATAAAGCAAAAGTAGACTGCTATGAAAAGAACATAAAATGTTTAGATGATCAGCTGGAAACAACAGAGATTCAAGGTGTGAAACGAGAAATTTCAGTTAGAAAACTGTCAGCTATGCAGCTTAAAAAGGCTAAGAATAAAGGATGTACTCTTTATGCAGTAAAGATATCTGAATCTTCAGAAGAAGATGGTGATTATATGAAGCAAATTCCTCTGTTACAAAGTTTCAGGGATGTCTTTCCTGAAGAATTACCAGGGTTACCACCCAAGAGAGAATTTGACTTCACCATTGAAATCAAACCGGGAACTGAACCTATTTCCAAAGTGCCTTATAGGATGACTACTACAGAGTTAGTCGAGCTTAAGGCACAGTTGCAAGAACTTTTGACAAAAGGTTTGATTAGACCAAGTGTTTCACCTTGGGGTGTGCCTGTGATATTTGTGAAAAAGAAGGATGGAACACTTAGGCTGTGTATTGATTATCGGATGTTGAACAAAGCAACAATCAAGAACCGATATCCACTTCCAAGGATCGACGATCTATTTGATCAGATGCATGGAGCAGCGGTTTATTCTAAGATAGACCTTCGATCTGGTTATCATCAGTTAAGGATTAAAGAAGAAGACATTCATAAAACAACTTTCCGAACAAGGTACGAACATTATGAATTCACGGTTCTACCCTTTGGATTAACTAATGCACCCACAGCCTTTATGAACTTAATGAACAATATTTTTCAAGAATATCTGGACAAGTTTGTACTTGTATTCTTGGACGATATTCTCATTTATTCTAAAAGCGTTGAGGAGCACAATGAGCATTTGAAGATAGTTTTGGAAATTCTGAGAAAAATAAAGTTGTATGGTAAGTTATCCAAATGTTCTTTCTTTGATTCAGAAGTTCACTATTTGGGTCATGTCATAAGTAAAGAAGGAATTCTGTAGATCCTTCAAAAATAGTGGTAATAATTGAGTGGCTGCGCTTGAAAAGAATGTGCATGAAGTAAGAAGCTTCATGGGTCTTGCGAGTTACTTATAGAAAATTTGTAAAGGATTTTTCTAAGGTAGCTGCACCAATAACTTCATTGCAGAAGAAGGATAAGAAATTCATATGGAACGACAAGTGCGAAGTGGATTTCAAAAGTCTGAAAGACCAGTTGACTTCTGCACCTATATTAGTTGTACCAGACCCTAATGGGAATTTTACTGTTGTCATAACGGATGCTTCTGAGGAAGGCCTTGGAGGTGTTTTGCTACAAAATGATCAAGTCATTGCATATGAAAGTAGAAAACTCAAGTTACATGAGCTGAACTATGCCCCTCATGATTTGGAGCTTGCTGCCATTGTTCATGCACTTCAAGTCTGGAGACACTACTTACTTGGGAAACCTTTTGAGTTGAAAACTGATCACTTAGGGCTGAAATATATTTTTACTCAGCCTAATCTGAATGCCAGACAGAGAAGGTGGTTAGAATTTTTATCACAATATGATTTTGATATTAGCTATATCAAAGGGAAGGAGAATAGAGTAGCTGATGCTCTAAGTCGTAGGAGGCACATTTCTGCTCTTATAACATTAAGAACTCAGTTCAAGGAGGAGGTAAAGAGTGCCTCAGAATCTGATAATTACTTTCTGCAGGTAAAGGCAGCGCTTGCTGCAGAACCTAATGATGAAAGGTATAAAGGTTTTCATTTTGATAATGAAGGAATCTTGCGTTATGAAAACAGGGTATATGTACCTATGTTGAATGACTTGAGGAAGAAGTTGTTAGTGGAATTTCATAATTCACCTTTCTCTGGACACCCGGGTATCACAAAGATGCTTGCTGATCTGAAACAACAATACTTTTGGAAAGGTATGAAAAAGGATGTCATAAATTTTGTGACCCATTGTTTGGAGTGTCAGCGGGTTAAGGCAGAACATATGCACCCTGCTGGACTGTTATATCCTCATAGCATACCGCAGTACAAATGGCAAGTAATAACCATGGATTTTGTACAAGGATTACCCATGTCTAGGAATAAACATGATGTTATCCTGGTAGTTGTAGATAAACTGACTAAGGTAGCTCATTTCATCGCTGGAAATCTAAAGGATGATTCACCAGTGCTGGCCAAAAGATTCGTACACGAAATTTTCAGATTGCATGGTGTACCTGAATTGATTATATCTGACAGGGATCCAAGAATGACGTCAAGGTTTTGGCAAACACTTAATACAACTCTTGGAACAAAACTAAACTTCAGTTCTGCATATCATCCAGGAAACGGATGGACAAACTGAAAGGGTAAATCAAGTGTTGGAGGACATGTTGCGGATGTATTGCATGGATCAACAGTATAAATGGGAAGAGTATCTTCCATTAGTTGAGTTCACATACAACAACACTTATCATTCATCTCTCAAAATGGCACCCTTTGAAGCACTTTATGGAAGAAAGTGCAGAACTCCTGTTAGTTGGGACAGTGTTGAGGATAGAGTGGTAATTGGACCAGAGATTCTCATAGAAATGGAACAGCAAGTTAAGCTGATTCGTGAAAGATTAAAGGAAGCAGCGGATAGGCAGAAGAGCTATGCTGACCTTAAGCGGGTTGATAGAAGGTTTGAGCTTGGTGATAAGGTTTTTCTTCGTGTTAAACCCAGAAAGAGTTCTATAACTTTTGGCAAGGCTGCCAAGTTGTCACCTCGATTCGTGGGACCTTTCGAAATTGTCAAAATAATCAATCCTATAGCTTATCGTTTAGCATTACCACCTGCTTTATCTCACATGCATGATGTTTTCCATATTTATTTGCTTAAGAAATACGTTTCAGATCTGTCACATGTTTTAAATTGGAATTCCTTGCAGGTCCAAGACCTAGGAATAATCATGGTTAAACCCACACGAGTGCTGGAAACTCACCAATTGCATTTAAGAAATCATGAAATATAGCAATGTAAGGTCCAGTGGGACCAGTTTAACGAAGAAAGTGCAACTTGGGAAAATCTGGAAGAGATGAAAATTGCTTTTCCTTCTCTTTTTCAACAGAATGAAATCTGTTGACAAAACATTCTTTAATGAACTTATTTTTTAAAGTATTTATGAAAGCCAGATGAAGACAAACATTATTCATGTTGAATAAAATATGCTTTATGACATTGATTTCTGGAACTATTCAAATTGGAAATAGTCACATTGTTTGTGTACTGATAAATTGGTTGACCTGAAGGTTAATCAAATATGTAATCATCGGGACGATGAATCTTTTAGGAGGGAAGCATGTAACACCCTGAACTGTTGTTACCTCCTCCTGAGCATTCAAGTGTTGATATATGGTTTCTTTGTAAAAGGATGTGTTCCTTGATTGAGAAATCATGCTTGATATATCTTGTATCTTCTTTGATTGCGAGATCTTTGGTAGTCGGAATATGATTGGACTCTTTTATTTCTTTCATTTTGTATCTGAGTTTAATCTGATCTCGGAATGAATTATAGAGTTATCCACCTATAATACCTAGCCTTGGATCAGTGGAATTGACCCAAGTATTGCTTTAAGTTTGTTCGTGATGAATTAAAATTACAGACCTTGAACAGGTTGCAAGGTCTAGATGCATTGAATAAGCTAGTCCGGAGTATGACTCAGGTTGATCGTGTGAAAAGGATTGGTTCCCGATATCTAAATATATCTGGAAGGTCTTGATCGCGGACCAGGTAATAATTCAGTTACATACAAATTCTGTAGCCTAATGGCAGTACAGGAGTTAACCCTGTTCGAGAATGCATGTTGTAGGTCTTTTTCTGAGCATACGGAATGTAGACCTAACTGGAATTATTAATGTTAGTAACCTAAAACTAAACTTAACCTAGGGGTTAGATTAGTGATAATCTAACCTAGACCTAGGCTAAGAGCTAATGTCCTAAGTTAGTATCTATGTTCTATGAAGTTAGACTAGGTGTTATCCTAAATTCTAACCTAAGTTACTAACCTAACTATTGAACAAGGATGTAAGGGGACCTATGGAGGGATGCGAACCATGGGCGGCTTTTTCTATGTCATTAAATGCAAAGGATAAGTATGAAGGACAGGTATTGGTAGAAGTTTTAGAAATGGCTAACTTGAGCCGACGTGGCAGAGTCGCCAAAGCGAAAATGGTCTTGAAATTTTATTTGTCTATCGCCAACTATGGCGGTCGGTGGCAGTGGAGTTTGAGCGGGAAGTTGGGAGTAAATGCAATTAATGAGCTCGGAAGTCAAGCTCGGAATTCGTGAGAAGGCATGCAAATTGGAAAGTTAATGTTTTGTTTGGCTTATCACGAATTCCGGTTTTCCCTCTACCTATTCACTGGTTCTTCGCACCAGTCTTCTTGGTGTTGCATGGTGAGTATGAGCGTATCTAGCTCTTTCCTCTGGCAAGGAAAATATATAAGTCATGGAAATAGCAAAATTTTGTTGGTGGCTCTAACTTGGAAAAGGAAAAGAAAGTTCGAGCTCTTTCGGGTAAGTGCCCGGAATTTTGAGCAAATATCCAGGCATGTTAGGCCCTAACTTTTAAAAATCTTGCTCTTCTTCAAATGATTTCATTAGAACAACTCTGTTCAAATGATTTATGGAAATAGATGGTTTCTATGGTAGCCTTGTGTGATTTTTGGTACTGAATCTTCCTGCTGGTTCGATTTTTCATTTAACCCTTGAGGGGTGTTTATTATATTCGAACTGTTTCTATATTTCTTTGTGTTTTGCATTCTGGATTAAATATGTGAAATATATGAAAAGAATGTATGCTCGGCCTGCTCTGCGAGAGCCCATAAATTATTCTCGTGATGGGTACAGGCCACTGTGATGCTTGTCGATTTATACTCGTAGTCGATGCTTGTTGCCGATACTTGCCGTTGATGTTTGTTGTGGATACTGGTCGGGAGGATACTGATAGACATTGGTGTAATTGTTCAGTTAAATTGAACTTTTTGTAAGCTTGTTGTGGTTATTATTTAGTGGTGATTATTGATTCTTTTTGGGTTTCGTTATGAAATTTTATAGTTATTGTGAAGAGATAACTTTCTGTGTTACAGTATTCATTATGACTTTCTTGGAGTTGTTTTTCCCTTGCGAGGAGGTTATGGGGATTGACCCGTTTTTATATATATATGTTTATTTTATTTGAAACGACTCTGTAGAGTCCATTAAATGATTCGTACACTATGGACCCTTTGTGGAAGCTTTATATATCTTTGAATATTGGTAATTTGAGATTCGTTGGAGTCTTGAAGAAGTAATGTGAGTCATACGACCTCGTAATTTGTAATAAATTTTAGTACTGAGACTCCTGGTTGTCTTTATTACGTTTCCTTCTATGTAAGCTTGTTCGAGAATATTGAAGAGGTTCAATGGGAATTATTGTTATGAAATCAGTAATTTGTTTAAGCTTGATTTTTAATGTTTATCATTATTAGCACGATTGGGAATCATTGTTTATTATTTATTTGATATCTTGTTACTCGGGTTGATTGAAACCTTTCTAGGTAACTATAGTACTGCCTCAATTAAGCTTGTTTAGTTTACTAGTGTTTTAAAACCTTTATTGGGTTCTTGAGTATGGGAAGATATCTTATTATCGGCTTTTGGAAAAAGCTATACTGTTATCTTATTTACGGATTTAGTTTTAAAATCCTTGCGTGGTAATCTGTGTCACTGTTTCTGTATAAGCCTGAGTATGAACATGTAATGTTTTTGGCTTTGTTAGATTTTTTAAATAGCTTGACATCTTGTATTATGGATTTTATAAAGTAGGTCGTGAATACCATACTTTCAACTCTGATTGCGTTCAGAAGTGACTACGATATTCTATGTTATGTTTTCTTTCTGATTACATTCCAGTTTGATGTGGCTGTGCATGTTGCGTGGATTTCGTTTAAAAATCTCTCTGCATAGTCATAGGGAGATGACATTGCTTAAATGATTTCGAGTCTCTTGTTGACTGCGACAATGAAGGAGATCCTTTGAATTCGACCTTGGGTCTAAAAGCCTTACAGTGTAGAAAGGGTTTGAATGGGCTGTAGGTTGTTATAGGGATTGTTGGTGTGTTACGTCTTCTTTGCATAGATATCCATTCTTGAGCATGATTGAATTTAGGAGTTGTCATTTGTACCTAAAGCAGTAACTTGGCGGTGTTTATCTTCTTGTGCAGCCGCTTCTTGCGTAAGGTCATACGAGTCACTTGGTAGATAGACACCGTTGTTTGGCAAGAGGGCTCTTATCTTGTAGTTGCTTTATTGTAAGTTTTAACAAAACAAAGTGGTGCTTTGTTGATGGACTCGGCGATTTATTTGCATGTGTATTAAGTGAATGCCTTACTTTTTGAAAGATGGTACGGTCATGAGCTAGTTCGAGAGGGAAACATGTACAATTTGTTTATTTTCTCTTACATTTGTAAATTATAAGTTGATATAATTGTTTAACTAACATCTGTAATTGTTTTTACATAATGACGGTATCGGAGATTGATATGGTATTCCTCTTTTTAAGTGGAATATCATGATTTGTCGATGATGGTTCATCTTGGGATTTATGATGAATAATTGCTTAGGATACTTTTGTTCTTCTTGATCCCTAATATTTTGATGAAATATTTGAGAAGTATATAGGACTACTCTGTAACGAAAATTATTATTACACGTTATAGACATGATATATTCCTAACGTATAGTCTGAATCATGTTTACTTGTTTGGTGATTTTATATCATTTAAACAGGGTGTTTAATGAAAACAATTGATTGATTGCAATTGTTTTAAGAGTTAGTGCTTATCATGCTCGAGTTCATTGAGGCTGACCCATGTTGATAATTTTTGCAGATGGATGCCGTAAGTGGTAAAAGCAATGCAGATCTGACAGGATGATCAGATTGTTTAATTTGATTTATAATGAATTACATCTTGATTTTCTAAATGTACTATATGTGGAAAGATGTTCCTTTTCCGTTGAGCATTGTATCAAGTATGTTGAATGCATAAAATGTATTTGTATAGTTCTGAAAGGAATAGAAATAAGTATTTGCTACTTATGTGTTGTATTCTTATTTTGATAGTTGACCTTCTTCGGTTTATATACCGGAGGGGCAATGTTATCTTTGTATAATTTGGAGACTTTTGTGATTGTCAATGAAAGCTTACAAGAAAATGTGATTGAATTCTTATGAGTGTTTAGTAGTTCTAATTTGTTCTATCGAAAGCAAAATTGAAATTTAAATCATTGTCTTTCTAAAAGATAGGATTAAAATAAACCTAAGCAGAATGCTAATCAAGCTGAATTAAATTACTAATCCCTAGTCTTGATTATGACAGGACAACATTTAATTGGATTCTTAATCATTTATATCTTGATACTAATAAGTATGATATAAATTCAGTTAGGAGAACTGATATAAACCTAATGGGGTTCAGATGGCAATCTCATGTGAAGTTTACGAGTTATTGTCCCATTTCGTTGTTTTAGAATCATGTATATTCTAAGAACTCCTTGATGAGACCTTGGCCTTAATATCTCCATCGTGTAATGGGTTTTATTGAGGAAGGTCATCCTAAGATGAAGAATCCAGGGATCAGGAGAGGCTAACCTTAGGGGAACGTCTTTAATGTAATTTAAACTCAACGTGCGTAACGCATATTAATAAGTAGATCTTTCCGAGGTAGATTTAAAGGTTGACGGCACAAGTCAACTGTAGGGTTGTACCTCCGAGAAGATTAGGATCTTCTCGAAGTTACAACAATGCAGGTGACTTATGACGACACCCTTTGCATTGATCACTAAGATTTACACTTTGATCTCGAACGAGTTACTCAGGGACCGATTAGGAATGTGGTCACGTTATAAGGCTGCCTAGGAGATTCGGGGTATCTTGACACACTGGTTTAACTAGGGTTGAACCTGTATGTCATCGTATCCCTAATCCTCGTGGGCATCCATATAACGTTATCACCTTGTTAATCTGTTTCCGAGTGAATAAGTTGAGATAGGAGGGACTGACAGAAGTCGGTATAAGACATTCTACATAACATAAGAATGGGGTGAAGGGCGTATTCCAGATTGACGAGTATGCCATTAAGGAATACGAGACATAAACATTATGTTTCAAATCTTTGGCCAAAGTATCGCAAGCTGCTGATTGCGTTGTCCTAATTCACCTAGTCTAAGGGATGAGATGCCGATGAATAATGGTAACAATTATTCAGTTAGGTTCCTTAGACGAGCAATCGAATCCCGATTAGGGAAGAGAACCGCAAGAGTGAAGTGTTAAATAAAAACGCCAACTCTTATTACTCATGAATAGATCGGTAGATTACCGAGTCATGGAATGAATAGATCGGAGGTACTCAGGAGTCATTACTACTGCATATGGTTGTCTGTTATAAGAATGGTTATTTGATTGTGAGTTCTAAATTAGGTATTTAGAACCAAGATGCAATTATCAAAAAAATAAAAATTGACTTGTTCTATTGTCTAAAATGAGTATGTTACACTGCATATAAATATTTTATTAGATAAATATAAAGAAACACACACACACACACACACACACACACACACACACAGAGAGAGAGAGAGAGAGAGAGAGAGAGAGAGACTAGTTAATAGAGTTGGATGTGTGGGTATAGAGAGCCCAAAACAAATGGGTTACTGCACACATATATGGGCCTAATGGCCTTTGAGATGGGGTGGCCAATTTTTAGGTAACAATTGAATGGGGAGGGTTTTAGCTCATGTCACGGCCGTGGGCTTTAACATGTGTCACAACCCTCCATTGGTGGGGTTAGAAAGGTGTGGGGGTGGGTGAAAATTCATCCCACCCCCTCACATTATATATATATATATATATATATATATCCACTAATCTCCTCGAGAGAATCTTGCTCGACACATTTCATTAAAACTACATAAACATTTTCTTGAAAGTCACGGTCAAGGATATCTAATAAGAAAAAGAAATATAAATAGAACAAGATGAATTCCTTTAAATATAATTATAGCATTTAATATATACACAAAGAGGAATTATTTCCAGGTTTATAAACAAGGATATCTTGCTGATTTTAAAACCAGATTTACAATAGAAGTGTAGGATTAAAATTCAGAGCAAGAGGAAAATATCTTAAACTTGGAAGATTTATTTAACATTCCAACAACAAACTTTTTCCACACATGCAAAGGAAATAAACAACAAAACTAAAACATATAATATCCTTTCCTTAGTTAAATTATTCATTCCAAAGGAAGAATACACAGTTCAAAATTTCAAAGGAGATATTTTACAACTTGCAACTTGAGTAAACTTTACAATTACAACAACAATTTCAACCATTCAAATTACATTACTTAATAAATTATATCAAAAAAATATATCCATCTCATAATAAATGAATATGATAAAATTAAAGTACAATAAGCCATCCTCACAAGAAGAGACAACATGCCAAATTTTTGGCTCAAAACACAATAATATTGTAACTCCAAATATGCAACTCTGCAACATCTAGGCCACTCCACTTAGCTCCCACAAAAATATACAAAGGTTCTTCAAATCACAAGAAATATTCCTATTTTACCACCCAACCAATTGACATCATTACATGCCACCAACGAATCCAAGGTGGCATGGTAGGCTCCCCCCAATCCAATGGGAAAGAGGCAACACAATTCACTTAGCACATATGAAATGTTTGGATGCACATAATACATTATAACTTAATTTCAAATCCTTTCAATCACACAATGTAAATAAGAAAAATTTCTAAGAATCACCATGCTTCTAGCCTTGGGAAAAGGGGATGCAATCACAAATTCATGCTACCATATATTCATGCCAAAAAAACCATAAAATCCCTTGTCTCTCCATATTTTTACCAACTCCTTATCACTCCAAAACTCCCTTTATCTCTCCAAAACTCCCCCAAGAAGTATTCTCAAAACTAAAGTTTCCTTTATGAGGGTAGGGATGTATTTCCAACCCAAATGTAAATCCATACCTATATAGAAACTAATTGTAGGAGGCTTCCAAAATAGATATGAGGATAATTCCTCCCTCTTCTCATACAATATTCCAAAACCCACACCCCTTAAGGGTGGTGGAGGAAAAATGAAAAAAACAACAACATGTCGTTTCCACAATTAACAATACACAAACATGTAAGGTAAAATAAAGTAAAAACATAAGTATATAAGGTCCTACCTTGTACTCCACAAGCCAAATCCAAGAGTGTTTTCCAAAATATCTAAAGTCTCCCCCAAGCTTCTAATATTTTCCAAAAAGTTATCCAAGTAAAATAACCCCATGTAAAAAGAAGTGAGAGGGTAAAAAATAAAGAAGCTACCCAAAACAAGAAATGGGAGGGTGAAAAATGTCACCCTCCACCAAAACCCAAACCAACCAACTGTCCACAAAATTTCACCAAAAGGGAATAAGGGAAAATTCAAAATTATCCCGAAGTAATCATGAGAGGGTTTCCCAACATCAAAGTTCCCATAAGAGGAAGTGTTTGTTGAGTGGAAAATTGGCTAATGAGCCTCATTTTCATTGGAAAGATACCAACCACCAATATGGATGGGGTTAGGGCCTCTTTTCCATGCAAATGAGGTCCATTGCTTACCATACACCTTTCTTAAATAGCACATTTTTCCCATATACGAGTTTTGGAAAAATGTGGAATTTAGGAGGGGAAAACAAGCTCACTTGATCCATGATTAGGTGGCCTAATTCCACCCAACCCAACACATAATCCCAAAACCAAAAGAATATTCTATAACTACATGGCAAGGGGTAACATTTAACATTAGCTAGAAATAAACCAAGGAAACATAATAAATTAACAGGAGCTAAGTACATAAATAGTCATCACCATGATGGAGAGGAAAGGTTAGGTTCACAATTTCAAATCAAAGCAAACCAACACAAAAAGGAACAACATGAGAAAGGGATGTCATAATTGATAAGAAGAAGAGGTTTGGCCATTAGGCCTTTTGTGCTAAGTGGTGTGTGTTCCCTGAGTCCCACATTATTCTCATGATAATTTCTTATCACCTACACACTCAATGCAAACATCATATATGCCCAATATGATAACAAAATACAACACTATCATATACATCAAAATCAACATCCATACAAGTCACACTAAACTAGCAGTATATCATAACATGAATCATCCATTGAATGAAATGATATAATCATCATAAATCAAATATGGATCCAATATCAATAACAAAGCATGTCTATAATAACTCATGATATCATCGTCATAACATAATATTTGATAAATGAATAGTGGCATCGTGTGCCTCATAGCTAACCTGTGCATAAGAGTTAGCATCCTAATGCTAGCAATACGATGTCATGAATAATGTCATATAAAAATAATGTACTAAAGCAGTAATATCCATATCAAACAACAATATCATGTGATAATGTCCCATCAAAACAACAAAATAAGCAATAATATCCCTTTCATCTTGATAGTATATATACGGTGAGTCACACATGACCGAGAATAATAAAGTCTTGAAAAAGGTGGGAACTAGATAGCGTTGATCCTATTTCATGTCTACATGTATTTAAAGGATTTAATATTCTTTAGGGACATCACTCTTTTATCATGTTAATTTTGTATGAAAATAATATCATGAACAATTTGTACACTTTATCTACATATATTTATAATACATGACTTTGCAAAACTTGGTGCTTGCTTTACCTAAGTTGTCTTGTGAAGATGGTTTTTCTAGAGTTTTTATACTTGAAAAACATCATCGAGATCCTTGTCTCAAATGTAAGGTTTTGTTATCCACTATTCCCCTTGATTTTTACATAGTGAACTCGTGAGCTTTCACACTCTTTTTTAGGATCCATATATGTTCTCACATTCATTGATGAATTCTCATGTTGAACTTGGGTGTACCTTCTAAAAAATAAGAGTGAAATATTTTTGACTTTAAGGTATTCAAGGAATTTGTTGAGAACCAATATTTATACCATTATAACACCCCTTAAATATCTCATAAAATTAGTAACAAAAAAATCGAATATCTTTCTTAATTTATGATTAAGTAAAATTTATCTCATATTATATCGTGAAATTAATTTACCCATATAATATTTATTGAATCCTACCACTAAAAAGAATATATAGATCATTATTGTTCATTTCACGTAAATAATGGTTAACCATTGGTGAAATTATTGAGAATATATATTAGGGTTATTTTATCCCCAATAAAAATCATTTTGATTTCTTGCATTTTGAGGAACAAATTCCCTAACCAATCTATTTTAGAAATAAATTTTATTGTAAATGGCCAAAAACATTTTTTTCTACACATTTTCTAAATTTTAATTGGCACATATATTTCATTGTTTTTGTAGTTACCATATGGATGCATTTTCCTTCATACAATCTATAATAATGTCTCCGACTTGAACAACCACATGAATTCCTTTGTGTTTCCAATCGGGTAATTTTTTACACTTTCGTGTATTATTTTGGTTTTTGCATTACATTTTTCAATATCATATTGTTTTTAAAGGTTTGCATTCATATTTTTTTAAGGTCTTCAACACATGGACTAAAAATAATCAAAATTTTCTTCAAGAAATCTTGATTTGTTGGTTGTTATCGAGGATTCTATTAATTTAAAATAACATATGTTATTTATATTTTTGCATGTATGGATTTCATTTTGTTCATTTCATTTAGGGTGAGGTATATTGCATGATGTTTTTCTCGTGTAATAGCTACTGAGATGGAGACATGCCATTATGTGGTGCTTAAAACCTAAATTTGTAACCATCAACCATCGTTGCTTGTTGGTTTGATGTTCAATCCAAATCAGACCTAGACCAAGTGCTTTAAAAAATTGACATGATTATTTTGTTTTTTTAATATGTATGATTATTTATTTAAGGCTTGTTTTTATCTATGTTATTTTCCATATTTTTAAGTGATTAGGAAGAAGTGCTAGTCAAAAATATCTCTAACAAAGTGGTTTTTCATGATTTTCTGGTTTCTTTTATTTTATGTTTTTTGGTTATAGCAATATAAATATACATATATTATTTTTCACTTAGGATTGGGTTTAAATTTTCTCAACTATCATCACATCATTTTATTATATTAAGGTTTTATTATTTTGGGTAGTACAAATCCATATCCAAGTAATAGTATTTTAAATACTTTGACAACATTTACTTTAAAAACTTAAGATCTTAAATAAAACATAGATAGATATAAGTGCACTTGTTAAGGAGATTGAGTATATGAACATCATTTAAATAAAGACCTACTGACATCAGAAACTAGATTCTAGAATAGACATTGATCAAGATGAGGCACATTTAAATAGTGTGAAAAAATCATAACATTTGTATGAATGCTTCTTCATATATTGCTCCGACATCATTGGCCATTTGTACATGCACTTCAATAATTATTGTTGGTACATTGTTTATTTTCCACATAGAGTTAATGTTTCACATCCAAAAATCCATTGTTACATTATAATAACCATTAAATATTGTTCTAAACATGGTGATAATGCAAAATATAAAAAAATTACAATCTCAGCCATGTTTGATTCAGATTACATGTTAAAGTATATTCTATAGAAATGTAAGTATTAAGAGAGTTGTATCAAGTAATTCCCATATTCATCATGAATTTTATGGAATGGGTTTTTCTTTGCTCCGCATTTTGCTGATATGATTATCTCTCATAGATGAAATTATGTTCATAAGATCTACATATTACTTATTTTATAAATCCATGAATATTGATAATAGGTACATTTTGCATGTTTTTTTAAGTCATGAATGTTGAATAAGAAAAAATAATTAATACTAGTGGTTTTTCCATTAAAACAATATGTGTGTCGAGTCTTCATGATCAATTGTAAATTTTTTCATCTAACAAATTTGACAAGGAATTAAATATGCATAATTTGTAGAATAGAAAATGATACATTAAAAAATAGAAATAACATTGAATACATAATTTACATGGGAAAAATATAAAAGGTAAAAAAACCAAACACAAAAAGCATTGTCCACTTTTATTAATATTGAATAACATAAACCTAGTTATATTATCTCCCTTCCACTTCTTCTTACAATTAATCTCATATAGTGATTTCTATATATCCCCCAAAAATTATCCATACGAGAAAATTATTTATAAAGAGAGTGAAAATTTATAACCATAAAGATCTGTATTGTTTCATAAATAGTTAAATTAATAGGTAGTTATAGTTATATATTTATATTAAATTTAATAAGCTAAATATAAGATCAAATATAAAGATTCAACCTTTTATAAGTTAAAATTTAGGAACTAATGTATATTTTTAAATGGGGACACACTATGCATGTACCCACAAACATTAAATGTTTCAATACTCCCCTTAAATTTTTAGTGGGGACACAATCCTTACCATTTTTACTATATAAGAAATTTCAAATTTCACCTTATTATTATAGGAATTACAAAGGGATATATACCATCATCACCTTTTTTATTAAAGAAGGAATTACAAACATACATTCTCATGGAAGGGTTTTACAGTTATCACCTTTATAAAAATCCTCACATCATATATGATCATATGAGGTTAGCTTTATTAAAGGAATAAAAATAATATCCCTAAGTTCCTCAGAAAATTTCATACATGATGTCCTATATGAGTTTTTAGAGTCTTTTACAATACAAAGAATATCGATAACAAAACACTTCATTGGGTTCTCTTGTACACTTTTATAGGGTGGTTTATACGAAGCCTTTCTACAATATAAAATAATCATAGATAAGAAAGATATAACGAAAAAAATAAGAGGTGACATTTTCATACACACTCCCCTTAATGGAAACTTTAAAATTATGATAATTTATCAAAACTTACAACATTTCACGGCACATAGGGGCTCCATGAATATATTTGCAACTTGATCTTCATGTAATAAGTCTACCATATGATCACCTAGTTTAGATTTGGAGATAAAAGTATTCCAAATGATCATTTGATTCAAATTCTAGCACATGATCTTTAGATTCGTAGGTTGTGATCAAATTCTTCCACATGATCATTAGATTTAGAGGTAGAGACAAAATTCACCGGTGAGGACTTATTCGGAATGAAATGCACATTAATATTGATACGATCCATTAGTTTATGTTGAACTTGATTGTTCATAATAGTTATATACTTAGGCTATCACATAGGAGTGGATTACTTCTATCAACATCGATAAGAAATTCTACCAATGTAATTTCAGCCACATGGCTTCTTTAATTACTATTATATAACTTCTACGCTCTATTTTAACATAAGAGATATGTAATTTTGGTTATTGTTTCAAGTGATATAAATTGTACCAAACTTAAAAAACATATCCAAAAATAGTTTTTCTATAAAGCACATCACATCAAGGTTATAATCACAAAACAACATATAACTTGGCATCATTAGAGACCTAATAATATAAACAATTTTTTTATTAGTTTTAAGATTTTTAATCCATTTTATAATTATCATAAAATAAATTATGTGTAAATGTTATAAGTAACACTTACGGTAAATAAATATCAGGCTTTGTAATAGTTATATAGATTAACCTACCAACAAGTTTCCAATACAAGATATGATACTACATGATTTTTTTATTATGGCCATGCCAAGGGGTGTTGAAAGAAAATCAAGGTAGCATTATGCTTTATAAAATAATAAAAATAGTGTACCCTTTTTTAAATATTATAGAGCTATGATGTATCTTAAGAAGTATATAACTTTATAGAGTAGTTTAGTCTTTTATAGAGTTCAAAACTCGATTTACAATTTTAGGTAGTGTATATGTTCTAGTTACCAAATATCTCTTTCAATAATACAAAACCAAATATATCATACATTACCAATTAGGGTAAATGAAAATTTGAGATAAATTCATAACAAGAGTGTTTTCCTAAAATAATTTTTACAAAAATTTCAAAGCCATGTTATTCTACCTAATCTAAGAAAAAGGTTTGAATAGTAATTCAAACTACTGAAATTGTTTTTGAAATATTTTACCATGAAAATGGTAATATTAATATTATCCAAAAATCATACAAGTTATATAACTTGATCTATAAGTGTTTTTTTAATTATCCTAAAAATAATGGACCACATAATGGTCTAACAACATCTTGTTTAATTAAAAATACGCTAACAATATATCATTATCACATTCAAATTATGTCACCCTAGAGTATTTTCCAAAATTATTGATTCTCACAATAAAAACACATATCATTAAAATATTCCATTTGAAGTAAAATTTGACAATCAAAAGATGAAATTTCATTGATTCTTAAATAATTAAGGTAGGGTCACCTTTTATGGGTATTTTAAAAAATATACAAAATTATTTTCCATCATAAGTACAACATATTGCAATCTAATGGGTGATATGAATTTGTGACAATGTAAATATTTATTGTCAGATAACCTTCAAAAATTTGAAAGGTAAGCAATGAGTAAGCAACAAAGAAGTGAACATAAATGTGGAACTATAGGTGAGAAAATTAGAAAAGGTTAGGGAATATCATATTTTAATAGCATATCAAAATTAAATGCAATTGATATGACCATATTTTTATAATATTGGGAGATTTCTAGTGATACCATTCTTCTTTTATTTTTGGAAAAAAATTCAACAATGAGTAGGAGTGTAAGAAACAATTTCGATTTTCTCGTAAGATAACACTAACATGGATTATTTTTATTGAATTAAGTGTGCCATAGAGGGATAATACTTTTATGCAACAATTAAAAGGTGCAAAAACTTAAATTTTATTAATTTAAATATATCTTTAGAATATATTTTTGAATTTTCAACATTTACAATGGAAAATAAATAAAAATGTGAGCTGTAATACTTACCATGTTATGGTTTTGTGACACCCAATGTTTACAAAAGTTTAGAAGATAAGGGATTATCATGTGTATTATGAGGAATTCTCCTATGAATAAGGCACTCCATTATAAGAACATACTAATTTCCAACATCTATTCATTTCAGTAAAAAAACATTTTTATAATTAAATTTTGACGTAGTAATTATATGAAATCATATGTACCATTATATACACGCATGCATGCATACACACACACACATACACACACACACAAACAAACACACATGTACACACACACACACACACACACACACACACACACACACACACACACACAAGGCTCTCCCAAACATAAGTAAATATTGATTTGAATCATTAACCTCACTGCAATTCCTTTATAAAACTCATATTGTCAAACTTGTACCATATAGATATGCAAACATATATATATATATATATATATATATATATATATATATATATATATATATATATATATATATTATAAAAATGAAATCAATTATTAATAAATTAAATAAAAAATTGATACATACATACATACATACATACATACATATATATATATGTATGTATGTATGTATGTATGTATGTATGTATGTATCAATTTTTATTTAATTTATTAATAATTGATTTCATTTTATAATTATTTTATAATAAAATAGGTATGATTTTGGGTTCAAACCATTGAAATTTTATCCCACCTAAGACTTTGTATAGTCCCTCTTGCCAATGGCACCATATAGCTCACCACTTATAGAGCGAGAGGAAAAACATGTTATAGTGTTTTTAAATTTTTTTCTTCCTATTCAATAAAAAAACTTAAACCATTCTGTTTGAATTTGGAGAGTGACTAATAAGGCATTTTCAAAAGGTCACTATCAAATCAGGTGATGAGTTAGCATTTTAGGGTTCCCAAATATATATTTCTATTGAGTTTTTAAGCAGTTTTTCCCTATCGAATTGGGTTTTCCAATTTCACTTTTACTTACAAAGAATGGAGGAGAAGTTAAAGTTATCTACTTAATTTATTTCTTTATAAAGTATGTTTTGTTATGGAATCACCAAACTTAATAACTCATCTTGGGGTGAGTTAAATTTTTCCACTCATGAAACTTGATCTTCGTAACATGGAGTCCTTTGGTTACATGTACAAGTGATATTTCATCCCATTCGGTCCTTTGAAACACATGTCAAGCCCATGCCCATTCCTTTGCTAACACTCAATCGTAAGAGGAGATTTTATTTTCATTGTGATTAATTTTGGGTTACTTCCAAACATCTTGCTTAGTCAATTAACAAGGTTTGTTGAGTTGCATGCAAAAGAGAATGTTTGTTAACTCAATATAGATGTATGGTATAAATGATGTTGCTTGACACAACTTTATTTTATGATTTATAACAATTTTTATGATTTTTATATGGAATTTTTATATGCCCAGAGTATTGAATCTTCTATCAACTTAAAATATAGTAATAATGTTGATCTAGAATAGGATTTCTGAAAATCTATTTTTAGAAATTTCCATGAGATTTTAGTATTTTACATTTTTAGGGATCTTCAGAGCATTTTTGGGCTTCATAATCTATGAAAAAATCCAATATGTTATAATCATAGTGATGTTTTTAAATTTCATTCTATCATATTTCCAATAGATCCCACGGTTTGTAAAGCTGGGTCAATGGGCTAGGAGATATGACACCAAAAAGTATCAAAAAATATAATAATAATAATAATAAGATAGACCTCGAACCTTTCGACTTTAGTCTTTTCAGATCCATCCCTATGGTATATATAGATGGTCTCCATGTAGGATGACCTTTGGTTCCCCTTTGGAACCCTTCATATTTTATTTTTAGTATTTTTTCATATTCTCTATTTTATTGTTAGAAAGCAACTTGTTTTAAATAAAGAGATATATCTCGAGCATAAATATATCTTATAGAGTTTTCTAGTTTGTATACATTTGGAATTTTTGTTGGTGTGAGTCATTTTCCATGCCACATTGCAGGTCATATCACTTAGGTGAGGTCATAGGTCTAAGTGTAATTTTAGGGGTCATCATTGGATTCCCTTATGTGTTAGTCTATCATATGTGTCATTGAGTTACTTCCATTGGGAATGTAAATACCCCTCTCCACTTGAGAGCTCATGATTTCAGCATTGGGGATTACTCAACTCCATCTCGTATGTACACCATTTCAGATCTATGAGATGGATGAGATGTTGATTTTTAATCATTCTTCCATTTTTTGGAATCTTTGCATTCACCTATGGTTGATGCTCACTCTTCATCGAGATATCATCACACTTGCTGGTTTTCACAATATTCGATGTTCATGCCATCCTGCATGATCCTTTTTCTTCATGTTTTAACATTCTCCCTTATGGTATCGAGTGCACGTTGTCCGGATTTGTGCAACTCTATTCTTTTCATGTTTTTTGGCTTTATGTTTGTGATATACGGGTTTCTTGAGCATTCATCATAATGAATATTCCTTACATGCTCTATTTGCATTGATTTCAAGGTTTTAAATATTTTTCATGGTTTCTATTCATTTTTCAAGTTTTTTTTTCGTGTTTGTGGTCTTACACAATTTCTTGGGGTTGCATGCATGTTTTGAGGTATTCAAGGTGCAATTTTAACATTTTATTTCAGAGTTCTATTGATGGTTTTGGATGTTTCAAGGTGGTGGTATGTTGTCTGGACTAACTCAAGCCCATCTCGCTTGAAATGGGAAATAAACTATCCTCATAACTTAACGCCCCTTCCTTTTGAACCACCGGTTGGCTTGATTTTATTTTTTCATGACGTTTTTTAAATTCTTAGACATGCGTGTTCAAATGCTTCATGCTTAGCATGACATGATCATGTTTTTTCTACTTTGATATTTGACCGCTCAGATTCGTTCCTTCCAATATCAAATTTTGGCACTTACACTTGTGTTCCTTCCCATGTACATTGGCTCGGCATCCTATTTCTTTTTGTCCTACATTCGTGCCACCATTGCCTCATTGGGTTTCCCTTTACATTTCTAATTTTACATCTTGAGCTCTCTTTTTCTTCTACTCGACGTTTCCCATAGTGTTTGGCTCCCCTATGTGCATGTGTGTTGTGATTCAATCATTTCCTCCCATGCACTACGTTCATTAGCTTGATCATCTTGATAGCATATTCTCTGACACAACTCATCATGTGTCTCACACTCCGGTTTTATGCTCTATAACTCATGGTGACCAGATGCATGGAATTACCTTCCTTAGTGACCAACTCGTAATAGCTCCTTCACGTGCTTGACATGGCATTGATCGTGTGCACTCTCCAACAATCAACTCCTCTTCAACGCATTACCCAATTCGATCTCGACATAGTGTTCCAATCACTCAAGAAGACCCTAACTCAACTTTCAACTTGATGGCTTTCCCACTCTTTCGGTGACTCCACTTTCCGGCTCCCATTGTTTCCACATGTAGCTCTCAACCCGGTCTCCTTGACGTATGAGCTACCTTTTCTCTAACTCATCATGGCTTACTCGGCTAAAACTCCACATTGTGACCCACTATCTCTTTATGTCATTGATCTCCACCTCGGTGATCTCTCACTCATCTTGCTTGCAACTCACCTCACTGACTCAAGTGCTCACTCGTCACACCCAACTAGCCGTACAACCACCTTGGGTCGGGCTAGCTCACCGACGATCTTATCCATCCTACCCAACTCACCGAGTTGACTCGGCCATGTCACCTCCACCCAACTTGGTATACATCCCTCTAACTCATGAAGTCACTACTTTTCAGCTTCAAGCTATTTCCATTTGCTCACCCTTTGATCTCCTAACACCCCGTTTTGACCCTATTTTGGAATTTTTACTCCTTTTCCCACCATTTTACCATTATATGGCCATGTAAAGTGGGAGAACATTTAAAATTCATTGTACTTAGGGGAGTGAATTTTTTTCGAGCCCCTTGTATAGGGTTATTAGGATTTCTTGACCACCTTTTCTAGTTCATTGCATTGTAGTGCTCCTCTCCTCCTACGGCTTATGAGTGCGTCCACCACATCCTTGTGGAAAGAGAGCCTTCTCATTTGCATTGTGAGACACATTTTCTCTCACACTGAGCATTGTACCCTTGTATTTATTTTCACATTTTGTGTTTGATTGTGTGTTATTCCTCTTCTTCCGAGTAGGACTTCATTGTGGCCTCCACTCTTACATGAATTTTGAACTACTACAAGGTGAGTGGTAAACTATCTGACATCACATGAATGTACCCTATTTTAATCATGAACTAATTATAAAATTTTGTAGATAGGGGTTATCATTGTTCTTCTCGGGTGTTGTATTATACGTAAACATACTCTTGGTTGATTCTAACGTCTTGCCTTCTTGTGCACCTTGCACTTTTCACTTCCACATCATGGAGGATACTCTTTTCATACTTGAGTGTCATAGGATCACTTTACACCCTCAAAAATTCTTCTTCGGAGAGATAACTACACATCATGGCGTGATTCCATAGAACACTACTTCACCTACAGATGTCTTACATGTTTCTTTCTTGGGCCAATTCCTACACCCACCGATTCTAGTCTCGCTTGAGAACTTTCTTAATGCTTACGACCATGTTGTTAGTCAAGTGATGTTATCTATCACTAGACCTCTCCGCATTCATGTGGCATACTCAAATCCTCCCCACCACATCGGAGAATCTTTTAGTCCCTATTTGGAGACCGTACGTACCCAAAATTGTAGGGTAATGCACCTGGAACAACATAACACATGCCCCAATGATGATACAGGTCTCCTCGCAAGGTGTTCGGGATCTAGAAAATCTCTCCAAGTATGTGTTAACATCCCACATGTCCCGCTTAGCCCCTGCATGCTTTGTTGTTCTCTTTTCCCCTCTTTTTCTTTGCATTTTGTTCTTCAGTTATGAAACCGCCGCCTGATTGGGTGGCGGTCTCGTGACCGCCGCCTAGGTAGGGCGGCGGTCCTATAACCGCCGCCCTGCTTAGGGTGGCGGTCCTTCATGCATTTTCCATAATGTTCTTTTTAACGTGACTCACGTAAATTTCAACGTTTACCAGCTTTTTTCACCGCCTTTTCTTGTATTTATGATTCTGGTTCCCTGGAATAGTGTTTTGGCATTGTTTATGGTTTAAGAGATCAATTTGGTTTTTACCTTTGGGTAAATGGAATTGCTATAAATAACTAGCTTGTGCTTAAGCAAATGCCCCCTGAAATTTTCCTTTGAATTTCTCATTTCAATAGTTTAGCCTTTCAATTTTTGCTTAGGATTCATAGTTTCATTTGTTGTATGCATGGTTAGTATTGTTTAGCTGTTAGAAAGCCACATATCCTCCTTGTGCAAATGTTGTTATTATTTCATCCAATCAATTGGAGTAGGATAGTTTTCTTTTCAAAAGGAAGCCATTAAAAGTTGCAGGTTTTGTTCCTCAAACATGATAGTTTCAGGTTCTAGACGTTTTATGTTGCATGACTCGCAATAAATCCCGCTAGGAATTACATAAGCCAAGCTCTGTACTCTTGTGCTATCCCTCTCCTACTCGCATTGTATTCAATCTGTATCCTAAGCTACCATTGCTCCAATATCTACTTCTATTGATGCTAGCATTACACGCTTTTCTGGGTCCACGTGAGCATGAAGGAACGAGGAGATCACACTGAGGGGACAAGGTCACACACCATTGGATTTTCCACTATTCTGCAGAATCTAGGTTCTAGCTTTCAAAGTTCTAGTTAAAAGCATATCAAATAGAGTAGCCAATCATTTCATTTCAGTTAATTTTACTTTCGATATTTCTAGGGAAGCTATGGGGATTGATAGTTTCTAAGAAACTATGATTCACTCCTCACTTCTGAGGTAGGATCGAGATTCTTTCAAATAGAGTAGATCAGTTATCAGGTTATTTAGAATATATCTACAAATTACATGACAAGTCGCTATACTCGGTTGCTTTGTTTGTTTTAATTACATTATTAGTTTAGTTGTCAATTTTAGATATATTAGATAATTTCTCTTTAAAATCTATTCAGTAGTTTATTAATAAGTATCAGACTTAGAAATATACATAGATATATCTTGCATATTTAGTTTATTCTATCATTAGTTAGCTTTATATCGTCTTCTTTTGTATGACAATCACGGGACCTAGAGAGCCCAAAGAATACGTATTCGAGCCAATCGTGCCTCAATCCAATATTATTACAGCAATAAATGATATAGATCAGAACCTTAGAATCCAAATCTTCCAAACAATAGCAGAATTACAACAAATCAGCTCACAGTTAAGCGGGTTAAATATAGAAGACGACCAAGCGCACACATTTTGGTCAAATCAGCCAAACTACAGATTACCCTAGATAAATATCTGCATGACTGTAGAAGGGATTGAAAGAGAGAAAATGTTTGGTTGTGACCCTTTGGTCCCATAGCCAGACGCAGGAGACACTCTCACAGACATAGATACTAGCTTAAGAATTTAGGTCGCAGGAACGCCTGTGAGATACTTGAGAAGATTACTGTTGTTAATTCGAACATAGAGGCCTTAAAGGCATATGACTATTGGATACTAGGGATCGGGTTCGATCCCGCACATGACCGTAGAAAATCCACAACAACCACGAATCTATGGTTGTGACCAACAAATCTCACAACCAACGAGTCCACAAAGTCAATCAAGCATAGATGCTAGCTTACACACATTAGTATTCAGATCTAATCCACTTCTACCTATCATCATCACATAATTATCCTTGTTAGACATAATAGCTAACAAAGCTAAAGATTTATGGACTAGACCACAGAATCGACCATAGAATCCGCTATATATCCATCATCCATCATATGACCCTATCTGGAGACATACACGAAACCATCCTAGGTCATTTTCCACATATCCCACAACCTATAGATCGGATCATGCCAGAGCTCGATATTGATTGGAGCCTTCGAGCAGTCATCCTTTCCAACTGATCTATCATGCCAGTTTAGGTTAGGAGGGCCTTCTTTTCCTTAGATTCGTAGATTCCACTAGTGTGTGTCGAAGACATAAGATTGCTTGACTAAGTTTGTTTGTTCCCCATGCATATTCCATCCCCACTGGTTGTCTTGGCATGACCTCTGGAGGTCAAGTACGAGGAAGAGTTATTTATAGATTCCCATTCTCGCTTGTCACTTTTCCATCATACAAAATTGGTGAACCCAACGTGAAAAACACATAGTGCTTTCACTATTACCTCTTTCTTCCACCTTCCCTCCTTCCCATTATTCTACGGGTATTCATATACCCCTCGAATATGTCGGGATTCGATGCATATGACAGACCTCTCCTAGGTCTTGAGGCATACTACATGTAACTGAATAGACAGTCATCACCCTTGCTCTCATTATGGGGTGACAATTATTCAGCCAACCGGTTGTCAACACAAACTCCACCTCCAAGGACTAGATATAGCTCATCTTTCCAAATAGAGGAGTTGGATCAGCTCACTCAAACACAACAAATAGAGCCTTCAGGCTTGAACAATATGACGTTCACAGGAGAATCTAGTTCATCTCCTCAGGTGCTTCTTAGACCACAAATTAGTAGACAATCAGATCCATACCCGGTTTTAGATGATGAGCATTCAGTGCGTTATGCCAGGAATGAACAACGCTCTCGGAGTATGTACCCACCTATAGGAAGTTTACAAACACAACCTGAGGTCTCATTTCAAGAAAATACCTCCATGCCACTACATATAGGAAATGCCCTTAGGGAAACTTGGCAGGGAAATGATCAATTCATAGCGGGATATCACATGCCTATACAACATCAGGATATACAACAAATGCCACTAAGGAAAAATACCATGACTTCACCGAATGAAGTCATTTTGACTTTAATAGAAAAGGTTAGGGGATTAGAACTTGCTCAAGCAAATCAAAATTCTCAATTCATGCAGGTAGGAAGTTCCAATCCTCCACACCATCCTAGCCAAGTAGACCTCCTCACAGGAATAGGCACGTTGGGCATGCCTCCTCAATATTCACAACAAATGCCAACTAGAACCGCCATTTCTAATACCGTTCCAGTACCTCCCGGTCTAGTACAAAATAATTCATTCCTAGACAATCCCCCTTCATACTTAAACATGTACTCCAAATCACCATAGGGAGATATGTTCTTCTCTCCTGGCATGTTTTCTCAACCACAGGGGTTTCCTTATGCCCCTACCAATGCATACGCTACGCCCTATCAACAACCCATTCCACCACCACCCCTCAGCAGGCACCATCAATGGTCAAAACCTACGCGATAGGGACTTATTCAGAATATTTGAAAGAACCCTTAGAATTTACCATACGAAGCATCATGCTTCCAAGACCTCTTCTTGATTTACCCAAATACAAAGGGGAGGGAGACCTAAACGCACATATCAAAGCCTACGCCATAACCATTCGAGAACTGCTCCCTTGGGATGGGGTTGTTGCTAAAATATTCCCCAAAACCTTGGAGGGCATCGCCCTTGATTGGTATTATAGAATACCTGAGGCTTCCATCCATTCATTTAAACAACTCATTTCAGAATTCATTAAGGTGTTTGACATGAACAAACTATTGAGAACATGAATCAGGGAATTCTTGCACATTAAGCAAGAACACAATGAATCTGTCACTCATTTTATCCAGAGATGGCATACAGTCCTTTATTCTTCAGCCAGTGCTCCAAACATGGACCAAATGGAACTATGTGATTTATTCCTTCATTCTCTTAGTAGAGAAGTGAAGGAAGAAGTCCATAAGTTCCCAGTAAGGACTTACAATGAAGTACTTGAGAGCACTCTTCGAATAGATCAAGTGACAATAGATATTGGTCGCAAGTCGTATGGAGCAAACGGGAGGTTAATCACCTCCAACCAGAATACTATGACTTACCCTACTACCACAAATGTCAATCAAGGACCTAAAGTCCTTAATAAAAATCATGGAGTGACAACAGATGGAGTAACTGATCAAGCTAAAAAGGTAAATGTTGTGAATACTCCACCACTAATGAACAACCAACGAAACAACAACTTTACCCCAACAATCAATACAGTGGATTTTAATCATCCACAACAACAACAACAACAACAACGAAAAAACCTTACAAAGGGTCCAAGCCAAAACTCAACTGGATATCAAAACCAAAACCAAAACCAAAAACAACAAATGCAAAACTTTAATCCTAATAGGAAATGGTTTGATCAGAGTTTTGGGCCACAATATGCACCAAGCCAGCAACCTAGGAATTACAATCCTAACTCATATTGTGGTTTCCACAAAATTTGAGGCCATGACACTAGAACGTGCCATGACTACAATAAATTCATGCAATGTTTGCTAGAGGAACAAAGACAACTTTTCATAGATATGTTCTTGGCAGATCCTGCATCACCAACACCAAATACTTTTACAGGGGTAGTTTCCCCTCAAAATGCACCCCTCAAAATCTTTAATGATCCGCTCCCAAACCACAATAACAACAGGTTAAATCCAAATGGGACAAATAAGGGCATAATGACAGGAAACAATGATCATGAAGCCTCGACTTCACTAAATCCATTAGTTGCACCACAATTAGGAAGTCAGCCGTGACCCAAGATAGTTAGTTTAGTGGAGTTAGATGCCGAACTACCCATGGAAGCTGTAACAAGGACACGAGAGTATTCCTCTCAGCCAAGTCCAAGTTACTTGCCAGAGACAGATAACATCCAACAAATATTAGTAAAACCCATGGGTGCCTACAATTTAATTAGTGATCTAACAAAAACCTTCTCACACATTTCTTTTTTGGACTTACTGAAGAAATCTCCTGCCCACAGGGCTGCTCTTTTAGAGGCATTATGTTTAGGTCATTTAATTAACATCACTCGACCTCCCGAAACACAGGTAAACCATATAGACTTTGATATCCACCCTCCAGGATATCCGGATAGGGATATCGATATTATATTCGAAATAAACAAAATGCCAATAGATGCTAAGATTGCACACAGAGGTGATCTAGCCTTACATTTGCAGGTATGGGTTTATAACAATTATGTGAAGCATGCAATGGTTGATGATGGGGAAGCGGTTAACATAGTCCCCTTCTCTTTCCTTCAAAAGCTAGGGTATGGAGAAATGAATTGTTCCACGACTCAAAATACATTAAGAGGCTATGATAGCCTTAAAGCCACATCGATTGGAACTATAATACTACCGGTCACCTTAGGACCCAAAACAATCCTGACTGAGTTTTATATTATAGATCGGGAAACCAACTATAATATGATCCTTGGCCGACCATGGATACACCATATGAAGGCAATCCCTTCTACATTATTTCAAGAAGTAATATTCTTGCATTTAGGAAAGGTGTTCATAGCCAAAGGCGATCCAAAGCCATTCGATATACACCTAGCTGACTTAAAGAAAAGACCAAGTGTTCACTCAGAGTTTGAACTCCCAACAAACCAACTTAATAAACCCACCGACACAAAACCGAAGAAAAGTTGGTACCTACAATAGATCTTGAGACTATGAGCCTAATCAAGACTATCCCAACCCTCAAGGATGAGGCTAACATTGTAGAAATAGTATCGTTAGGAACTACTACAAAAATTATCGAATTATTAGAATAGGATCTACCGATGTTCCTACCATTTGATTCTGTAGGCATGGGATATACCCTAGGTGTTGGTTCTCTTCCAGCAGAGGATCTCTGCATGGTAGAAGTAACCGAAGTAGAAGATGTTAACACAACAAATATCCCAACATCCATATTCCCAGCTAAATATTGGACTCTCCATTTCGATGGAGCTAGATGTCATTATGGAGCTGGGGCAGGTGTAATCTTTGCTTCTCCCGAGGGAAAAATCCTACCATTTTCCTTTAAACTAAATTTTGAATGTACAAAAAATGGTGCTGAGTATGAAGCCCTCCTCCTTGGAATCATCTTAGCTAAGAGGATTGGTGTTAATAACATCAGGGTATTAGGAGACTCACAATTGGTAGAAAACTAAGTCTCTGAGGTGTATGAAACCAGAGCTGAGCACTTACAGCTCTACAAAGCAGCTTGTTTTGGATTTGAGAAAAGAGTTTGACTTCATATCAATTGAAGCAATCCCACGAGAACAAAATCTTCTCTCTGATTCTATAGTAACCTCAGCATCACGCTTCACTCCAAACAACGAGTTGGAAGGTACCCGTTTCATGGTATCCCTTCGTACTGAACCATTGGTAAAAAAAATGTCAAACCCTCTTTTAACGAACATAGATGAGAACAAGTCTACTATCCTAGACCACATTGATAGTGATAGAGCCACTCTAGATTACTTAAACACCTATGCAACACTACATCTCACCCATCATGTGATAGATTTGTCCTTAATCCCACATTCATCTTCCTACTTTGGAAATCCCATGATAGAGCTTCCCCCACAAAAGGAACTCAACATATACACAGTAGAAAATGGAGACGATCTGGAATTACTTCCAGCCCCGCCTGAGTTTGAAGAAGGTAACGCTTCTTTAATCGAAGAAACAATTGATATTAACATCGAACAGAGGAAGACCCAAGGATCTTGAAACTAGGATCTTCGCTAACTCTAAGAAAGTAGAAATGCACATTTGAATCCTCAAAGAACATCAGAAGGCTTTCACATTTAATTATAAAGAAATGACAGGGGTTGCACCACACATCGTGGTACATAATCTCATCACCAAATCAAATGCAAAGCCAGTTAAACAAAAATTGAGATCAATGAAACCCAAGGTAGCTCTCATGGTAAAGGAAGAAGTAATGAAACTCCTCCAAGTAGGATTCATCAAACTAGTCGATTATTCTCAATGGATATCTAATATCGTTCCCGTTCTAAAAAATAATGGGAAGATACACATTTGCATAGATTTTTGAGACATTAACAAAGCGTGCCCCAAGGACGACTTCCCATTACCATCCATTGACGTCATCATTGACACAACAGCTGGCTTTGAGCTTTTGTCTCTCATGGATGGATTCTTAGGATACAATCAAATTAGAATATCTAAACAAGACCAAGCCAAAACCACGTTTATAACTCCTTGGGGAACCTATTGCTACGTTGTTATGCCATTCGGTCTCAAGAACGCTGGTGCTACATACCAACGGGAAATGACATACATATTTCATGATCTTATTCACAAAATCATGGAGTCCTATGTAGATGACTTGTTGGCCAAGGCCAGGAAGTGTTGTGATCACCGGAAGTACTCTCGCATCATCCTTTCACATCTAATAGAATACAGAGTCACACTAAATAAAAAAATGCGTCTTTGGTGTGATAGGAGGGAAGCTCCTAGGTTACATTATATCGTCATGAGGGATCGATGTAGACCCAGCCAAAATCCGGGCTGTTCTCAAAATGATCCCACCTTCGGATGAATTTGGAATCAGGTCATTTCTTGGAAAACTCGGTGCAATCCGAAGATTCATCCCCGATTTAAGCTTTGTCATTCATCCAATCAACAATCTACTCAAGAAATATTATAGTACCGATTGGACTAAAGACTGCAACGAAGCTTTCGAAGTTGTTAAGCATTTCCTGTTGTCACCACCCACGCTAATGCCACCTAAGCCAGACCACCCTTTAATCTTATACTCATGAGCTACCAATGTCTCGCTAGCCTGCATGCTAGCCCAAGAAGATGATGACAAATGAGAACGTGTGATCTATTTCATTAGCCGAACGTTGCTCAACTATGAAACACATTATATGCAAGCATAACAAGAATGCCTTGCCATAGTCTTTACAACCAAACGCTTAAGACATTACATGCTAAATCAAGAAACAAAATTCATTGTAAAAATAGACCATTTACAAAATTTCCTCACACAAGGATCCTTGTCCAAAAAGGCTGGACGCTTTATAACCTTAATGGGTGAATTTGAATTAACATTTGTAAATCGAAAATGTTAAGGGACAAATCATTGCAGATTGGTTAGCTGATAACTTGTTACATGGAGGTAATCTAGTAGATCTGGACTTTCCCGATGAATACATATACTACGTCGAAACTATACCTCCCATCTCTGAATGTCCATGGTATACTGATATTATTAATTATATCATGGACCATACTTATCTAGAAGATGCTACACCACAACAAAGAAGGCATTTACGCATTATCATAGCTAAATATGTTATTATAGAATAGGTGCTCTATCGTAAGGCTTTCGATGGAATGCTCCTAAGGTGTGTTGACACAGAAGAATCCAAAAAAATTCTATACGAATCTCACAGTGGCATGTGTGGAGGCCACTTCGGTGGCCATGCCACCACTCACAAAATACACCAGATGGGCTATTTCTAGCCCACTCTAGAACAAAATGCAGTAGAGTTTGTACGCAGGTGTCATAAATGCCAAGAATTCTCCCACGAGATTCACATGCCGGCACAAGCTCTACAACCAATCGCTACTCCATGGCCCTTTTCTATGTGGGGCCTAGATTTGATAGGGAAATTCTCTCCCTCATCTACAGATAGCCATAACTTCATAATCACGGCCACCAAGTACTTTACCAAATGGGTAGAGGCTATGCCTCTTACCACTATACCAGTTTCGTGATCGCCAAGTTCATTTTGAACCAGATCATTTATAGGTACGGTGTCCGCAAATCATTATCTCAGATAATGGTACTTCCTTTAAAAATGATGAGGTCCACGAACTATGTAGTAAATTTAAAATAAGTCATCATACGGCCTCCCTGTATTACCCTCAAGCCAATGGGCAAGCTGAAGCAACAAACAAAACATTAAAGGCCATTCTTCTCAAAATGGTGAAAGAAAACAAAAGAGATTGGCATTTAAAGTTATACCCGGCCTTGTGGGCCCACTGAACCTCAATAAGAACACCAATAGGAGCAACTCCTTTCTCGTTGGTATTTGGAGCAGAAGTAGTTCTCCCACTTGAGGTTGAAATACCCAGTCTCCGCATTTCATTACAAGGGATTCTGGATGAAGAAGCTTATAGAGAAGCACATCTCTCCCAACTAGAAATCCTAGATGAGGCCAGGTTAGATCGTTGAACAGCAGCATAGAGTTTATGTTGACCGGATGTGCCGACAGTATAATAAAAAGGTCTATGAATGAGATATATATGAAGGAGATCTAGTTCTAAGACTAGATAGCCGGATCGATAAAAAGACTGGTGAAGGAAGGAAATTCCGGCCCAAATGGTTGGGCCCATACCGAGTCACGAAAGACTATGGAAATGGTGCATATCTCTTATGTACACTGGAAGGTGAGGAATTCAATGAAACAGTCAATTCCTTGCATCTTAAACGATTCTATGCATAAGCAACCAACACTATTTGTATAATTATATCTACATTGCATCTTCATGTAGTTAGGTTCATTTTGTCCACTTGTTTCATACAATTTTGTGATCAAGGAACTTATTCTCAAAGAAATTCATTACAAACTTCTGATGGTATTGGCATAATCCTTCCAATCATACTTCTTCATTTTCATAACATCATCAACCATTTCAGAATCATTTCATCAAATAAAGCTAGATATGACAAAGTCTTAATGGTAACCATACCAAGGTCTGCATGCTTGTTCTCACTTTTGGTTTCTTCCTAGGATAGGTGCCTTGCCTATGGTCTATTCTAGAAGCTTCATAGTGTCACATCTATCCCATATGTATATCTCTTTGGAAATAAGAACACACTGAAATTTTGCTCAAATAAGCAAGTCAAACATAGATCAAACAGAAAATTTTATTTTTACACATTTCCTTGCCCTACCAACCTTTGGTGATGAGCTTACATCTCTTACTAGTGACGTAGGGTTGGGAAAGGATGGGAATGCCCTTACTCGCCTATACCTTGTCCATGGTGATAAGCCCACGCTTCTTACTAGTAGCATGGGGCAAGGTGTAGGGGGTCCTCTTGACAAATAAACGTTGAAGGTCATAAGCAAACAATTCCAATGAACTTTTGAAATCTTGAGTCAAAAACAAATGAATCAGATGTCCAAAATTCCAAGAGAGTTCAAAACCCTGAAACCCAGATTTTGTCTACCATGTGGCCATCTACGGATCTAAGTCTAGATAAACTACAAAGCAAGTTACATCCCAAACTATGGAGTCACTCGAGTAGAGTAAGCTTGTAGCATCCTAATTTGGTTCCACCAAAGCTTTGTCTATCTCTCATCACTACCATTTCAACACATTTCATGACTTGTTCCCTTTCTAGCTCTCGATGATGAGCCCTCGCATCTTACTAGTTGCGTGGAGTTAGGAGTGGGGCAATTTTATCTGCTCATCATACCAGTTTATCATCACATTTTTCAAAACAAATATGAAGTACCAAAAATTGCTTATAAGAAACTAGAGTTTAAAATCACATTGTGTCTACATTATCATATATCAGCATCACGAAATACAAAAAGAAAGTAAACATTTGTATCATTTGTTCTCCATTGCATACATTCTGAAAACATATAAAATAACATTATAGTTTACATATGGAAAACAAGGTCATAAATATCAAGAGTCTGATCCAAAAAGAATGTATATATATAAACGATCAAGTTTCCTGTACAATGCCATCATGCGCTAAGCATGGTCAAAATGCTCAAAGATCCTGAGAAATACAAAATACATCATACAAATAGTCTAAGAGAGCCAAGTGGCTTCTCAACCCCTATGAGATCCCTCTGAGGGTGCACGTCCATGTCTAGGACTCGGATACGCCGACGCTCTGAGTGCATAGAGGGCTCACAATCCCGAGGAGCAGCTGCGGTTTCACCATGAGAGTAACTCCTCATTAGGTGCTCTACTATCCTGTACCCTACCAGCTCGGTACGGAGGGTGGACACCATCCTGACCACATGCTAGATAGGGGCAAAGACGTCGATATGCCTACCGACTGCTGAAGGCTCCCCTGCATCCATGGATAGCTCGCATGGGTCTTCTCCATAGGGATCATCAGGGTATTAGTACATACCCGGTGAATCAGATCTCGCCACTCATTAGCAGTCTCTGTAAGCAAAGGAGAAAAGCCAATTAGAAATAATCAAGAGATAAAAACAAAAACAAACAAGAGTAGAGACACCAACTAAGACAAATCCTAGCTAAAGACACATTTTAAAAGAGGGATGGTACTCACTGGATCTCTAGGCCTCTAAGGGGATCCTTAGGGTCAACACTACCTACCACAGATGTCGCCACCGACCGAGGTAATCCTCCCGTGGCTGGAGCAACATAACATCCCGCTACGGACCCATCCTCTCCACAAGGCCCGAGAGAGTGGCTCCTCTCGAATCCGAGTCACCCTCTCACACTCTGCTCCGCCGCTCCACTGTAAGATATCCTCGTCATGCCACTCAAGATCACTTGTCCTCTCTCCCCCGACTCGCCGACCTCGGTCTCCTCCTCCTCCGTCTCCCCCGTGAACTCCTCGGACTCAGAGTCTATGTCAATGGGGTCATCACTGCTGTGGGCAAGACCACCGGTGGCAATCTGAAGTAAGGGTGCCTGAGGGGCACCGGCTCTCCCTCGAGCTCGTACTACCCACCTAGCTGCAATGGGGACACCAAGAGTAATAACTATCCAACCCCGGCCTCTAGGACCTCCTCTAGCCTCTCGGACTGATCTTTATATTGGCACCACCGGGGGAAGCATACCCATGTAAGGCAGGCCAAACTATTGAGGCACTCGACCAAAAGGATGTATCTCCACCCTCCCCACCCTGTCAACAAGCTACCTTGTGGTGGAATAAGAAATCAAAGTAAGAGCCTCCTCACCCCATAAACCTGCCATGGCCTGATAAGGTGTGGCCTCCATGTCATCAGTGGTTAAGGAGGTGACTGGATGATGAGACACTCTGAGCACCAACATGTTTATCCATTTGGCTACCCTCACAGCTCTGGGATCTGCCACCTCCACACCTCTCCCATAGGGGATGAAACGCTCATAGACCCGGCTCATAACTGTGGTCGGATGGCTTAATGACTGCCCTGTAAATGGACCACCATGTACAAATTGTGGTAAGTAGTCCCAAGTATATCTGCTCCCTAGACATAGATCCGGCCATGTCCCTCAATCTGTGCAATGATGGGGGACCAACAATATAATAAGGTGTCTCCTCCCTTGTCCCCGATCAATCTTGAGGAAAGGATCCCCATGATGGCCTGACGAATTAAGGGGATAGGCAGGATAGGAATAGATCAGACCCTCACCCCCTTCTTCAAACTAATGGAGATAATTGCATCTCCCATATACGAGGCCCACTGTATCTGTCTAAGCCCGTGACCCTGTTGTCTCAAGAGTGAGCCATGTCTTTGATGATTGGGACCCCAGATATGGTAAACATCCTCTAAAGTAATGGTCCACTCACCTTGGACCCCTGGTAATCAGAAAGTGTTCCGATCTACATCCCAATATGAAAATAAGTCACAGAGTATGTGACTAGATGGTGCAACATGCGGAACCCGTGATATGCGCAGTATACCAGCCCTCTGAAGAGTGTCCTACTCATCCTAAGAAAGGGCATCTAATACTACTAGAGCCAATCACACTCTCTCTCGGCTCCATCGAATATACTCCTCCCTCACCTGCATACACCCAAAAACACACAAAACAGAGTAAGTTAGTATCCAAATGACATTAGAAAAATCATGAAAGTAGGTAAAGATGCTAAAAATGCAAAAATGAATTCAAATAAGTGTTATTTAGGAATTCTGTGAAGGACCACCGCCTAAGTGGGCCGTCGGTTCGTAATCACCGCCTTAAAGGTGGAGGTCTTGTAACCGTTGCCCTGATCAGGGCGGCGGTCATGTAACCACCGCCCGCCCAGGGTGGGGGTCGTGTCCTAAATTTCCGTATGGGTCACATGCCCTAAATGGCACCTAAAAACACAAATAAAGCTCATTTTTGACTCAAACAGATCCTACCCAGTAGGCGCCCCCTAAGATAAACCTATTAAAACTGACATTTTCAAAAATAACCCCCCCATGACAAAGATTTCAACATTTTAATCTTTTGGGGATAAAAATGGTAAATCGAGAAAAACTAACCTATGATCTCGCAGTCATTGTTCCGCTCGTGGAGGCATGATCACGATCTCATCCCGAACGTTTTGACTATACTCTCATGAGAAACCGTCACCGTGGGTCCCAGAGCTCAAAATCAACCAAATCAACATGCACAAATGAATAGGAAAATGGGCCCACTTTTACATATATAGCACCCTGACTTGTTTTAAATCCCCTTTTTGCAGTTTGAGCGCCGACAGAGGTAAGTTCACATCCCCGCACAAATGGTACATCTTCATTTCATAATGTTTTAGTATTTATTATTCGATCTCCTTTTGTCTATCTGCACTTGAGTCCTCTTTTCATTTTACAGGTGGCGGGAATTCTGGATGGCGTCATTTCAACACACGGACGTGTCAGGTATAACTTCTAACTTCCCATTTTGGGACCGCCATACTGGATCCACCATTTTATGCCTCTTCATGGCTAAAGAGATTCTCGAGGGGGAAATATGTATGTACCCAAAATTGTAGGGTACTACACCACCGAAAAAACATAACATGTGCCCCAATGATGATACAAGTCTCCTCGCAAGGTGTTCGGGATATGGAAAATCTCTCCAAGTATGTGTTAACATCCCGCATGTCCCGCTTAGCCCCTATGTGCTTTGTTGTTCTCTTTTCCCCTCTTTTTCTTTGCATTTTTTTCTTGATTCTGGATTATTTAAACCGCCGCCCTACCCGGGTGGGGCCTCGTGACCACCGCCCAAGGTAGGTGGTGTCCTGTAAATCGCCACCTTGCTCAAGGCAATGGTCCTTCACGTGTTTTCCATAATGTTCTTTTTAACGTGACTCATGTAAATTTCAACGTTTACTAGCTTTTTTCACCACCTTTGCTTGTATTTATGATTTTAGTTCCCTGGAATAGTGTTTTGGCATTGTTTATGGTTTAAGAGATCAATTTGGTTTTTACCTTTGGGTAAATGGAATTGCTATAAATAGCTAGCTTGTGCTCAAGAAAATGGCCCCCTCAAATTTGCCTCTGAATTTCTCATTTCAATAGTTTAGCCTTTCAATTTTTTCTTAGGATTCATAGTTTCATTTGTTGTATGCATGGTTAGTATTGTTTAGCTATCAGAAAGCCACATATCCTCCTTGTGCAAATGTTGTTATTATTTCATCCAATCAATTGGAGTAGGATAGTTTTCTTTTCAAAAGGAAGCCATTAAAAGTTGCAGGTTTTGTTCCTCAAATAGGATAGTTTCAGGTTCTGGACGTTTTATGTTGCATGACTCGCAATAAATCCCGCTAGGAATTGCATAAGCCAAGCTCTGTACTCTTGCACTATCCCTCTCCTACTCGCATTGTATTTAGTCTGTATCCTAAGCTACCATTGCTCCAATATCTACTTCTATTGATGCTAGCATTACACGCTTTTCTGGGTCCACGTGAGCATGAAGGAATGAGGAGATCACACTGAGGGGACAAGGTCACACACCATCGGATTCACCACTGTTCTGCAGAATCCAGGTTCTAGCTTTCAAAGTTCTAGTTAAAAGCATATCAAATAGAGTAGCCAATCATTTCATTTCAGTTAATTTTACTTTCGATATTGCCAGGGAAGTTGTGGGGATTGATAGTTTCTGAGAAACTATGATTCACTCCTCACTTCTGAGGTAGGATCGAGAGTCTTTCAAATAGAGTAGATCAATTATCAGGTTATTTAGAATAGATCTACAAATTGCACAGACAAGTAGCTATACTCGGTTGCTTTGTTTGTTTTAATTGCGTTATTAGTTTAGTTGTCAATTTTAGATATATTAGATAATTTCTCTTTAAAATCTATTCAGTAGTTTATCAATAAGTATCAGACTTAGAAATATACGTAGATATATCTTGCATATTTAGTTTATTCTGTCATTAGTTAGCTTTATATCGTCTTCTTTTGTATGAAAATCATGGGACCTAGAGATCCCAGAGAATACGTATTCGAGCCAATCGTGCCTCAACCCAATCTTATTATGGCAATAACTGATATAGATCAGAACCTTAGAATCCAAGTCTTCCAAACAACAACAGACTTACAATAGATCAGCTCACAGTTAAGCGGGTTAAATATAGAAGACGACCAAGCACACACATTTTGGTCAAATCAGCCAAACTACATATTACCCTAGATAAATATCTGCATGACTATAGAAGGGATTGAAAGAGAGAAAACATTTGGTTGTGACCCTTTGGTCCCATAGCCAGACGCAAGAGACACTCTCACAGACATAGATACTAGCTTAATTTTACTAGCTTAAGAATTCGGGTTGCACAGAACGCCCGTGAGATACTCGAGAAGATTGCACAACTGTTAATTTTGAACATAGAGGCCGAAAAAGCATACGATTATTGGATACTAGGGATTAGGGACTGATCCCACACATGACCATAGAAAATCCACAACAACCACGAATCTATGGTTGTGACCCACAAATCTCACAACCCAACGAGTCCAGTCCACAGGTTAATCAAACATAGATGATGCTAGCTTGAGTACATTAGTATTCTAATCCACTTCCACCTATCATCATCACACAATTATCCTTGTTAGACATAGCAGCTAACAAAGCTAAATATTTATGGACTAGACTAGAGAATCGACAATTGAATCTGCTATATATCCATCATCCATCATATGACCCTGTCTAGAGACATACACGAAACCATCCCAGGTCATTTTCCATGTATCCCACAACCTTTAGATCGGATCATGCTAGAGCTCGATATTGATTGGAGCCTTCGAGCAGTCATCGTTGCCGACCGATCTATCACACCAGTTCAAGTTAGGAGGGCCTTCTTTTCCTTAGATTCACAAATTCCACTGGTGCGCATCGAAGACATAAGATTTCTTGACTAAGTTTTTCTATTCCCCATGCATATTCCATCCCCAACCGTTTGTCTCGGCATGACCTTGGGAGGTCGGGTATGAGGAAGAGTTATTTATAGATTCCCATGCTCATTTGTCACTTTTCCATCATACGAGAGAACCTTCACATGTTGTCATGTTTGCTGATGTTGATCTAGTTGTCTCCTCTTCTTCTTCATGTGATGGAAGTTCCACTGACATAGACTCACTTGATTCTACGTTTAATGATGAGGATTATGCTCCCGGTTCGATGCCGAGATTACAACAGAGGACTTATTTTCTCTTCTCACTATTATAGAGTGTGTTGACACCCCTTGCATCTCATAAAATATCGAATAGTCACATTCTTAGCCTCATACCATCATTATACCATCCTCCTTTCCACTTCCAGTGTGTGAGGCCCTTTTCACTTCTCCTTCATATGATGAATTATAGATTTCTAACATCACTCTTTTGTTTTTCGAGCCCCTCATTGGGATGATTATCTACCTAACCTTGGTCATCTTTTTACAATGTCCACTTGTGATGCACTACATGTTCCTCATCCTTCTTCAAGTGTTTCCAAGGATTCCATCATATCCTTTGTTGGGAGTTCCCCTTCTGGGACTCTTATCACTTCCACTTTTAGGAGACCTTCATTGATCCACCCTTGCTTATGGATCCTCTTTCTATTCTGGGGTTGTTGCATTGCCTTCACATCACTTGGATATCCTTTATGTGGTGTGTTCCCCTTCATACTCTTTATTTATGTTCTCATGGAATTACCTTTAGTTCCTTAACACTCCATTTCTAGAACCATGTTACATTTCCGTGGACCAAACTCGAGTTCTTAAAGTTGTTACCTTGTTTCCTTCACAGAGTGGGTGGACTTCAAGCACTCTATTTTTTTTTCCTTCCTAAGGAAAGCACATAGATTAGTGCGGGTGGCTCTTATTTAGTATAGAGACAGAGGACCACGTCATAGAAACTCTTTGAGGATACTTTCTAGAGGTGCAGAGTTTAGATCCATCCATGGCATCTTTCCTGTTCCTCTTTTCTCCCTCTTATTCTCTCTTATTCTTCTTTTGAGAGATTTCCCCTTTGTACATGGTACCTTATTAGGATCCTCAGTGGTCAAGACCCATCCTTGGCATATTTCTTAGATTAGAGAGTGTTTTTTCTCTTGTAGTGGATGTTTTTCCCACTGGGGTTTCCTTCACTGATTGAGTTCCTTGTTTGGCATGGGTACCTCATCAGGATTTAGTGTCGAGACCCATTTCTCATTTCTAATTTTCCACCTCATCCTAAGTTATGATGAAGGGGAGTTTTGGTGTGTGTCATTTTTCATGCCACATGGTAGGTCATCTCACTTATGTGAGTTCATAGGTCTAGGTGTCATTTTAGGGTCATCATTGGATTCCCTTATGCATCAGTGTGTCATATGTGTCTTTGGGAGTTACTTCCCATTCCGAGAATGTAACTCTCCTCTCCACTGGAGGTCATGATTATAAAGCGGGGTTACTCAATACCCACTACATGTACACCGTTTTAGATCTATTCAATAGCTGAAATATTGAGTTTGTAACGAGGTTTTGTCCTCTTTTTTAATATTTGCATGCACCTATGGTTGATGATAACTCTTCATGAGATCTCATCACACTGCCGGTTTGAACCGCATTCAATGTTCATGTCATCCCGCATGATCCTCATGTTTTTTGATTTTACATTCTACCTCAATTGTAATAAAATTAATTTGTGTTTACGGTGCTTTAATTATGAATTACTTGTTATAATATATTAAACACCATCATTAATGTGTTTTCCATCAAGTTGCACCTCAATCCAGATCATCTATCTATGTGAATGGGATTAAAGGATATAATTTTTTTGGGGGTATGCTTAGTGTCATGAATCTTATAGCAATTATAACCTTGTTGAAGGATCTTGGTACCAATAAGAAACTTAATACTAGTGTTGAAGGGGAATCCGTAATGACTTATGTGTTTGTAAAAACAAATTATCTAATACAAACGTGTATTATTTAAAGTAATATTCTAAGGATTTGTGAGATATTCCTTTTAGGATGTAACGCCTTGGAAGTATCACAATATTATGTATTGTTAGAAGACCTTATATTTTGGTTATAATTTAACAAATCAGATCTTCTCCTTTTAAACGTATTCAGTTTTAAACTTTAATTGTTATTGTTTTTATTCATTTCTTGTTCATGCACTCTTAAGAAACAAGATATTTGTATATTTACAAAAGTTACCTTTGTGCTTATTGTTTACGAGTATTTTCTCTAGGTTTCAGATATATTCAAATGTGATGAAAAATATTTGGATAAAAACTTTCTTACAACTAAAAATTCGGTGAATCCAAATTTCTTTTAGAAAGACCTTGTCAAGATTTTTACAAAGGATTTTACTATTTCATAAATAACAACTAATAGGTACTTATAATTATATCATTATATTGAATTTAGTAAGTTAAAACGTAATCTCTCTCTCTCTCTCTCTCTCTCTCTCTCTCTCTCTCTCTCACACACACACACACACACACACACACACACACACACACACACACACACACACACACACACACACACACACACAACCTTTTCTAAGTTAAATTTTAGAAATTAATGTTTGTTTGTGAATGGGGCCACACTATGAGTATACCCACAAACATTAAATGTTCAACCATTATCATGGATGATTTTTTTTTTGTTTTTATTTGAACACACATAATTTGTGAATTTTTATTATGTAATTTTGAATTATTGTAATTGTATCAAATACAAATCCATCCTTACATAACCTATACCTTTTGTTGATTGTAGGATTAGTTATTTTATGAATGTCAATTACATATCTCTACAAATCACCACCTTAATGTAAGTTTACTTATAATTATGTAGTCAATAATTAATTTGAATTGGATGTTATGTAATTGAGTAAGCCAAAAAAGGAGGGATTGTATTAAAATGGATGCAAAATGCTTGGGCATGCCACATAAATTGAATAAACATATTACATTGGATGTTAGACAATAAAAAAGGCCATAAAATGGAATAATTGTATCACATTGGATGCTAAAAACTATGAAGCATGAAAAAAGAATAAAAAACATTAGAGCTATTATTAAGAAGGTTTATTTGGTAAGAGATAAAGAAACGTTTCACAAAATTATTCACAAGCAAGATGATGCATATGCCAAACAATCAGAAAATTATGGATGGAGTGGTGATGTATCACACATAGCAACAAATCTCAATAGTTCAAAAAAGTGTAAGAAAAATATCTTATAACATTTATACCCATTCAAATATCCACTAATGCAGGTGCAATGTTCCATCCTTCGAAATAATTGTATTTCCTAAGTAGGGTGAAAATGGTTTGTAAGAACTATACATTTTCCAAGTTGTGGACAAATTACACATGGAGTAACTTGAGATCACTAGATTAGAACCAATTGTTGAATAAAAAACAGCCATTACTAATTGAATTACCTATATATAAATTTCTCTGCACATAATAATTGTAGTTGATAACCCCAATATGTTTCATTTTCTCTACCTCATTTGGAACGATAAGATAAAGAAGTTTTTAATCTCCATTATGAAAGGGTTGTATGATACTAACTTTTATTCATCATTACATACACCATATGTATAGGCACTAACATTTAAATTATGTGTGTGTTTCATAAATTTTATTTGTGTTTCATACCATACACATAGTTAATGACCGAACTTGAAATTTAAATAAGCAAGTTAACTTGTGATTATATTTTCTCCACAATCCACTTATCTAAATAATTCTTGATAATGTTTGTTTGACATATTTTTTCATGATGTGTTGTATCTACTATTACAATAACTATAGAATTATACACCTTATATGTAAGAGACATATAATAACAAATGAATCCAAATGCGCTAAATGATTACAAATTATTCCATGTATGATGAGGGAGATGTCATGTTTTTGTTTGTGAATCTATTTACATTTTTAACCCAATCCCCTCTTCAAATCTATCTCACCCATAAAGCTTGGTTATTTTATTTTCTCTCTTTGATAACTCTATATTATTATCATGCAATAAATATACCCCTTTTTGGAAAATTATCTTCATTTTTATTCAATTGCTTCTACATTATCCTCAAAACCTCTTGAGTATCATGAATCTCATAAAAATTTCCATTTCACCTAAATATTACCCCTTTAATCTTGTTTTGTTGTAATGGAAAATATCTAATAAATCATGGATATGTTATAGAAGGTATTAATTTTTGTAATCTTGAATGCATATCATGGATTCTAGGAGTTATACATAATCTCAAGCATCCGATTATTCTAATTACTTTCCTTTTGAGAAATTTTGGAGTGGACACTTGATTTATGAGATTGGAGATGAAATCCCTAAAATGGTCCACTCTAATCATCCCTTCATTGGAAAACATTTCAGATCACATGGATCCAATTTCCCCTTCCTTGATAGTCGCTTTAGATTCTATGGATCCAATTTCTCCTTCCATAGTAGACACTTTACATCTTACATTGTTTCATATCTCACACACACAATTATCACTTTCTTCTACATATTTCTCATCCTCTTCCTCATCTACTTCATCTCCCTCTTCCTATTTGGATTTTAGAGAGCATACTCTATCTTCAATTGGATCATAGTTGTCTATACAAAGTTCCTCTCGGGATGGTTGTGATTCAAATGGAGAAAGTGTTCCCAAGAAATTAAATTCTAAAATTAGAATGTTTTTATCCATATAATAATTTGTTCTTTTCCATTTTTTCTTCCATATTTAATGGTTATTAATGGATATTCATTACAATTATTTGATCCTTTATTACAATATGATTCCCTTCAACCACAATATATTATTCATTATCATTATTTTCCTCCTTTTTTATTATAGACACACTCTTTGATAAATTTGATCACACATTTTATAAATTTGGGTTAGGTTTTTTTGTGAGAAATAAGTTTCCTCAAACATAGTAAGTGTTAGGGTTTGATAATTCAAGTGTGCTTACAGTGTCTATGTCCTCTATAGTATAAAGGAACTATTTATCGTTGATATGTTTCATAAAACACTATATAAGACAAGGGTAAATGATCTCTATATTTTTCAATCCTTTCCACCTCAAGATATTATGGTCTATATCCTACATAGGAATTGATGTAGCCAATTTATTCATCATATTTCCATTTACCTATTATTATTATTTTTAGATAACATAAAAAATTTGGTTTTAATCCAAGGAACGAAAAACCCCATACATAGAGAAGATTTTTTTCAAAGACAAAACCGATGCAACCTAGAATTTACTAGATAACACCCTAGACACATTGGCACATCACTCAACCTAGCAGCAGTGCTCACCCAAAGTGCGCAAAGGTACCAGTCCCTCTTTAGGGTTCTTTTGTAGAAATATGTTAGTGTGATGAAGGAAGAAACATATAGATCCATAACTAATCCATCATTGTACATTGCATGCCATATTCAGATCTAAGAAAGGACAAGCTTAAATAATAATCATGATTGTCAAGAATATGCACTACTCAATTAAACACAAGAATTACACTTAGATTCAATCAATAACTTCCATCTATTAATAAAAACATAAGATCCTTATAATAATGGCATTCTATACCGATGCATGCACGGATATGATATAATAATCCAGTCATATGCACATATCTCTCTATTCTTACCTCTTATGCTCTACATATACCTATATATCTCTCATCTCTCTCTATCTTAGGTAATTCACCACCTATATATCTAGGGTGGGGAATTTCTCTTTACCGCTTATCTATTCCAAAAATAGGTCATATGTTATTAATAGCTATGCACCATTTATAGGCATAGCCACACATGCAAGTGTGCTATCTATAGACCTCTTTCGATTAATCAAGTGACAATCCTATTCTTAGCTTGTCTCCATACAAAATGATTTTATACAATACTCAAAAGATAGAAAATGTGTGGCATGCACGTCTCTACATCGTTGGTGTGTTCTGCATGCCATCTTCTAAAAATAGGTCTTCATGCTCAAAATTAGCTAAGTCTTGAATGTTGAACTTGCCCTCCGCGCACTGGTTCTTCCTGTCCATTCACACCCTTAAAACTAGCCTTTTTTCTTACGCAAAATTCTTGTGTGAGTTCTTTCAAGTGCTCTCTAATCAACATTACCCCACACTAATCTCATTATCACCCCGACAATGGGTATCTCCAAAAATTGAAGTAAATAATGTTGAATGGAAAGAATAAGAAAGAATGTAGATGAATAAAGAATGTTTTATGAGGCAGCCTCCATTGTATCAGTTTGAAGGATCAACTCTGGATACTCTTCCTTTATTTCAGCCTCCAAGGCCTGCCACTTGGTGAATGCTTTCTCTACCTACTCTGGTATGTCCACAATAATAGAATCCAGTTCATCTTTGGTAACTTCACCTTTTTCATTCTGCAATACCAACATAATGTTGGACATTGTAGTATGTTTTCCTTCTAGCGCATCCATATTTTGTGCGATGAGTTTCCCAAGCTCATCTAATCATTCCTTGTGTGGATCTTGTGTTACTACTAGGGCCTCACACTTTTTATTTACGAGTGTTAACCATTCTGTGTGGCCCAAGGTATCATCCTTCATATCCTTCTAGATTGCATTATCTTCTTCTAGAGTCTTTACCTTAATCAGCACCTCTAGAGCTATGTATATATTTAAGGCATGATCCTCCTTTTTCAATTCTTCTTGGAGTGCTTGCAATAGGCATTCGTATGATGAAATCTTTCTAACTACTGCAGCCTTATCCCTTTTTACCTCTTTTTAAGGATTCTTAGGTTTTGGCATTCTAATTATTTTATCTTCCAACACCAAGTCCACCAAATCTCTAACATAATGCATTACGAGGGGAATTATTATGGTACCTTAGATTTTAGATGCAGGCATGCTTTCATCACATGATCTCTAATGGCCTCTGCCATGCCAATTAACACACTATTATTTTTAAAATATAAGTCCTTCTCTTGGGTTAGGCGTGTTATCTCTGCATCCTTTGTCTTCAAATATTCACGCAACAATCTTATTGTTGTGGACTTTTCCATAATTATTCTTGCAACTTGGTAGAAACCTTCACCAATGCATTATTGACCTGCTTATCCGACATGACAGTAGGCTTTACTGTCATATGTCTAGCTTGGGGTGCCTTCTTCATCCATATCAAAACACATGACTCTTCACATACATCAAAGTTAGGCTCATCCATGTGGGTATGCATTGACTATGATAGTTTCTTTCAAGTGCACACAGTCACCATATCCTCATCCATTAGCTCCCATCTGAATAAATCCTTTTGTGCTATCGTGCTCTAGAAGTGGGTGCGGATAATTTTACCTACATCCTCTACATACCCCATGGCTGGTGGAATGTGCTCTCCACTCATCCTCTTTGATCTAGGACCCTTGGGAATTGTAACTTTAAGGTTAGGAGCCTATCCCTTTATACCTTGAACAGTCACATGCGTGGATCTAGAGGTTTATTTCTTTCTTTCTTCTTTGTCCTTCATTTCTTCATCTTTTTTCTCTTCCTCATTCTATGGCTCATCTACTTGCTCGAGTGGGGTAGGATATGCACACTCAATCTCCCCGAATCCTCTGCTTCTTCATCTAACTTCAAAATTCTTTTCCTTTTTGGCTCAAAGTGGTCTCCTTGTGTTGAGAGAGATGAGGTGATTTCCTTACCGTTTGTGGGGTTCCACTTTGAGTCCTTGTGTGTCTAAACACTTTCTTAAACATGTTCTCCCCTACTCAACCTCTCGTATCTTCCTCTCTCGCCTGTCTTTGAGGTGGAGTGGTCACACACCGTGACTCTTCTTCGTCATATGGTGCTTTCTTCTATGCTCCAAAGCTCCACTATCTTCACGCTCCTTTTCTTCATCCTCTACTTCAGGTTTCTATTGGCCTTTGCGTAGGAATGTTTTCCATTGTGTGATTACCCTTTGGTGGCCCCAGGAGTGCGAATTCATTCTCCACATACTTATTGTTCTCCATCTTGGGATTTAGTTGTAGATATACTAATGCTGCCCCTACATCTACTACAACCAGACTTATTGGCTTGATATCCAACACCTCCGAAAAGAGATTCTCTTCATAGGAACTTCTTCCTGGATACACATACTTCTTCCTCAATGTGTGGTAGTTGTAGTATAACTTATCTGCATTGAATACTAGTCAGCATGTGTCTATGAATATGTGAATAGATGCTTGGAAATACCTTGTAATGAATGCATAAGGTAATTTACACCAAGGGCCTTAGACTCCATCTCTCATTGGGAAGCGCGTGATAAAAAATTCTAATGTACAAAAATTGGACTTGTTTCCCCACTCACTGATGGTAGGTCATTTGGGATACACCACTCTTCTATAAATGTTGCGCGGAGCTTGTCATACCATTTCTCTGCCCTTTTCTTGACGTCATCTATTATGGATCCTTTACATAGGTACTTGCTGAACCTTTCAGCTGGTGACTTATTCTTCATGGGGTATTCCCATACCTTTTCCTTCACTTTGTGTGTACTTCCTCAAATATCTATTTTGCAATGTACCCTACAATATTGTAGACTACTCCTTCTGACAACTTGTGCGCAACATGTAACCACATAGTATTTACCTGTGACCACCACTCTTGATCGTTCAACTTTATAACAAGGTGTGTCGAAGCTTGCACAAATGGAAAATTCTTCAATTTTTCTATATCCATATCACACGGACCCTTCAAGTACCCAAAATCCTATCTAGCCTTTAAAATCATGACTTTATCTATGAGATCATTCTTTATATCCTCCCCTGTGGCCTTCAAACCTGTCACTAATGAGATAAGCATGGATGAGATTCTAACTCTACATCCTACAAAGTAGAAGAAGTCCTCATGCACTTTTCTCATGAGCCACTAGTACAAGGGCTTATACTTCCCGAAATATGGAAGCTCATATAATTGGTAGACCCCAATTTTCTTCAGAAGCTTCTCGCCTACATCATCATAAACCAACATGTCATCTACTATACATTTTTTCATCCTCATAGTGAGAAAGGAATCAAGCTCCTTCTTATTCTCTAAGGTCCTATGATTATATTCTCTTACTTTTCTCTTTTTGATGTGTGAATCCCATTCTTGGTGATGATGACTCCTTCTGGATATTACATTTCTAAACAATTGCTTTGGTGTCATCTCTTCCTCTTCAACTACCACCTTCTTCTTCCTTTTCTCCTGCTACAACTACCTTCTTGGGTGCCATTTTTACCTTGTAATCATCTCCTCTTTAACTCTATAATTTGCAAATCAAACCCTAGCTCGATTCAATCATGCCCTAGGTGGAAACTTCATGCCCTAACTCCTCTTTGTCACCTTACTTTGCTCAAACCCTTCACCACCGGGGATGTAAGATTATTTTCACACAGATTTGTTTGTCACGCTTGGTTTCACACCCTTCGCACCTTAACCTAATCACTCAGCTCTTCACACTTAGCTCTTTCCTCAAATACTCTTAGTCGCAATGGTAAAAATGAATTCGCATCCCATCCTTATATAATTTTTCAAAATTTGATGCATTTATTACTCCTTCACCTACCAAATATCCTCTCATTCATTGACCAAATTCATTTATTCCATGCGGTACATCTTCATGCCCCAGCTATAACCTTTTAGCATGCCTTCCTACCCTTTGGTCATAGACTTCTCTTCAGTGTGTGCCCTTACACCCGAGTACCTCATCACTGTGCCTTCTCCTGGTAGTTATCATGGCCTCTACTTACCTCACATTATACTATCCTTTCATTCATCTCCATCCTTGGTCACTTTTGAGAAGCAATCTACTTTTGAGTTAGATCACCCACAACATCTTGTTCTTGGATAACTACAACCACCCCACACTAAAATTATGTGTAGTCCTCTAGGCATAAACATTATTCACATAGTAATTATCTTCATGCGCGTAAGTGCACTTATTACACGATAACAAAAATTAAATTGAAAAGAATAACAAAAATGAAGGAAATACATTAAGGAAAGATAGAATTGAAAACCTAATCTAAATGGAAATACTTTGCCATATTACAAACACTAATAATACTTATTTATAGTAGGGCTTCAATCTGCTCTGTTAAAGTAACCGGGTAATGTTTGTGTTCCATCAAGTGCTTCTAATTGGAAATCCCTAATTCAAGTATGTAAGTGATGACATATGGCCCCAACCAATGTACTTTAAGTTTTCTGTATGGCACAAGAAATTAGAGTCATAGAGTAGTACCATTTGTCTAATCTCAAACTTCTTATCCCTTATGTTCTGTCATACCATGCTTTCTACCTAGCCTTTTCCTACTTCTGACTCCATCATGCTATGGCTCATCGCTCATCTAATTGAATCATCTTTGCAATAAACTCTTCCAAATCCTGCTCATCATCTAGACCTCTAGTGTGTGCAATGCATAAAGAAGGTAAAATAAAGTCTATAGGGAGAATGGCTTCTACGCAAAACACCAACTAAAATGGTGTGGCTTTGTTCAATCTCTTGTAAGTTGTTCTATATGCCCAAAGAATAGCTGACACTTTATCATCCCAATCCTTTCTTCCAACATCACAATTTTTTTCAATGTCTGGCTCAAAATCTTGTTGAAATCCTTAGCAGTTCCATTTTCCTGAGGGTGGTAAGGTGTAGTCTTATGGTGGGCAACCATAAACTCATCTAATAAGATCCTTATGGTTTCATTTAAAAAGTGTGTACCCCTATCACTTGTAAAACTTAAAGGACATCCATATCTTGTAAGAACATTCTCCCATAGAAACCTAGCTATTGTAGCTATTGTACAATCCTTTGTAGGTGTTGCTTCTACCCACCGTGTGAGATAATCTATGCAAGTAATGATATAGCGCGATCCAAATTCCCGCATGTGGCTGGAAAAATAGTTCCTACAAATTCAATGGCTCATTTCTCAAATGGTTCTGAACGAGTAATTGGTCTTAAATGCATCTCATCTCTTTTCCCTGGTTTTCCTAGACATTGGAAATGGTCACACACTTTACAATATTCTTTATAGTCTTTATACAATGTCTCCCACCATAATCCAGCAAGTAGGATCTTCTAGGTAGTCGCATCACCTGCATAATGGCCTCTTGTAATACCACCATGGGATTCTTCCATAATATCCATGTCCTCATTCTCTAATACATAATGACGTAATAATTCATCTCTGCCTAACTTGTATACGTCACCACTTATCAACATAAACAGTGTCGCGTGTATAGCAAGTTGTTTCTTTTCTAATGCCTTCATTCCTTCTGGTGCCACACCATTCCGTTGAAAGACAAAAATGTCTTCTAATTATGATGGCACACATTATAACCTATATAACTATGCATCTAGCATGGTTTCTTTAATTTTCTATGCTTCCTCTCCTGAGTTAATTCTAGACAAGTGGTCTAGTCCAGAGTTACTTTTCCCTGGCTTGACCACAAATGTGAAATCAAACTCTTGAAATAGGAGTACTCATCTACATATACACCCTTAAGATGGGTTTTTTCACCAAATAATTCAATTCCATGTGATCCATATAGAATACAAATGGTGTAGCTAGAAAATACTATCAAAACTTTTGCAATGCATAGATCATGGACAAAGCTTTGTGCTCTGTAGTTGTATAATTTTGTTCAACAGGAGTCAGCTTCCTACTAGCAAAGTAGATAGGATGATCGACAATACCTTCTCCAGGTTGAGCTAACACAACACCAATGGCCATGCCAAAGGTGTCCACATGTACATGAAATGGTTTGTCCCATGAAGGAAAACATAGGATAGGTGCGGTAGTAAGTTTCTCTTTCAATGTTTCGAATGCACGCTGTGTTGCGATTCTCCCCAATAGAATGTACCTTTTCCTTTCAGTAACTCCTCTAGAGGTGTGGAAATTTTTCATATCCCTTGATGAATTTTCTATAATATCCTATGTGACCTAAAAATCCATGCACCTTGCTCTGACTGGTAGGTGCTTCCAACCCTAAAATGACTGCAACCTTAGTTGGATCAACAAGCAATCCCTCCTTGTAGATTATGTGTCCTAACAATATTCCAAAAGGTGTAGCAAATATGCACTTCTTGATGTTCAAAGAGATACTCAATTATCTACACCGGTCAAACATTAAGCACAGCATTATCACAGTGATCCTTAAAATCCCATATACTATCCAATCATCGAGGTAGACCTGTAAGAAGATGTGTATAAAATATTTGAATGCCTAAACAACTATGCATGAGAATACATCGATGCATTTTTAAATCCAAAAGGCATCACAAGATAGGAAAAAATACCCCATTCAGTAGTAAAAGTTGTCTTTTCTTGATCCTCTGAGCAATCCTTACACGATGATACCCAGAAACCCATTAGTAAAGGAATAGATTTTATGCCCTACAACTCTCTCTAGTATTTCCTCAAGTAAATGGCGTAGTGAATGGGTCTTACACATCTGGAATTTATATCCCGTAGTCCACACATATTCAAATTCTATTATCCTTCTTGATACACGATCACCATTAGAATAACCCATTTTGACTCATTAAGGGGCCTTATAATTCCAAATTTTAACATTTGATCAATTTCTTCTTTTACCTTTTCACGCAAATTAGGATTCATTTGTAGAAGATCTCTTTCTCACTAGATGTGCACCTTCCTTAAGTTTTATCTTCATTTCCCAAGTGATTCATATGCCTTTAAGTTCATGATACCTTCGAGGAGTAAGTCCTGTAATCCCATAGTAACTCAATAATATTTTCCACCTCCTAGTCCGACTAGTAGTCTCCAATTATGGTCTCCTTAGGCTCAATCTCCAATCCTATATTGACCTTCTTAGTCGTCATGGGTTCATGATAGGTTTGTGTATCCTTGTCTGTACTATCCAATACCTCACACACCCCTTGTGAATGTTCAATATCTAGGTTCTCAACTTCCTCATCATCCACGATGTAAACCATCCTTCCTTTTTCTTTCTCAAGGCCATCACGTTCAAGAAATATGGAGTCTTCTCCTTCTTCTTCAAAATTCACACCGATTCGTCTTGCTAAATAATACCTATATGAGTTCCCCCACCTTTGCACTATCTCCCATGGTTAATCGCTTAACAAATTTTAATGCCTCTTTTATTAGAGGTTGGGAAGAAAAGTAGTCAAATGTCTAGATCATTCTTATAGTCAAATTTTGTCAATTCCCAGTCTCTCGATGTAGTTCGGCATATAAATACTAGGCACGTGTGCAGACTTATAGAGTAGAGTAAAATATATGCACCTAGAGTGAAGGTGGTAATGCTTCTGTCCCCATTGTCTAGAGTCTCTCACACCGCTTGAATGTGATCTTTGAACGGGTTGATCACCAAGTATAAGTGTAGATCTACGTGTGTATTTTTCCTTACAAACCTAGTAGATAGGGAGACTTTGATCTCCTTCCACTCTGTAAGATTTTCTCTATGAACTACCCACTAGCACATTGGTGTCCCTCGCAAGACATATGCTAACATGTCTCTTCTCTTGACCTGGTCAATCCATTGTGCCTCCATGGCTTGTAAGAATATAGGAAGATATTCTACTTCTGTATACCAAGGTATTGTGCTACCTATCCGTCGAATAGAATGAAGTCCATTATTTTGCGCAACCATGATTTTTACCTCATGTCCTACTAGTTCATATGTACCATGAGCCCAATTGTCACAATAAATACTCATGGTATCGCTAATAGAGTGAGAATCCTTCCACTATAGGACACCTTCCTTTGATGGCTCATTGACCTCTCGGGTCTGAATAGTGCATACATATATTTTATTTAAGTCCTCACTTAGAGGCTCAACATATGGTGTAGACTTCTCATCTATGAGAGGTATCAAAACTCCTTCCTCCTTGTTCTCAAAGATGATATACCCCTTAATGAATCTCAATTCAACATTATTCACATAACACTAAAGGTGTCCAAGCAGGGGATGGAAAACTATCTACTTATGCAAGTGTTAATACCTCAAAATCCCCACTGAATTTGGCCCCTTGTATAGTTATAGGAGTTACCTTAGTCCTATTTTCCATAATCAACACATTAGATAATGGCTACAATGGAGGCCTCCCCATTTGTACCCATGCATATAATGTAAGTACATTGACTTTCGCACCTATGTCAATCAAAATATTTCTCAACAGCTATCCATCTACAACAACATTCAGAGTGATCTCTTTATCATAGTCAATGCTATCAGGGGGAAGATTCGTATGCAGGGTCTTATTTTTGGTCCTAATACTTACATGTAGAGTGTTCCCTTTTAACCAACTTCCTAATAGTGGAATTATGTTCTCTTGGCACAACATTTTTCACACTTCTCTCAAATCATTGATATCAGTTTGGACTGTCTCTGATGCTTTCTTATGCTCCTTTAGGTATTGTATCTCACCCTAAAGATTCCTTAGCACTTCCATGGTATCCTAGTAAAATTCCTTCTAATGAGTAGGATCTGGGTACCTTACATGCAAAAAATCCTCCTTGATGATCGTAAGATTCTCGGTGTAATGCCTCTCTTATGTACGGTGCTTCGATCATATAGTAATATTCACTATTAATGCCTCATGCCCTGGTGTTATCTTAGGCATCCACCGATCTTCTATCACCTGCTAGATTCTAACCATCTTGACACCTTTGTTTGCTTTCTTATGCTACTTACTCGGATGCTCACATAAGTCCTGGGAACTCTTCATAGCTATGGTTCTTTCCGCAGAAAGAACATGCAATATTATAAGGAAATTCATAGCTATAGTGGTCGGAGATCCACAATAATATCGTGTTCCATAAGGTAACTCACCTCTTCCTCCACCGCAGCCTCATCCTCCATATCCACCATGATATCTATGTCCTCTTCCACGACCTCCTTCAAAACACCCCTCATTCCTGTCATAGTATGCTTGATTATGATCCCGATCCTAGTTCTCATTCTTGTTCTTATAGTTATCTATTACAATTTTCTATCATACCCCAATGTCTAAAGCATCTTGGATCTGACCAATCAACTGAAAATATTTGGTATCATGGGTCATGGACCGAGAAAATTTTACAGTAACAAGATACATTATTCCTTATCACACGCTGTAATAAAGGATAGTGACTAGCATCATGATTCAAATGACAGATCTCATAGTCCAATAGTAATGAGAATACTATTCTACGAGGACAAATATCCTTGGTGTGACCTTCCACTTCATAATCTATACACCAGATTCCTTAGCGCGCTTCATGAGCTAAATTTTTCGATAATTTTTCTAGCTGCGTTACCATAGCTACAATTTATGCCTCTAAGAATGGACTAACACCAAAGTGTCAATTCTCCCAATTACCTCAAAGCACGTAAAGCTACTTCTAGTGCTTTGTGTGGATCAATGTATTTTTATGTGATAGTGCCCTTCTAAATGGTGCAATCAATCCTCTAACAAACCATTGTGTATGTTGGCTGGTGTGAATATCATAAGATAACTTAGGTAGAAGTTTCTTAAAATGGGCATCATACTCACGTACACTCTCAGTAGTGCCTTGCTTAATATCTTTGAGTGCACTTATACTCTTCTACTCAAACTCAAGGATATGGAATTCTTTCAAGAAAGAATCCTTCAATGCTACATAATCCACACAATTTTGATCAGGGTCAAACTTCCTATACTAGTTATGTGCATGTCCTTATAATGTAGTAGAAAATTGACTTTCCTTACACTCAGAATCCATGATCCCTTTCACACGCCACAATATTTCACACATGTGCATGTGCTTAGTAACATCCTCTATACCTCTATACTCTGGGAGATGAAGAGACATCTCCATATAGATATTATATGGTTAGCTGAGCACCTTGACCACCTAATCTAGAACCTCTTGTGTTCCCTCTACCTCTAGAACCACCAGATCCACCAGAACTAGAACCACCTATTCCTCCTAATCCTCCACATGTAGCTGGAATAGGACCTATAGATGTACTCCTTGTGCTCCAATGGTAGTACTATATTGAACCCCGAAAGTCTGTGAGGTAGTTCCACTTCTAGAGGTGAATCCAACATTCTGCGCGCTCACGTTCTGTGTGGATGATGCACCTAAGAATTTTCCTCCAAATAACATTGAATTTGTTTGTCTTGCCATTGATTTACTTACTCCTTAACTTACTCTTGCTCTCCTACTTACCAAGTTATCCTGTTGGTTACATTTCATACTAGATACTGGAAAACCAAGCGCAAGGGCTAGGTCACCAGGTGGATTAAGATGTGCACCCATGGCCCAGGTAGTAGTATCTGCTGGCGCACTTATGTGTGAGGCCAAGGGGGTATCTCTATCATGCTTTCAAATATGGGGGAGTTCTTAATGCTCTGGCTCCATGTCTTCTACGTGAGCTGTAAATCCTTCATGAGCCATCTCTCTCCTTAATGTCATACTTTTTGTAATGAAAATATGCTTCTCTATCTCCCTCTCACATGTCTCATTATACTTAAGCCATCTTTCCTCTCTCTACCTTACTACCGCTAGGTCTACCATCTTTCACCAAAGCCATTCCTTCCCTCATGTGTGGTGAGGTTTAGTTAGCCATCATTTTATTCTTCAGTTCAAAGTTACCATTAAGATCTTGATTTCAAAGTGGAATGCCTTACAAATATGCTCCTCTAGGATACTTGTAAAACTAGAATTCAGCTACCTCCGATCTCAAGAATACGTCGATGTTGAATATTCCAAAATATAATTGTTTAGAACACCAAAAAACCATGTATCCAAAGCATGAGTCCAGATTAGATCAACATCATAAAGGGCCTAAAATTCTTCCTGTGTCCAGAAAAGTGCATGATACCTCTAATTTCACTTAGACACATAACTAATCAGCCACTCGTATAATTCTACTAGAAAGATGGTGAAAAATATCTCATATAAGTTATCATACAGATTCTATTCTACCCAAATGTGTGTGTTAAACTCAAATCCAATTCTAAACCATCATGTATATTCTTCCTCTAGATTTTGTATCCACTCCTCAATACTTGCTAGAGTTAATCAGTACGTCTTCATCGCGAACCATCATGAAAACAACTGAAAAAGAGGTCTTAGCAATGGAACCAATGATGCAACCTAGAATTTACCAGATAACACCGTAGACGCGTTGACACATCACTCAGACTAGACTGAGTGCTCACCCAAAGCGCGCAAAGGTACTGTTATCACCAAATCACAGCACCCTTCTATGGTTTATACAAGTACATATATTTGAACTCATGGTGTGATTGGATAACATGGGTACTATCTCCAAGTTGTGGGACTTGCTACTTGAGATAGACCTCTAGAGAAAGCTGGTTCTTGCTCCTAAACTACCTGCCACAATCTACTCTAATGCAGGGGAAACTAACTATTCTAATCTAAATTTCCAAGAGACCAGGGAGAGAGAATGCATGAAATGAAAGCCTACACTAAAGCGGTGATACACCAGAAAAGGAGGGTGTGAGAGTAGTCTTCAAATGCGTGAAATACAGAAGCAAAGTGCACACTAGAAGAGGTGATGACAGTTCTCCATAATCTAGCAAAACGCATTCACAACAATATTTCAAACATACACAATGATAATGGATCCCTGCATGAACATAATAATAGACACAATATTCTTGTAATCAAGGTTGAAGGGGCAAGAAGAATGCAAGAAAACACAGCAGGGGAAGATATATCCACAAACTTATATTTTATTGCTTCATGATATGCACAGTTCAATCTATTACAAGATAAGGGCCTGGATCACCATGCAAGGAGTCCACAACAAGGGCCTGTAACACATCAGCTTCACAAAGCAATTTTGGTAGAGCTTTGCTACAAAAACTACCTCCTCTTACAATGAGCCCAACACTCCAATTTATAGAAAAATGAGAAGAGAAAGAGAAGGAAAATGGAAATCCTGAAATTTGTCCTTCAATCACTTGTAAGAGGCATTAAATGGAGTAAAATTATTATATATTACTTGCAAAAGGCTCCCCATACTATCCTAGGTGCTGCAAAGCAAAGAAAGAATGATGACCATGCCTCTTAATTGCACTCCCAACCACCAAATAAAACACTGTTATGAACCCAGCCACGTTTTCTTAAAAATATTAATCAATCTCTCATCAAATCTAGAATTTATTGATTTTTTTGTGTCAAGCTTGGAGCCACGATTCCAACAGTACCAATTTTGTGTGATTTTGTTGAGAAATGCAAAAGTTATGGCCTTCTGAGTGTGGGCAGCTATTTTGGGTCTAGCAGTGTTTTCTGTCATTTGACGGGAATGAGCATTAACTGACTGGAGCCGAATATGTTTATTTTAATTAAATATATCTACCCTCATTAAAAATAAGATTTTTTTGGCGTAGAGGACGTCGTGCTCATTCCAAAAAGTCCAATTTTGTGAAAATCAGAGCTCGGAGTCAAAAGTTATGGCCGTTTGAAGTTTCACGGGTCAAACGTTGACTTTTCTTCTTTGTTGCCTTCGGCTATTTCAGATTTTTACGTCCCCTACGTACTTTTTCCCAACCATCCCATGGACTACGGGACACATTCTCCTACATCGGCTGATTCGAGTTTCCTTGTCCCTGCTTGCGGCTTTTTCACCTTTTCGCGTCTCACGCGTCCCTCGCGTACTTTTGTCCCAGCTGTCCTAGACAAATATCTCCGAACTGCCCGAAATGGACTGTCTTTCGGCAAATTGGCCAATTCAAGTCCCATGCATACTTTTTTCTGGCTGTCCCAAACCGCATGAAACAAAAGACTTAGATGATTTTTCTTGCTTTTGGCCATTCGGCTTTTCACATCCCTCGCGTCCCGACGTCTCAACTATCCCGCTGATTTGCCGGGACAAAAATTTCTGACTTAGCTGATTTTATTTGTATTTTGGCCCCAAGCTTGGTACGATGAACCTTGGTACGACCCGCATTGGTACGATCTACACCCTCAGACCCGAAATTCTTCAAAACAATCCTGCAACCTTATTTTTGAATTTTTTCCATTTTTCCTAACTCGTTGGGATTTTTTTCTTGGATGGGAGAGTTAGAAAAAGCCGAAGGGATCCCAAAAACATGATTTTGAGCCTCGAATAAATCGCTTGCTCGGGACTGAATAATTTGATGCATGTTATCAAAATTACCTTGAGGGTGAATTTTGGATAACAAATATATCTTAGTGCTTCATTTGTATGTATGGGTGAATAATAATTACATGTGTAATTATTATTATGGTAAATTAGTGAAAGTACATTTACTATGTAAATGTAAATAGTAAATGTAAAATGTGGTTAGTATGTGGTAAGCTAGTAAGTTAGAATAATAAAAAATTAGTGTTGTTTTATTATTAATATATATATATATAGAGAGAGAGAGAGATGTTGATTTCAATTATTATCTCTGTGTAGCTATTTCATGGATTCTTTGTATTAGATCGAGTAATTTCTACATTTGGTACCGAGTAGGTTAAATTTTTCTCAAAGAAGATCTCATGACTTTTGTTTCATGATCCGGGTTTCTCAAAAAAATTCATGTGGAATGATCTGTTATACGGGGAAGATACAAGTAAATTTCAGCAAAACCCGGTTTGTAGTTTGGGAGAAACGTGTAATTTACTATACAAAGACATTGATCACTTTCGCTTTTTTTAAGAAATCGAGAGAATAAAAGGTAATTCAAATCTACGTTCAATTTTTTTGATATTTAGATTCAATAAAATGGATACACCATTAGATAAATTTAATGGGATGAACTTCCATACATGGAAAGTAAAAATCCATATGCGGTTAATGAATAAAAACCTATGGAGGATAGTAGATGGAAAAGAAAAACACCTATAGATGTAAGCAAAATTGTAGAATGGGAAACTAGAGATGAACAAATAATAGATGAAATTGACTATAACTATGAAGAATTTCTATACTAAGTGAAGTTATTGGAGGAAGGAGGCACAGGAGGTTGGAGGTCATTCAGTGACCTCTCGTCAGTCACCAATGACGGGGCCGTATCAGCTATGGTGATTATTTTTTTATACAGTGTGTTCCTATTGTTTCTTTGTATTTCTGGCAGAGTGTTTGGTTGCAGTGTTCCTATTGTGGTTTGCAGAATAAAGGAAATTTCACATTGAGGGGGGAACATGATCTCAATGTTCCATTTCTAGTTTTCTACATTTATGGTATTTTCTATATATGAGCAACAGATTTTAGTAGAATTTCCTATGTTATTCCCTACAGTGAGATGTGATGAGGGCTAAGAATAGTACTTGGCATATCATGATGTGGTTGTAGGTAAACCACTTGAAAACCTTCATTTTTGGTTTGTGGTACACCACTTGTAAAACCACCATTTTCGGTTGTTGGTAAACCCTATGCAAAACCATCACCCTTTTGGTTTGTGGTACACCACTTGTAAAACCACCATTTTCGGTTGTTGGTAAACCCTATGCAAAACCATCACCCTTTTGGTTTGTGGTAAACCAGTTGTAAAACCATCATTTTTGGTTTATGGTCAACCCTGTGAAAAACCATCTATTAGGTTTATGATCATCCTGTAAAATCATCAGATCATGAAAGTAAGTGCAAGTACAAAGGCAAGTTTTCCCCATGTTCGCACTAAGGGGGGGAATGTTAGGAAATATATCTTAGTGCTCCATTTGTATGTATGGGTGAATAATAATTACATGTGTAATTATTATTATGGTAAATTAGTGAAAGTACATTTACTATGTAAATGTAAATAGTAAATGTAAAATGTGGTTAGTATGTGGTAAGTTAGTAAGTTAGAATAATAAAACAATTAGTGTTGTTTTATTATTATATATATATAATATAGAGTTGTTGATTTCAATTATTTCTGTGTAGTTATTTCATGGATTCTTTGTATTAGATCGAGTAATTTCTACAATTTCACCATTCTTCTTACGTACTAGAAATAGATTCATGACCCAGTTAGAGAACTTGATGGGAAAAATAATCTTCACCTTAATGAGTTTAGATAATTCCTTTCTCATGAAGGGCTCTATCTTTGGATTGACTGGTTGCTTCTTTTATCTAACGGGCTTGATATTAGGATCAAGCTCAATAGAGTGTTAAGCAACAATTGGATCAAAACCTTTGAGGTCTTCATACTCCCATGAGAATATATCACTTTATTTTTTACTAAGAGAGATGAAGTCCTACTTTTCATCTTACACACAAGCTTTACCGAGCATTAATTCCTTTCCATGCACAATAGTGACAGGGAATCAATTTTTTTGTGTCATGCACATATACATGTCTTCACCCTTGAACTCATCATTAGGGATAAAAATTTTCTCTAAGGTGACCATCCCTTTAGGCAACTTGTTTGTCTTCAATTGCATTACTTGGTCACCATAGCTGTCATGTAAATTAGCTTGCATTCTTGATGAGAACTCAACTTCATTTTGGATGAACTGGACGATCTGTGCATCACTTTCAAACATTTTCTAGCTAGTGTTGTTATCTAGAATGGATGGTAAAATCACCATATTAATGTCTTTGAGTGTTTCCTTTGAAAATTTCCTCGGGAGGAGAGAACTATGAACCAAACATGGCCATCTCGGTCAGCTTCCTTATTCATTTTCATGGCACCACCTATATATTTAGAGCATCAAAGATATCAAAGAGGTCCCAAACTCTTTTCTATGAGATTTTAGAAGCTTATTCTTCACCACACACTTGTTGGTAACCTCATGGATAACCAATTCTATGTCCCCAAATATCTTCATCACATTAATCTTCCTTTTTCAGCAATAAGTAGACCATGCACTAGTGCCTCATATTCTATCACATCGTTAGAACATGTAAACTACAACTTATGCATGAAGAAGAATTTCTTGTCCTTAGGATAAATGAGAATAAATCTTGCTCCCACGCCATTTCTACTTTTGGATCCATCAAAGTATAATTTCCATAGACCAGGGTTCTCTTAACTTTTCTTAAGCGCACACGAAACACAACTTCTTCTTCAAGAATGCAGTAAGTACCAAGTCTAGTTTCATAAGCTTCCAACTCTTCAGCATATGGGTAAAATTTATGGTGCCTCTCCACCCATTAATTGAGTACTAGATCAGGAATAGAAGGTGGAAGAGGATGCTCTTTAGGAAATAAAGCTTGTCCTTCTTAGATTCAATAGTTGGTTTGGAGAGGGGATGGGACATATGACTCTACATGATAGGAAAATATTGGCTTAGCTTGTATGGTAAACAGGGCACCATAACTTGTCTTGAGTAACATATGAAACCAATCAAAAGACATGTAACCAATCACTTTCGTAGTAAAATATCTTAATAAAAATAAGTAAAACAAAGGGGGCAGAACAATGATGGACACGTCTTGAGTTATTGTCTGAATTGGACATGCATGGAGGGTTAACTCAAGATCCTTGATGATTCCTAAGGTAGTGATAATTGAAACATCGAGTTATAGGACTCCTTTTATCAGGGGGCTATAATTAAGACCTAATACATCAACAATCTTCTTAGGCATGCCAAAAGTACTAACACCGAGTCAATCATACATTTATGGAAACTATGTTTTCCTATTATCAAAGATATATAGAAGTGTGGGGTTTTAAAAAATTTACTAATTTTCTTCTCCTATTCTTGGAAAACATTGATGAAGCACGTGGTTTGTGAATAGCTAGATCAGTGCGTGGAAGTTGGGCCAAAGCTTCATGCAACAAGTCGCACTGAGATGGAATGGTTAGGGCATCCCACATCATAAAATTTATGTTTGTCTTCTTCATCTACTCCACAATGTTGAATGGAAAACCCAATGACTTGTGCATCTGAGGTATAACAACGTCCTTTCTTGATTTTTTCATGCACAATAGAAGGAACCTTAGCTGGCACAAAGGCTTGATGTACCAAAGAAGGGGTACATGTCACTTTAGGAGGATCTTTACGTGGAGCCTTGGGTTTAGTTACTTGAGTGCTTTTACTACTAGATGTCTTAGTTGCTTCCTTTTTCTTTTGAGGGTCTTCTTGTGTTGCTTTGGAATTGTGACTTGCGTGCCAGATTTAAGCATTCTCTTCTTATATCTTGTGTTTTCTAGAAATTGGGCATGTGGTCTTCATATCCTCTCGTATCTTGGTTGATTGCAAAAATTCCTCAGCACCAAAGAACATTAGATTTTCCTCTAGAGGAGATTCTGGCCTTTCTTGGTTATCTGCTTTAGGTGGGCTTGTTGAAGGCTCACAACTGGGAGCATTATCAATCATGTAGGCTTGCACACATGCAACATTGGCACAATGATATTGAATATGAGGCATATTGCAAGGAAAGCACCATTCAGAATCCTACGCCATGTTGTTCTAGACTAGGATAAGTTCTTGACTTATCTTTGCGCTGGAAGACGTTGTGTAGGAGGAAAAATTGCAAGGAAGATGTACATTAGAATGTCATCTATCATTCTCCTAGTTTTGTTCGTATCTTTGATTCTCATACTGATTCGCCAAGGTTGATTGCTTTGGCCTTGCACCTAATTGGAACTACCTTTGTAGGCTTACACCTGCTACTTCTCCAATGATATGACCTTGTTGGACAAGTTTCTAATCAGGGCCTTTAATTCATCATCTTATTTTTGTTGTGCAGGAGAGTAGGATGTAGATGTAACTAGTTATGTGCTCTGCACTGGAACTAGAGCAATAGAAGGCTGGGGTGCTAGAGACATCTCTAGGAACAAGGGTGTAGGAGGCCTAGGCACCAACTTACCATCCTAAATGAGACTATTTTCTACCCTTATTGCAATGTTGTATGCAGCAAGTAAGGTTCTACCTCCCATGGATTGAATCATGACTAAAATTTCACTATTCAAATCCCTTAGATAGTACAAGAAAGCATGTTGGGTTGTAGGCCTTACCACTTGAGGAATTTTGTCCCAAGTCTTCTAGAATATGATGTTGAAATCAGTCATCTACTCGTTGGGTGTGTGCTTTGTTGTAGTCAGCTACTCCACTAGTGATAGATGATCTAATTTATCTTCAAAGTAATTGCATAGAGTTGTTCCAAGCTCATCCTAGGTAGCAATAGATGTAGGTCTCAAGACATGGTACCATTGGAGTGCTTTACCCTTGAAAGAGGTTACAAACAACTTGACAAAAACATCATCATGTGTAATCAAATAGATAGAGCATACATTAGCCACATCTTGAATGTGTTCAATAGGGGTGACTTGATTTTCTCCTATGAAGTATGGAATACTCTTGAGCGTGGCTGCATTGGCATATCATGTTGGGCATTGAGATTGAGTGGGCTTCCACTAGTAAACCGGAGAAGTTCCTTGGAGTAGGAGGTTAAAGTTCCATGGTAGGGTTTGCTTGTCTCTTTTGAGGAGGATTAGAGTGTGTGCAATGCAATGGAGATGGGGATGCATGCATAGAAGATCTATTGTGTGTGCTTCTCAATAAAAGATAGAGGTATTCAAAGGATCCTTCAGCTGTAGCACTCTATCTAGTATGCACTCTTATGATATAATTCACTCAAGACTGCAAAATAGGAGCTCTGGAAATGTTGGGAGTCATTGGATGTTTTGAAATAAGCCTCAAAGGCTGAAAATACTAAGTTCACACACTAGAACTTAACAATATGAAATTTAAGATTTCACCTTGGTGCCACCAAGCATGCAATAAATTGTTGGTTGTCAAAATTGCACTCATGTCTCGATCTAGAAGAACCGATTCATTTGAGACAACAATGGAACCATCTCCAAGTTGTGGGACCTTGCACGCTTGAGACGGATCTCTAGAGAAGGTCGGTTCCTCTATCTATTTCTACTGCTATTGTTACTCCTAATGCTTTGAAAGGAAAACTAAGTTAATAATGCTAATGGACCAAACATAGAAGGATAATAGAAAGGAAAAATAATCTAAGGAAGGTGATAGCACCAGAAAAAGAGGGATGAACACTATTTGTTTTGAGTGAAAATGAAGGGAAAGGCGTGAAAGAAGGCTAGGCACGTGTAGCACAACTAAGACACATTTACCATATTAGTTTCATGGAACACAACTAAAAAGGGAACTACAAGGGATGTAGAATGACACAATAAGCATGAAATGTAAAATAAAGGAAAGAAGAAAGAATACAAACATGCTTAGGATAGATAATAGTCACAAAATGATGCTTCCATTACTTCCAAAAATGCAGAACTATTACAATGGCAAAAGAGGTCGATATCCACATGCACGAGCTAGATATAGAGGTCTGCAACTCATAATACAGAAATATGAATTCCTTAGAAAAGTTTGTAAGGATCCAAAGTATCCAACATTAACAATGATCCTAGCTCTTACATTTATAGATGAATCCATGGAAGAAAAAAAAGAAGAAGGAAGGAAAAGCTGATTTTGAAATACAACCACTAACAAGAAACATTCAATGCATGAAAATCCACCTATAAATATGTCAAATACATTTCCCCATGTATGTTTGGCATGTTGGAGAAGGAAAGAGGGTGGATTAGATCAAATAAAGTGGTTGGAATAATTAGATATGCTCATTAATGCCCAAAAATATGTTTTCTCATTTCTCACCTACCAGATCCACCAAGAATTTGAATTTGAATATCTAGCACTTTAGCTATGTCGGAAGCTATTGATTGAAACTAAGAACATGATGATTAGAGTTATATAGAAAAATATATGGCTATTAGAGTTATTTTCACATGCAAAACACGTGGAGCATGGGGATTGGTTGAAAGGAAGACCAAATGTGCAAATGTTCTTGCCATTTCGCCACGTGTAACTCACATCGGTTTTCTACAAGGATTCAATGCCACCTTGGCGCATTTTAACCGGTTTCTTATGGCATAGTCAAGCATTTTAGAGAATGATGTGGAAAAAATGGCACAGATAAGGGTGCAAAGGTTTGTGCATGAAAGAAGGTAGGAGGAATGCACGCACAATCGCAATGCACATGAAGGAAATGGGGAAAAGCTGTTAACATATGGTCAAAGTGTAACTATTACAAGTTAATGTGTGGGGCACACGAGAGGGCCAGGGAATTAGCTAATTAAAGCAATTGCAAAGCATGCACATGGTGAATATTTGTTAAGAATAAGGTGAATGAACAAAATATACGCACGAGGTAAGAGTGGAACAAAGAGGAAAATGAAAAAATGGAAAGGGGAGAAAGGGAAGTGTGCAAGGGCATGCGAGGAAATGGTGACCGAGTGAATGTGACAAGGATAAAATTGAGGTGCGTGCCACTGTAATGAAGATCTCTGAGCCAAAATATGTATGTAAGTTGCCCAAATAAGTAGGAGAGTTATTTGAATAACAGGGCCTCACCAATGTAGTGTAGAAAAAGGAGGGCCAACCAAGCAGAAATATGAAGCCTCTACCATTTTATGTGTCCTTGATTATCGATGCTAATTTAGTACACAACTGTATGATTGAATCAAGGGTAAGTATCCTAGTGATTCCTAAATAGATTGTAGATCAACTAGGTATAAAGTAGGAACTTGTCTCAAAATGAGTGATACAATTAGATGGAACAACGGTGGGAATAGTTTTCATCAAGAATATTAATCTAATGCTACATGCATGCCCAAATGTTACAGATTCGAAACACATAGTAGTCATTGATTTACCACCACTATTTTCTTTGTGTTTTTCAAGGGATTTCATGGCTAAAATTGGTGGGTACTTATCAGCTGATTAGTCCCACATGCTCTTCAGAACAAGGTATGGAGCTAAATCTACAATCCAATCTGAGCTAATTGCAAACTATCACATTGAGCCTTACATGCCAAGTCTAATCAATGCCAACTACTCAGCCTTTGATCAAGAGGATTTCCTAAGCACTCAGGAAGTAGATACTAAGGTTGGAGGCATTCCAGATTTAACACTTGATGAATGGGATCACAAAATACATGCTTATGATCCATAAAAAGAGATGGAGGAAGCTAAATTGGGCATCTATTATCTACATGAGGAAAATCCACCTCTCCCTAGCATCACCAAACCAAATGATGAAGATGACAATGAAGTTTGAAATTTTTCTTCGATGGTTTAAGGAGCGGGAAAGGTGTAGGAGGAAGAGTAATTCTTATATCTCCCAAAGGTATGAAATATTACTCCACTTTCAAATTTTAGTTCAGTTTCTCAAATAATATAGTTGAGTATGAAGAATTAATCCATGGATTACATTGGGTAAGGAAAAGGGTATCAAAATTTATAATTTTTTTGGGGATAGTGATTTATTTGTAAATCAGATTAGTGGGCTTAATGTGTTAGGTTGTAGAGCTCAATTGCTTCATAGATAGCATGTTTTACACCTTGCTGGTTTACACAATAACCAGCGTCGATCGAGGTAACCAGCGTCGGTCGGGGTAACCATCGTCGGTCAGAAACCGTTGCCGATCAGTGTGGTAATCACGCCGATTACATGTGTATGAAATTTAATATTGAAATCTTGGGAATTTAATCTAGATTTTGTTTTAAATCTGATTTAAAGGATGTAATTGCATGACTATTGTGCCCTAAGTTTTTATATGCCTATATAAGCATGAAAGCTAGGTTTAGAAAGAGAATTAAGAGAAGGATTGAATTAGATCCTTGATTATCCTATATTGAGAGGATGAAGAAGAAGAGAAAGAAAGAATAGGTTACATGAAGATAGAGCTTCCATGGAGAGGATCTGGATAGAAGGAAATAATAGGTACATCTCAATGATGAGAAGAGGGTAACATCTTCTACTATATTTCCTTTGTATAGTTATTATCTCATTGTAATGGCTTGCATAGTATGAAAACACATAGAGTTTCTTCTTGTAGATCCACATGTTGGTGAGATCTTGTATTATAGATCCATGAGATCATATTGTATATTTGATCCATGTAGATATAAATATTTTAGAGGAGGTTGTCTTCATTTTTGCACAAGTTATTCGGTGATGGGACAGACAAACTTAATTCTCGGTGCACATTTATAATTGCACTATGGTAGACCCATGTGAGAGGTCTTGTTTGTAGATCCACAGAGAACTTGGTAGCAGTTCAAAGATGCAGTAGTTCCTAGTTATGTGAGATTTCTTTGGTGGTGTTTGGAGGCATAGTTGTAGTGAACCTATGTAGATCTTTTAGAGTTCGGAGGAGAGGAGATACTCTTGGAGAGATGCATTGTACTCATGTATTTAATATTTGGTTTGTACTCTTGTTATATTATATATATGATATCTCTATCTTTAGTGGACGTAGTTCACATTGGGTGAACCACAATACATGTTGTGTTATGTGTGTGTAATTTGTATTAATTTGGATTATTCTAGTTTATACTTCCACTGCTGTAGATTTTGGGGAATTGTTTAGATATTTTGTGCATAATTGAGTTTTTAATTAAATCATAGCACTATTCCATAGTCCTAAATTCCCAACAACTGGTATTAGAGCTTAGTTAGCTTGGTTATTTCAGAGAAATGTTTTGCTTCAGTATATTGTTAGTGGTTTATTGACAGGTGTATGAGAGTAGGGTTTGTTTTTCCTGATGTGAATATCACATGAAGAGATTCAATCTCAAGTGGGAGATGGAAGAGTAAGGTTGCTAGAAATTATAGTGACCGACATCGGTTAAGTGGCAACCGACATCGGTAGGGTGACCCTTTTTGGTTACTGAGGATAACCATGGTCGGTTATAGGGTGATCGTGGTCGATTACTAGATAGCCTAGTTTTAAACAAAAATCACAGATCTGAATATTTAAGAAGATGTATGGAATGTATCTTATTTGCTGAGGTGTCCCGGTTCTTGGAGGCACAAACATGTTGGTCAGATTGCAGATCCGGTTATTGAGGTATGGTTTTATCTTGGTATTGCAGTGCTTATATTATTTTAGTTGCACATGCATGTTTGGGATTACATATCTAGATCTGAGAATGAGATAGAGGAGTAGTTATGCATCCTTGGTGCAGTTAGATGCATGGGCTTCTTAGAGATGAAGTTTATAATAGCACAGAACAAAGATGGGGTTTCCATCAAAGAATCATGTTATTCAGTTGAATATGCGGTTGATTATCTTGGTGTTGGTAAGGTGATGTATTTCATCTTGATGCAGATTTATTGCATGTATGATTGATGTTAAATTTTTTGTGCAAGGTTGGGTGATTATTGAAATGACTGGCTCAACACAACTATCATCTTTGGTCAGAGTAGGCACCTATTTTGGTGACCTATGCCAATATTGTGGCCTTGTGTTTTCTCTAGCAGTATTGACATTTGTCAGGGAATCGACATCGGTCATAGAGGGTAACTGCATCTGGTCAACAAACCATGGTTGGTTTCTATGACAATGAGTTTACACAAGGTTTCTTACAGTAAAAGAGGGAATGGATGGTTCAATGTCCTATTTTGGAGGATCAATTTTCTTGCACAACATGTACAGGTAGAAACACTACACATCACTTAAATTTTTGAATCAGAAAATGGATGGAGTTGGCTCGGTTATTCCATTGAGACTTTGAGTCAGGTATTTCTATATGATTCATGTTTACTTCTTTCATTTGGAGCAATCGATATTATGTTTGGATAGTGTGCACATATTTACACTATGTTTTTGGTGTTGTTTGATTTTTATTTCCAAGTTGTGTGGAATCTTTAGGAAAAGTATATCTACTCTAAGGATGAGATCCTCAATGAAAATTCATGATTAGACACAATTGCAAGTAATGAAAGATGTTGAGTACACAAGATAAAGGATTTGATTCACCTACTTCATAAGAAGTCCAAACTTACGTGTCGCATGCGAGTATTATTTGATAAGAAGGAATTAGTTTATATTTTATTTCATTTGTTTATTTCTCACCGACATATATAGAATTTAAGATTGGTGATTAGAAGTAGTGTAGGGAGTTTAGGTTCGGTGGGAGCAAGCCATGGTTGGTGGCATTGCAGAGTTAGACATAGTTGTATGTTCGGAGTGGCGAGAGGCACTAGTTGGTTTTGAAGGGTAGTCACAAATTTGTAGGTATATTGATTTTATTGCTTTGTGATGTCACTTATGGTTTATTTTATGGTGTATGGATAATCCTTAGGGATGTCAATTGATGGTTGATTGAGTTGGTTTTAGATGATAGATCAATTTTTCAGAGTTTTAAGGGTTAAAGAAGGAAACTGGACTATTACAGAGACTAATGTTGGTTATAAGATAACCTTGGTTAGTCATCTAATAACCATGGTTGGTTGGGAAACTTTTCAGTTTGGTCACAAGTTTGACAACAGTATTTATTTACCATTTTTAGATGGTGCCCTTGTTTTTCTTTCATCTTGGATGGTTTGTGTAGTATGTTGATGACATGTTTTCTAGTATTTGCACTATTTATTAGTAGCATGGTTGTTGTTATTGAAATTCTTGAGCATAGGATTCATATATGGCTTTGGAGTTAGTCAAGAAGAGATGTGGCGCTTCTACAGAGCTTGATGATATGGATGGGTGTATATAGGTGAGTTTATACATGTGGATAGATTCAGTTTTATGATTCTATGATGATGCAAATATTTGATTTTCACTTAGATTCCTATGATCACAGTTTATATGCCTTGAGCATGAGTAGGGGATGCTTTTATTTCCTCTTGTTACTATGTTACTCCTTGATAGGTATGTTATCTACAGATGAATGTCTTGGACATTCTAGTTGTTTATGTAGGGTTGGATTTGTAGATTACAAGTGTTTGGATTTCTTTGAGTTATACAAGTGTTTGTGCATTGATCACCCACTATTGCATGTAGAACTCATTCGTGGTTGTTTTTACTAGGATATTTTTTTCTTTCACATATTCAAGTTTGACTTGTCTTTAGATAGTCGCATTAGTGGTTGCATGGAGACATGGATAGATGGATGAAGAACATGGTTGGTTTTATAGGTATGGTTGTGGCTGCAGTTGAAGCTCAATACTTTAGTTTAAGTGGGATATCTTGCAAGTGTGTTAGTCATGATGGCTTAGTTGCATGAGAGGCTTAGTGTTATGATTCAATGGGAGCTTGATGTATAGATATCTTTGTTATCATGGATCAATTTTATCTTCGTACAGGTCTATGTTAAATCATGATGTTGTTATCTTAATTTTAAAAGATGGTTTGATCTTCCCTGGTTTTATTTTTGAGATAATTGTTGAAGGAAATAATATATGGTCTTCATGGTGTGTAGAGGATGGTGATGTACAAGTACTAGAGGTTCATAAATTTATCTCCAAGTGGGAGATTTTTAGGTTGTGGAGCTGAATTGCTTCATAGATAGCATGTTTTACACCTTTCTAGTTTACACAATAAGCGGCATTGGTCGGGTAACCATCGCTGGTTAGAAGACCTTCATCGGTCAGGATAACTATCACCGGTTGTCTGTGCATGAAATTTTATATTTAAATCACTGTAATTTAATCTAGCTTTTGTTTTAAAGCTGATTTAAAGGATGTAATTGCATGGCTATTGTTCCCTAAGTTTGTATATGCCTATATAAGCATGAAAGCTAGGGTTAGAAAGAGAATTAAGAGAAGGATTGAATTAGATCCTTGATTATCCTAGATTGAGAGGATGAAGAAGAAGAGAAATAAAGAATAGGTTACATGAAGACAGAGCTTCCATGGAGAGGAGCTAGATATAAGGAAATAATAGGTACATCTCAATGATGAGAAGAGGGTAACATCTTCTACTATATTTCCTTTATATAGTTATTGTCTCATTGTAATGGGTTGCATAATATGCAAAGCACATAAAGTTTCTTCTTGTAGATCCACATGTTGGTGATATCTTTTATTATAGATCCATGAGATCATATTATATTTTTGATCCATGTAGATATAGATATTGTAGAGGAGGTTGTCTTCATGTTTACACAGTTATTCAATGATGGAGAGACAAACTTAATTTTTGGTGCACTGATTATAATTGCACATATGGTAGACCCATGTGAGAGGTATTGTTTGTAGATCCAAAGAGAACTTGGTAGTACTTTAGAGATGTAGTAGTTCATGGTTATGTGAGATCTATTGGCGGTGTTTGGAGGAATGGTTGTAGTGCACTTATGTAGATCCATTTAGAGATCTAGAGGAGAGGAGATACTCTTGGAGAGATGTATTGTACTCTTGTATTTAAGAGTTGGTTTGTACTATTGTTCGATTATATATATGAGATCTCTATATTTAGTGGATGTAGCCCGCATTTGGTGAACCACGATACATTTTGTGTTATGTGCATGTACTTTTTCTTGATTTGGATTATTCTATTTTATACTTCCACTATTGTAGATTTTGGTGAATTGTTTAGATCTTGTGTGCATGATTGAGTTTATTATTAAATCATAGCACTATTATGTAGTCCTAAATTCCAAACATAATTTTGACAAGAATGATATCCTAAAGGGATACAAGCATAGGGTATGGGATCTCGTATAATATTTTGAAGCATTCAACATTAATTCCATACCAAAGAAGTAAAATGAAGCTGCACAGATAGGCTTACAAAAATTGGGGCAGTGTTTGACAATGTTTTGGATATCAAAAGGGATAAAGCACAACCTCACATTAGATTAGTGGTAAGACTAGGTGTTCTAGAAAATAATACAAGATAGCAAGTGTTCAAAAGTGACCAAAAATCATCAATTTCCATCATAAATAAGTTGAGTTCTCTTCCAAGAATTAGGATGAAGTAGAAAGACAATATGGGGATCATATTGTATAGCTCAAGAAAAAGAAAATGCCTAAAGTTTTGGTGACTCTAGAGTTAATATTCAATCCTAATGACTAGTTCTGGGTATTTGGGTATCTTCACTTAGAGCTATGACTACTTGATAGGTTTTGATCCATGTTTGGCCCAACACACTATTAAGCTATACACAGATGCCAAGCCCATTAGATAGAAGCAAATGCATATGAATCCTCATATTAATCCTCTCATGAAGAAAGAACTGAATAAGATCATTGAGGCAAGTATTTATTTTCTAATCAAGCATTCGTCATGGGTTGATAATATGGTGCCGATTAGGAAAATAAATGGAGAAATCAGATTATGTGTGGATTTTTGGGAGTTGAATAGAGCTTCTCTTAAGGACCATTATCCATTTTCTTCTATGGAGAAATTTTTTCAAGTGGTGGTTGTTTCAGATAGGTTTTCATTGCTAGATGACTACTCAGTGCTACAATCAAATAATGGTAAAAGACAAATATCAAGTTAAGATGGTCTTCACCATAAAATGGGGAACATATGCATACATGAAGATTCCTTTTGGTCTTTCAAACGTAGGTTACAGAGAGTAATGGAGATGGTGTTCAGGGGCTGATAAACAAGATGGTTCTTATGTACTTAGATGACATTACTTTATTCTCCAAGAACACAGAGATCACCGATACCATCTCGGGAAAGTATTCTAGAGATGTGGAAAATTTGGGGTGTCTCTAAATCCTAAGAAATGTATTTTCCTATCTCATGAAGGAAATATCTTGGGCCACATTGTGTCTAAAGAGGGGTTGACAATTGATCTAGAAAGAGTTGAAGCTATCTTTGTTCTACCTTTTCTAAGTCATAAGAAGGATCTCCAAAGCTTCTTGGGGAGAATTAACTTCTCAGAAGGTTCATGCCATATTTTTCCACTCTTGTTAAGCCATTAACAATGATTTTGAGGAAGAACCCTACATTCAAGTGAATAACGTAGGGCAAGGATATTTTGAGGCTATCAAACATGCAATATCCCAAGCTCTAACTCTCATCAACCCAGATTTCTCTAAGGACTTCATTCTCTATGCCTTTTTGGTTCGTAGACACAATCTCTTCCATCTTGGTGTAGCCAAACAGGGAAGGATCTAAGAATGCCATCACTTTCTTTAGTCAGAGCTTGGAATACTATGAGGTGAGGTACTCTTTCATTGAAAAGCATGTCCTCATTGTTATAAGGAGTTTGAAGAAGTTTAGAAACTTGGTTTCAAAACCAATATTCATTTGATAGCATCTCATGCAAAAGTGAAATATTTCCTCCTAAAAAGGACTTGAATGAAAAAGGATAGGTTGGATTACCTATGTCATGAGTATGACATAAAAATTAAGGTAACCAAATTGGTATGTGGCAAAGTTTTTGTGAGTAGATAGCTTCCAATCAACATGCCGACTCAAGGGATGAAGAAGGATCTGTTTTGGTGTTATAAGATGATCAAGAACAAGATGTAGTTATATTCTCTTAGTTAGACCCAAGAAACGATACATTTTCTTCAAATAGCTATATTCCCTCCAGAGTTCGAAAGTTAAAAAGAAGGTATTTTAGACTCCAATCCATTCCATATGTTCTCATTGATGGTATCTTGTTCAAGAAGGACATGAATGGAGTTCTCTTGAGATGTGTTCCAACAAATCAGATTGAGAAAGTGTTACATGAGTTCCATGATAGAGAAGCTAGAGGTCATTTTTCTCCATGAGTAATAACCCTCAAGATCATGAAGGCTGGTTACTATTGGCCTACAATATTTAGTGATTATTATGCATGGATCAAGAAGTGTAAGAAATGTGTATTATTCATAGCTAAGGAGAAACTAGTAGTAATACCACTCCACCCCATCTTATTTGAACAACCATTCATGCAATGGGGATTAGATTTCATTAGGGTCATCAATCTGAACTCAATCTAGGGCCACAATTGGATTCTCATAGCAACGGATTATTTCACCAAGTGGACTAAAGTAGTGGAACTTAAGAAGGCAAATGAGTCTGGTATACTAGACTTTTATGAGGGAATTAAGGACAATACTCTAGCTTTTCTTGGCACCAAAATCTATGAATGGGCTATTAGAAATGGAATCTATCTAAGAACCTCCTCTAATTATTACCCTTAGGGTAATGGGTAGGGTTGAGTCCACTAACAAAAATATTTTAAAATTTTTAAGGATGAATCTATATTAGAACTAGAGAACATGACACACCAAGTTAAAATAAGCCTTATCGATTGATAGAATCACACCCAAGAAGTCTATGACATTTCTCCTTACAAATTATTCTATACAAGGGAAGCAAGGCTACCCATATCTCTTGATTTACCATCACTAGAGCTTATAAAGAAGTGGAACTATTTGAGGTGATCCCATTGAAGCTAGATATGCAGATCTCATGGGGTTGGAGGAGCTGAGAGACCAAGTGGTGCAAACCATAGAGAAGGATCAAGCTTTGATCAAGAGGTGCTTTGACAAGAAGGCCAAAAATAGAACCTTCTAAGAATGAGATTTGGTGCATGAAGTGGGATTTTGAGAGGTAAAATATAGGTAAGCATTCCAAATTTTATGCTATATGGAGTGGTATTTATATGATCACGGGGTATAAGAGTAATAATTATTTCCAAGTGTATAAGTTGGATACAGAGGAACTATAGATTATAGTCAATGGAATCCATCTCAAGCACTTTTACTAAAGTAAATTATCATCTTTGTACATATTAATTTAGGTTTCTAATCCTTCTAAGTGCTTGAATCACATTTCTCTCTTGTATTATAGGGTTTCTTTTGTAATAAGTGATTTTTCCCTCTCTACATATTCTATTTGGGATGTGTGTGATTTTCTTGTTTTTACATAGGTGTGCCTCTTGTTGCTCTTGCACTTTCCCATTTTAGGTAGGGTCTTGTGATGAGAACAATAATTTTTCAACCCGAGTTTTAAAGAAATGATAAGCCCCAATAGGTTTTCGGAGGTTTTGTGGGTAATTCTTAGGTGTCAAATCAGTTTCAACAATCACGATAACTCCATACCTAATGGATCCTCTAAAGCATCACTATTATTTCCGATCTAGCAAGCAAATCATCCCGGGAGTTACCAATTGTTATCCATTTTTGCACCCCGTAAGATAGATAGCTTAACAGTGTCTAGGAGTTAGAAAGCGATGGGTGAAATAATTTTTAATTTACAAGTTAGCTCATGGGTTGGCTTGGCTGAGTCAATTTTCATATGTGACAAGATGGTGGAGCTGTGGTGAAGGGCCGATCTGATTGGTTAGATGAGGAAAATGTAGTGATGTTTCTCCTAGTTGGTAGCATTTTACATTCTATCATCGAAAACATTTTTACCTACTACCCAAGAGAGCAAGGGTGATGATGAAAGGAATGATGGTAGGGTCAAAAGAATGAAGTAGTCATTGGTAGTTATTTTAGTACTACCGCCGGTAGCACAAAGGTGACAACAAATAATAGTTAGGTGAAAAAAAGTGTCTTTGGTAGAATTTTTGTGCTACCGGTGACAATGGATATTGTGCTACCGGTTGGTAGTGGAAATGGAAGAGTTCACACTATGATGAAGTAAGGTGCAAGTAGCAGGGAAAATATATTACCATCCTGGGTAGAATTATACAACCAACCATGAGAGGAAGAAAATGATACCTTGCGGGAGTAAAATTGCATGCAGCTTAGTGAATGTAAGAACAAACCATGCATTAATGGAAGCAAGTATAAAGTTTTCTCAACCACCAGTTTAATGAGGTATGGCACCCATGACTACACACAAAAAAAGGACCAATTTTTATGGCTTCCCATACCTCTTTAATGAAATATGTTGGTTGGTGATGCAATTTCGAGGATCTTCATCTATGTATTGTAAAATTCACCTAATTTTGAGGGGAGATATTTTTGAATGTAAAGGAACTCTGCTAAAATTGTTCCAGCACTTTTGTGAGTCAGTAGGCCTCAAATTTGGAACTTTTTCCAAGGATTCTTTCCTTATACATATATTGTAATGGATTGTGCATCATTTTAAGCAATAATTTTTTTGGCTTATCCTGCCCTAACTTGAGTTGTATTGCATTTCTTTCATTCTATTATATTTGTCAATATATTGTGCATATTTTGATATCTTTGCATGACCCAAACTTGTTGTGCCCCATAAAGATGGAGGTGTAAATGATGTTTCAAACTATGGAACTTTTGTCCTGCCCTCTCCCACTTTGTTTGCTCCTCATTTTCACTCAGTCATAATATCTACACTCCCCTTATTCTTGGTGTTATCACCTCCCGAGTTTAGGAATTTGATTTTATGCATCTCTTTCTTCCATAGTCCCTTGGAATTCTAGGTTAGTGTTATAATAATTACATCTCCCTTTCTAGGAGTAGTTTTAGCAATAGGAGTAGGTAGAGGAACCAAATTTCTCTCGAAGGTTTGTCTCAATTTCAAGGGTCATACACATTGAAACAATCCAATGTTAGTAAAAAGTAGGGATCTGTAATGTGAAAATCCTAGGGTGTTACTTTTTTTACATAATAAGGTCTTGCATTACAACGTCTATCTGGGTAGACTTCTTTGCTAGCTTCATTGAAATGTTTCCATGTATTGTCCCTTGGCTCGTTAGAGACCTGGACGGATCTGAAACCTTATGAAACTTGGTCCATTTTGTGGACTTAATGTTTCACAACAAAACTCAACTTTGACCTTTCCTAGACCCAAATATTTATGAAGTTTGGTGAATTCCACAGACTTGAAGTCCGTGAAACCCGAATGGCTTAGAGAGGCCCAAAATATCGCCACATGTCTTATACTTCATGGACATTTAAATTTCTTGGGGTTTTAGAACTTTTATGGCCATTTGAATATCTCGAGTCTTTGTTTAAATGGTGAGTCCATTTCAACTAATTTATTTAACCAGTCTTGCAGCTTTGTACTTCATGGTTGGGTTACATGCTTTTAGGCCTTTGTAGCTTTAGATTATTAAAGAAATTTGTCATTTGGTTTTGATTTCATGTTATTTGTGAAATATGTAGACATATCTCAATCACACATAAGTATGAATATTTTATACTTTGATTAACCATTCCATTAGACCAGTTATCTAATATTTCTATTGAATCTTGTCATTTATTTTGACAAGGAACAAAATTTATTACAAATTGATACTTCTCCTTTACTTAGACTGAATTTTGAAGCACGGGGAGCAATATAAAGCACACAAAATAGTTACATATATGGAAAGTATATGAAAAGTCCAACTCAATCCAAGGAATTGGATTGAGCATTAACAATGGCTCCTACTTGGGGATGGGCACCCCCTGTGGGTGCCATAAGAACAAATATAAAGACTAGATGCCTAGTTCATTGGGTAAGGATTCAGGGAGAAAAAAACACACAGGATTTCAAAAATATATATTACACTCGACACTAGAATACTACCATGTCTCAAAACCTTATCATCAGATAAAGCAGAGCACAAAAAGGGAAATGAAAACACAAACATAAAAAAACAATAAAACAACACAATGAAACTATGTTTATTATAATTATCATACTTAACCACTGGTTAAGACCATGTTGGGAAATCTTGGTATTTATTCAATAATTGGGAATAATCTTGTTTTTCTTTTTAACTCATGCTACGCCCTAGCCAAATCTTTCTAGAATTTTGAGAATCTCACAAGTTGCATTGTTGAACATATCTATGAATATAGATATGCTTTCTCATGACCCCGTCAAGTATTGTTAAAATTTGAATCGATACTAACTAGTCCTCTAGGTATAACACTTGTTTTTTACTGTATTACATCTTTCCCAAAGAGGGTTTATTTTTCATCACATAAGACAATCATTGGCTCAAGATCAATGAGTTGATCAGTGAATTCACCTTTACAATTCAGAAACCTTTGGATTGAGCATCATCTTCAGAAACCTACCAATTTTGAATGTTATTAGGGACTGATGGTCTGACCAGTACCTCTACTTCATAGTTGCAATAAGGAGATATGAATTCATTTTCATACTGATTTGGAGAAGTTAGAACCACTCCAACTCCATTTCCAACATTGGAACATGCTCCATCAAAATTTAGGGTCCAGGGGGCATTGATGTCTTCAAGGTGTGCATTAGGAAGTTCAAATGATTGAGCCATATCCATATCAACATTAGCTACATGAGGAAGAGAGAATACCTGATTGATGTAGGCCCAAAATTATTTTGTAGTTTTGGCATATAGAATATCAGTGGAAGTAGCTCCTTGTGGTGAATCATTTGGGATTTCCATCATACATGTATCACCAAAATCAACTTCCTCATTAATATCATCATATTTAACAAGCTACTATTAAGGGGGTGTGGTAATAGACATACATCACACCATTAAATGAGATGTTCTTCTTCTACCATCTACACTTTTGTTTTCAATTGATCTGGGAAAGTCTTGTTGTCTCTCGAAAGGTTTTGATTATTTTCATAACCCATAGGTTCCTTTCCTCTATCATTAGCATATTAATTTTCTTTGGGATTATTTCCAAATCTATTTTTTCCTTGGGCTTGGTGTTGAGCTTGAGAATTTGAAACCAATCCTTTCTCTACTCTAGCAATCTTATATAATTTTCTTTGACTTCTCTAGCCAAATTTTTAACCACCTCCTCCATTTCCACTTTGCCTTATTTGCATGTGGCTTCTCTAAATTAATCATCTTGACACATTCCCTCTTTGGAGTCTTATCAAATATTGTAATATTGTTCTCAATTAATACAACCATAGAGAAATCCTGCCTCAAATTTCTAGGATTTTTATCCCTTAGATAATAATTTGTTTTCTTATCAAATGCATCTGAGTATTTAATCAAGAAATAATCATCACTAGGCCTTCGATTAATAGGAAATCTATTCAAAGTTTTATTTAACCTAGTATTAAAATATTCCACATACTCATTAGGATTCTTTTTATATTTTAAAACTCTAATAAAAAAATATGGTTCATTCTTATCACCATATTGTAATCTGAAAGCACTCTTCATTTCTACCCCATAATCAATTAAATTTAAAGGCAGCAAGCTATACCATTCCCTTACATATTCTTCTAATGTATGTATGAATAAATTAACATAAACATCTTTGCATTCTAGTTCATATTCATCCATAACATTTTGAAAAAGATGAAATGTTGATCTCCACTTATGACATTATTCCTTGAAATCTAGGAAATCTATTTCTAATTTCATTTGGTACTTCATTGGGATATCCCACCATTCCATGAAACCTTATTGGTCTATAAGTAGTAACTACAAAAGGATCCCTTGGTGGAGGTTGTGCCATATTATTTGGTGGAATATTTTCAAAAGGAGGATTAAAAAGGTGGGGAACTAAGGAACTTTAAGGTAGAGGAGTATGATCTTCAAAATGGAAATCTTTCAGGACTCAGTTTCACAAAATACTTGATTCTCATGAGTCAACAAAGAAGGGAGATGAATAATACCTTTGTTACTTGTAGATGTTGAACCTTCTTGAAATAATGAATGAAAATTAGCTTGAGAACTACCTGAATCAGAGTTTTCGGGTGTGTTATAGTGATCTTCCACTAAAGGTGGATGAAAATTAGTAGTTTGAACAATATTATCCTTTGACTTTTGACCACTCAATGGTTTTGAATCCACTTCTTTCTTGGTGTATTTTCTAGCTTTGGAAGTAATCTTCTAGTAGGATCTGACTTGAAAAAGGACCTTCGTCCTTCCATATTTGTAAAGGAGAGAGTTAATTAGCAAGGTGTAAAAATTTGTAGTGACATATCGTTGATTTGATTTGAAAGACAGATCCACCACTAAGTCCTTACACCTTAGATGTATATATTAACTCAAAAATATCTTGAAATGATAGATTTACAAACTAGGAGGTTGAACTTTACAAATCTTTAGGAATTTTCCCATATTTTCTCTAGTGAAGTTAGGTTTTAAGGAGAGCCTTCTTAGAATGATAAAAATTGGACAATAGTTTCATAATGGTTTGTATTTTCCTAATTTTAGCAAAGCTCTATAAAGGTATGTATTATGAACCTCAATTATACTTCTTTATCCCCGATAACGGCACCCGGGAGCATGTTGGTCATCAAATTCCTTTAGCAAAGGGTAAATTCTTAGACTATGATAGACCGGGTAGTGTGTCATTTTGTAGCCAGGGAGGGTTCTAACACTTTCCTTTACATCAAGCCTTGGGATTAGTTTTTCTATTTACGAGAAAGGTTGAGAGGTTCCATTGTAAATAGTGCATGTTTCTTTTGTGAAATGCATATAGATTTCCATTTCCCATACTTCTGTGTCAAATTGGTTATAATGTATAGCCATTGAAAAAATTTGAGAACATTCTCTTGATGTTCCCTTGTTAAAAAAGTCATAATCTGAATGAAATATGTTCTCTAATGAGTTTAATTTTTGTGTTTTGAGTTTTGTATGTCAATTTTTTTATTCATGAGCTATATTTTTCTGATCTTGTATTTATTATTTCTCTTTTTCATATACTATATTTTTCCTTAATGGTTGTGATTTGATCATTATCTCAATATTTTGTTGTGAGTATTTACTCTTCAATATTATACGTAATTGTAAAATCATTACTCTAACCATTTTCGCTAAGAAATTTTTGGTAGCCTTTGAGTATATCTTGGGTGTACAAGGGAAGAAGCCTCAGAGAGTGAGAAAGCTATCTTTGGGGCAATATAGAGATGGATGAATGAAGGTTAGGTGCAGGGTGCTGCCGGGTGGTAGATCCAGGAGTGAGCTTATAATCACTATGAATCAAAAGTTCACAAAGTAGTGTCTAGAAGCATACAAGGTAATAAAAGAGACTACTTACTAGTTTCTGATGTGGATGCAGGTCCAAGGAATGCAGTGGCGAAGGAAAGGCTCAGTTGGGATGATCGGCAATCGGAAGTGAGCTGATGAAGCTATCCTCCGACTTTCCCAATGTTTGGATGAGTGTGACAGCAATCTAGTTGCTCAGTTATAGTCTTGGGCTCAATACTCCTCTCTGCAAATGAATTTTTTTTGGATGCTTGCCAATGAATTTGGATCCCTTTGTTTTGGTTGGGGGAGGTCATTTATAGGGAACCAATGGTGGTTACCTAACCAACGCTGTCGCGTAGGGACCGATGTCGGTTAGGTCAAAGTTGGCTATTTTTAGTAAAATAGCCAACTTTCCCTCCTTTCTCCCAGAGGGTCGATTGTGGGCTTGGTCAAGTCATTATTAGGTTCATTTTGGTGCAGGTGAGGGGTGATGAGTCATGGGTGTGGGTCTGGACCAAGTTATAGGTCTTAATTAGGTTAGTTTTAGGGTTAGGGCTAAGTCATGGTGAGGTGGCGAGGTGAGGTGGTAGGGTTGGAGATGTGGATTTATTAATTATAAGGTAATTAATAAATAATTAAGTGTGTAAGGTTTAGGTGGTGAGGTAGGGTTAGGTTGCGAGAAGAGATGTGGGGCACGGGCGTCATAAGACCCAAATTTGGTGTCTACATTTTTGCCGCTTGTTGTCGTGCAGCTTGTCTTGTAAAGCTACACCGACAATAATAAGAAGTGGTTGCCCAGATTAAGGGTATAGGTAATCCCCCTCAAATCTATCACATTGAGGTGATGTGAAATCAGGATAGGGTTGATAAAGGGTGAATGATGATGAGATGATGGTAAGATGATTGGGTAAGTTCAAGGAAGTAGACGCACATTGAAATGTAGTAGTGAGACCAAGGTACACGATTTGAAGAGCAAACAAGAAAGTCATAGGCAAAGGTCGATAGTTTAGCCAAACAAGGTTGATATAATCATGGTATCCAAGGAATAGGAAGTAGCTCCAGGGGATATAATGGGTAAGGTATCGGAACATTTAGGCATGTTCAGCAATACCAAATGGTTGGTTTGGTTGAGATAAACGTCACGGTCTCGGTCTAGGCAAAGCTAGTCGGCTGATCAATTCAAGTATCCTAGTCATGCTAAAACATGAACAGGTGAGCTTGATTGAAAAAACACTACATGATGGGTGGATAGAATCGTAATTTGCGGGCCTCGGTCGAGGTACTTAATTGGTGCAGCATTGGGTTGGGCTGATTGGTTGGTTGCGGCCTTGGGTCGGGCCAATTGGTTGGTTGCGCCTGGGTTGGGCCAATTGATTGGTTGTGGCCTCGGGTCGGGCTGATTGGTTGGTTGCAGTCTTGGGTCGGGCCGATTGGTTGGTTGCGGCCTTGGGTCCGCCAATTGGTTGGTTGGGGCCCAGTCGCCGATTGATTGGTTCAGGCCTCGGTCGGGCTGATTGATTGGTCGCGCTTTGGGTTGAGCCGATTGGTTGGTTGTGGCCTTGGGTTGGGCCGATTGGTTGGTTGCGCCTTTAGTTAGGCCGATTGGTTGGTTGTCAGGCCTCGGGTCAGCTGATTGGTGGGTTGTGGCCTGGGTCGGGCCGATTGGTTGGTTGTGGCCTCAAGTCGGGCCGATTGGTTGGTTGTGGCCTCGGGTCAGGCTGATTGATTGGTTACGGCTTTGGATCAAGCTAATTGGTTGGTTGTGGCCTTGGGTCGGGCCGATTGGTGAGTTGTGGCCTTAGGTCAGGCCGATGAATTCAAAATAAGGCTATTTAGCAAAGCCAGGGGTAGGCGATGTGGTGAAAAATGGAGATTGGTGGATAAGGGTAGGAGTTAGGTTAAAATAAGCAGGTAACCGATATCGGTTAGGGGTGACCGATATCGGTTAGAAGATCGATATCAGTCTTCTAGGGCATGACCTAACCGATATCGGTTAGAGGTCAAAACCTATAAAAAGAAAAAAGCGGCATGTCATTTTCACATTGTGAATTTGAGCGCCAAAACATCTCTTGTTGAGTTTTGAATTGATTGTGTCAAGTGTTTGGGCTGAGTTGGCACTAGTTGAGTGGGTGAGTGAGTTATTGGTAGGCCCCAGAGATCGGGAGGCAGAGCTTGATTGGTTGAGGACCCTGCTGAGGAGATTTGGAGCTATGGCATAGGTTGGAGGAGCTGGAGGAGCTAGACCACCACCACCTATCCCACCACGACGACGTGTAGTCATACCGGTAGGCTCGGAACCCCTATTTCTATCAATTTTATGAATTTAGCTGGGATTTGGGTATTGGGGTAGGAATCCAAAATTTGATAAAATAATGAATAAATGAAGGTAAACAGTAAAATGGATTGGGTAGATATGTTAGGTAGGCAAAAACGTTAGGGTGGGTAAGGGTTTAGGCAATTGTGCTGGGTAAATTGGGAGAAATAGGGGAAAAAGGGGGTTTGGGGGCCATTTTTGGTTCGGCCCCTAAACCCCATAGTGACCGATGTCGATCACTAGTTGACTGACATCGATCACGCTTTTGGTGTAGATTAGCAGTGCGAGACCGACATCGGTCATGTGTGTCGACGACGTCGGTTCATAAAATTTTAGACATAAGGTGCGAGTGGGGACCAATGGCGGTCAAGGGTGACCGATAGCGGTCACCATGGGTAGGAGGTAGGTTGTAAAATTGCTTTGTTGGGTGTTGTTTTAGGCGGGTAGGATAGATTATAGGGTTGAGGGGGGAGAAGGTAGATTTGCTGGGTGAGGTGGGTGAATTGCTAGTGGGGATTAGGTGGGATAAGTTGATTAGGGTAGGATAGGTTATTGGGGTGGGGGTAATTGGGTGGTTGGGGTCGGTTCGGGTAGGATAGGTTATGGGTTGTGTATGGATTGGGATGAGTTGGGTTGTGTATGGGTGGGTGAGTAAGTATAGAGGGTTAGGTTGGTTGTGTTGTTAAGGGTAGGCCTGACGGAGTGGGTTGTTTTTGTAGGCACAGCTAGATTGACCATGCAAGATCGGATGCCGCCCCTATTGGAGTGGATGTGGCCACATGTGACCGCAGAGTAGTGGGCAGTTATGCGGGAGGTTGGACTCAGCAGAGTCCAGAGGTATAGGGCTATGGATAGGGACCACATCCTGATGGTTTCCCTCATTGAGAGATGGGATCCGGAAACCAATGCCTTCCATCTCCCTACTGGAGAGATGATAGTCACCCTAGAGGATGTGTATCACATCTTGAGACTACCGATCATAGGTGAGGAGGTGTTCTAGGTGGATGCCGAGACAATGATGGATAGCATCCTATAGGTATTTGGGGATGTAACCCCATTGGTTATGTATCATAGTGTGAGCATCGGCTATGGTGAGATGTATCACGCTCATCGACGGGAGACACAGCTTGTCATGCTGATGATGGTCGGTATCACTGCTTTGCCCTCCCGACTCGAGAGGGAGGCCAACTCCCACCTGGCTCGATGGGAGTTTTACAGGAGATGGTGGAGGAGCACACCTGCTACGCATGGGCACCAGTGTATCTGGTGTAGCTATACAGAGAGCTCTGGGGCTATCATCGTATGAGGTGATTCAGTATATGTTCGACATTCTTGTTACATTGCTGGGCATATGAGCACATCATGTGTATATGACCAGTAGGGTTGCCCCAGCAGCCAGGGCCACAGGTAGTCTATAGATATGGGTTTCAGAGGTGGTTGGGGGTCGTGGGCTAGCCACGAGCAGTGGTCGTAGGGTAGGATGTTACCTTTTATAGGCATATGTTAGAGGGCCTGACTGCATTAGATATTATATGGAGGCCATACAGAGGCCATTAGCCCTATGGAGGAGCCTGAGCATAGCTACGATGGATCTAGTACATCTTCTGGATAGTTGGACGGAGACTCAGGGAGTATGAGTGGATTCCCCTAAAGAGGGTACAATGATAGCTAGGACTACGGTAGGATGTGCCACCTCCCCTCCTACAGTATTAGAGGGAGGATGTAGAGGCACCACTACCTCTACCACAGCCATTTGACCTAGTCTAGGTAGCAAAGAGACTAACAGATGACATAGTGGACGATGTCGGGGTTACATGCCCATTTTTGGTTTGGTGGGCAAGGTAGAGGGCAGTTGTGAGAGCATGGCTAGCACAACCAGATTTAGTATGTTACATAAATGAGAGGGACCATCTCCTGGGTCAGGTGCAGTTACTACAGGGGCAGCTTGCTACCGCACAGGCACAAATTGGGGTGTTACAGGGGCAGTTAGCCCACACGGGCATAGGCGCAAGTGCAACCTCAGGTCCCTATTCAGGCTCCGATGGTAGCTCCACCACCACCACAGGTACCGGCTCAGGTTTAGGGCATACAGCAGGCAGGCCCACTTCTATTAGGAGCCGGGGACCAGCCCCACCAGCCATGGTTGCACAGGCCCATTACATGGAGGCTAGAGTGGAGGCTCGTACTATCAGGACCTACTAGATGGTACCGGTGTAGATTATCAGCCATATGTGGCTCATAGAGCCGAGACTTCCCAGAGTCATAGGTCACAGTGGCCGCAGCCACAGCCGGTGGGTCGGTTACAAGTAGGAGGCGAGACCCGGCACAGGGGCCAGCTGAGGGACGGGCCGAGGGAGGGGGAGAGAGCTGAGTCACCCAGGAGCAGAGACATTTTTGGTCGAGTTGGATAGATGATTTTTGATAGAGACACCGGTCTGCGAACCGAGTGTGCATATAGGGGCCTGCGTGCCCACATAGGATTTATGTATTCATTTTTGTTGTATATACTGGCCTGCGAGCCAAGTACATTTTGTATAGTTGATACCACCGTGAGCCGAGTATATTTTTGACATGAGAGACCGGCCTGCATGAGCCGAGTCGTGATTTTGATAGAGATAGCGGCTTGCATGCCGACTTTGTATTTTGGATTACAGAGGCCCATGCAGGGCAATTTGTATATTTTGACATTGATTTGATGATATATAGATGATGAGTTTGATCCACATGGTGTGTATAATTTTTGATTTGATGCATATATTATAATGTTTCATGTGTTTTGTCAATGGTATTGGAATTTGATGTATATAGATGATGTTGATGATGTTTTGATGATATGCATATGTTTTGAAATGTTGATGTTTATTATGATGATGGATGTTGATAGTGATGTCGTTATGCAAGGAAAAGAGGTGGGCTCTACCAAAAATTACAAAAACAAAGAAAAGGCCTAGGTATAAGCAAAAGGAGATAGGTGACCGATATCGGTTATCTAATCGATGTCGGTCACTATGTGACCAATACCGGTTAGGTAACCGATATCGGTTATGCTAAAACGAGCTTTTCTAAAAATAGAAAAGCTTGGGAGGCAACTTAAATTCTTATTTTTAGAGTCATGCAACATGTTAAATATGAGGATGCGAGGCTGTTGACATCCATACATGTTAGTTACATGGGAGAATTGAGTGATAAGGAGGAAAGAGACAGGTAAAGTGATCGTGGGCTTGGATTAAGAAGGCGTAAAGGCAAGTTATAGTGAAGAGGGTGGTGAACATGGCTGAACAAGGAGAAGCATCTAGCAAGCGAGAGGAGAGGGAAGACAGGTTCCACCTCAAGCTGCTGCATCCCAAGAGGTATAAGTTTTGGTTGGAATTAGATTTTGCATGGTTATGAATAGGATGTGGTAAGGTAAGTGGGTAGAGATGAAAAGAAAGGTGATAGGCAAGGGTTTGGGATGGGGTGAGTGTTATGGGGTAGGTAATCAGGTGTTTCAGATATGTTTTTAGGTATAGAGAGAGGCAAACAAGTGAATAAGTTATCATAGGTGGTGTTTTTGAGTAGGGTGGATAGAATTGTCAGTGACCGATATCGGTTTAGGCCTAACCGGTATCGGTTAGATAACCAATATCGGTTACTGTGTAAAGTTACAGATTTTGATAAAAAACACTTGGGGATTTATTTGTTGTTCGTTGGTTTGATGTGTGCAGGTAGAGGTAGGGTTGAGGATGAATGATAGGGTGCCAACTTTGTTGTCACGGGTCCGAGTGGATGTAACACCAACTGAGTGGGCATTAATAAACTATGTGGGGTTAAGTGGAATCCACTATTATTCACGAATCGCACGCAATCATGCTATGTTGCAGGTGCTGATTGAGAGATGGAATCCAAAAGAATACCTTCCATCTGCCAACATGGGAGATGACAGTGACATTAGAAGATGTGTTTTGAATTTTGAGACTTCCAATTACAGGAAGACCAGTGTATCAGGTAGGGCCCAATGTGGTGTGGGCAGCGATAATGGTAGTATTTGGTCCAGCCACACAAGATCTGACACAAAAAGGCTTGACATTTACTTATGGTATAATGTTTGCGGCACACCCTGAGGCAACAAGGTTGGCCATGGTATTAATGATAGTAGTGGGGTACTATGCATTGCCTAGGGTGGACAGGGAAGATTTCCAAAATTATTGATGTGTATTATTCGTGAGATGATAGAAGGTAACACTACTTTCACATGGGCACCCGCATATCTGGCGAGCTATACAGGGGTTTATGGGCATGCAGGTGAAATCACAGGACTACATTGGATTGTGCATACTTATTACATTGTTGGGCCTATGAGCACATTGTGTGTGTGTGTGACCAAGGTCGACCAATCCAGCGGGAGAGATAAGATTGCCGAGGTTGGGATTCAGGAGATGGGTCCAGACAGAGCAAGAGGCAAGAGCCGAGACCATGAAATATGACACCGATAATTATAGGAAGATGTTGGAGACGGTGATGATTGCGGATATCCATTGGAGGCCTTATGGGAACTACATGGTGACGGAGAATATAGCTGAGGATTTGAGGGGTGTAGAGCGATTGAGGTGGATCGCAGGACACAGGCCAAGTGAGTACGAGAGGATTCCTCTAGATCGTGTGCGGCGACAATTTGGATTTGTTTAGGATATACCCATGGATCATAGACCATACAGGAGGATTGACATCGAGGCACCATTCTCACCTCCATGGCCGACACTTCCAAAAGGACCAAGAGAGAGAAGAACCGATCGCAGGGTAATGGATGCAGGAATGACAGAGTCTTATAGATTATGGTGGGTAGTAGAGCTGCGAGGTACACACGAGAGGGCCGATCATCCTGACATAGTTGTGATTATAGTAGAGAGAGACCACCTACAGGGTTTAGTTCACCAGCTTCAAACATAGGTGAATGAAACCACGGGATTGTTAGAGGCTTCGCAGTCACGAGTGGAGAGACTAGAGGCAAGATTCCTCCACGCGAGAGGGCATATTTGTATGTTACAGGAGAGATTGGTGGATCAGTGGGAGGAACCAATAGTAGTGGTACCTTTGAGGATGGAGAGGCCAGGTGAGCGGTGTCGACGATCACCATCGCTACCTGGTTTGGGATGAGGCATGGGGCCTAAGTGAGTTTCATACATAGGGGTAGAAGAATAAATAAGGACTCCGACCTGCGTGTCGATAATAGAGAAGATGTATTTGTTTAACATCTAAATAAAACTGAATATGTATGTTGATTTGAGTTATGATAATAATAAGAATGTTTGTGTTTTGAATGTTTGGATTGATAAAGGACAAAGGTGAGTGTTATCAATATAAATACGTGAAAATATTTATATTTTTAAGGAAAACACAACACATGATAGGTTATGGTAGGGGATGGTCGAGCTAACCTTGGGAGACCCCATGTCTCCTAAGTGCTACCTACATAGCCCATTGCACAAAGCAAGGAGGGGCCTCAGACCGATGTAGTTCTCCCATAGGACTAGGGAGAGGTGAATTCAGAAATTTGGTTGTGGTTAGGCAATTTTTTGGTTGGTTAAAGTTTGATGTTGGTAGGGTAATGTTGTTGGTGTTGGTGTGGATATAGGGAAGTGAGGGTTAGCTTACCCAAGCATAGGAAACAATGTCTTGATTAAGGTCAACACATAATCCTAGATTTGGGTAAAAGAGGAAAAAGTGTCCCATAGTTGGAAAGAGCTAAACAAACCACGTATTATCATAAGATGAGCTTGAATCCCTAGGTACCTTACATAGGTGAGAATTCGATAGGTGAAAAGAGTTGTATAATCACAATATATCGGATATACGTCACGTCCCTTGAGTTTTGTTGTTTTTAAAGAATGGTGAGGTGAGGTGGATGGTATAGCTGGGGTGCAGAGGACTTGTTATAAGGTGATTATTCTAACGAAAGAGAACCAAACCTAAATAGACAAGTCCATGACTCAAAAATTCTTTTGAATACTACTTTTATTTTTCTGGATATAGACTGATCAATGTGGGAAGTCTATATGGGATATGCATTTTGTTGTTCTTGAGGTCTTCACGAAGCTGATCAATGCAAGAAGCTTCTAATAGAGGCTGACTTTGTATAGTTGTCCTTCAAGGGAGCAGTCTACTTATAGTAGCAGATGCGGCTTTTGCACATAGTTGTCCTTCGAGGGAGCAGTCTACTTATAGTAGCAGATGCGGCTTTGCACATAGCTTTCCTTTGAGGGAGCAAGTCTAGTTTATAGCTTAGAGGTCTAGATGTTCATTTGGCATGAAGCATCTAGTTTTACAGGAAGTTTGACTCAAGAATATCCTAGAATTATATACTTGAGAACTTGTTATTTTTATACTTTTAAGTCATGGACCAGACTAAAAAGGGGAAGGCATATTTAAGAGGAGGTGATGATCAAACCACATGAGTTTGATTCTACTTTGAGATGCATGAAACAAGGTGTATGAGGTGGTAAATGAGCTCAAGGGACGAGCACAAGGTAGATAAGAAGTGATGTAACACTAAATTCAATAGTAGAATGGTCAGAGATGCAAAGCATTAAGGGGTTTAGGATCAGGTTTACCATTAAGCGAAGCTAAACGATAAGTACCTAATTCATAAGTGTGAGTGATAATGTAAGGCCCAATCCAATTAGGAGAAAATTTTCCACGTTTACTCTTTTCTAGTTTGGTTACATGTTGATTCTCTTTTAGGACAAGATCACCAATATTAAAGGTACGCTCATGAATTTTCTTATCATAAGCACGCTTAATGCACCTTTGATAAAGTTGAAGGTGGTCAAGAGCTATAAGATGACGCTCGTCAAGAAGCTCCAATTGGGCTAACCGCTCTTGGCGGAAGTCATCATTGGTGAGAATATCCTGGAGAGATATTCGAGGGATGGATTTGTATTTCAAGAAGCAAGATAGCCTCGGTACCATACACCAAAAAAATGGTGTGGCATTAGTGGAAGTACGAATGCTAGTACAATAAGCCCAAAGGGCAAAGGGGATGTGATCATGCCAGTTTTTCCCATAATTGTTAATGACTTTCATGAGAATTTTGGTTAAGGTTTTGTTAGAAGATTCGGCTTGACCATTTTCTTGTGGATAGTAGGGTGACGAGAAGCTAAGTTTGATACCAAATTTGTCACAAAGGGATCGTAACAACTTATTTTTGAAATATTTTACATTATCTGTTATCAGGCGATGAGGAACACCAAAATGACAAATAATGTGATGATTGATGAACTCAACAATTTTCTCTTTTTTGGTTGAAATGAGTGGAATGGCCTCCACCCATTTAGTGTAATATTCAGTTCCGTGAGGATCCAATGGTGACGCTGCGAAGAAGGTGGGTGAATCTCACCAATAAGGTCTAAACCCCATTGTGAGAAAGGCCAAAGGTCTCGTGCGACACCGTGAGCGGGTGGCTGGGAGGATGTTGAAGGTTGGCATGCTATTGACACATAACACAATGCTTAACATATTCACAACAGTCTTTATTAAGAGTAGGCCAATAATATCCTAGGCGAAGGATCTGCTTGGCCACAGAAAGGCCACTAAAGTGCCCACCACAAATTCTGTCATGGATTTGTTGGATGGTATGGGTGACTTCAACGCCGGTTAGACATCGAAGGAGGATACCATCAAAGCCATGTTTATAGAGGAGTCCCCCATGACGACATAATGAGAAACACTTTTAAGAAAAGCACATTTTCCATTACTAGTAAGGTCAGGTGGGAGAACAGAGGTTGTAAGGTAGTTGTGAAATTGGTGATACCTGTGTTTCGCGATTCAAAGAGATACATTATTTACCGTACATACATCCGGGACTAAGTAAGATGGGGCAAAGAGTTTTGGACCAAGACAAATATGTCGAGTCACAGTGAGGCAGAATTTGCGAGGCCAAGCAAGCCATAGTATCTGCAAATTTATTAGTTGAGCGTGGAACGGTTTGGATAGAATAATGAGTAAATAAGGTCAAAAGTGAATCCACGTAACATTTGTACTTTTGAAGTTCCTCATTTTTACATTGGTAGATGTCAATAACTTGATTTACTACCAATTGAGAGTCACCGAAAATGTTAATAGACTTCACACCTAAGTGTAATGCAACGTGGAGACCCAAAACAAGGGCCTCGTATTCTACTATATTGTTAGTGTAGGGGAAATCGAGCCTGAATGAAAGAGGCATAGGTTCACCATCAAGAGGAATGAGAACAATGCCCACCCCTCCACCACGCTGACATTTAGATCCATCGAAGAAGAGGGTCATTAGATAAGACGCATCACTGAGTAAAAGGGTTGCGATGAGTTCATCAGGGAAAGTAAAATTGGTAAATTGTTCTCCAGGTAAAGGGGCTTCGCGAGTTGATCCACGATAGTTTTTCCTATGACTAATTTCTGGTGTACAATCTCAAGGTCGAGGTCGGAAAGGAGCATAAGCCATCGGGTGATGTGTTGGTTTAGATGAGGTTCGCGTATATATAATGTATGGGTTCAGCGTTCGTGATGACAAAATTTTTGTGATTCAAGAGGTAATGTCGGAGGTTGGTGGCCATGAATGATAGGGCTAGGCATAACTTTTCTACATGTGTATACCTAGTCTCGTAATCCACAAGAGTATGGCTTATGTAATAAACTACCTGATCTCAATGCACGGAGTCATGATGTGCGAGCATGGCTCCTACAACATGGTTGGTGGTAGAAAGGTAAAGGTAGAAAGGGCGATCATCCTGAGGTAGGGTAAGCACGGGTGGCTGCAAGAGATAAGGTTTAAGAGCCGCAAAGGCTTGGTGGCACTCCTCACTCCATTGAAAGACAATGTCCTTTTTAAGGAGATGATGGAAAGGTTGACATCGATCCGAGAGTTGTGAGATGAAACGCCGGATAGATTGGAGTTTACCCTGCAAACTACGTAATTGTTTTAGGTTAGTGGGTGGGGGCATTTCTAAGATAGCTTTGACTTTAGCTGGGTTGACCTCAATGCCATGCAAAGAGATGATAAAGCCAAGGATTTTTCCCAAAAGGATGCCAAAGACACATTTCTTTGGTTGACGAAACTGATTGTTAAAGCGATCAAAAATAATGGCTAAAACATTGAGATGTTCATGTGATGTTTGGATTTTCCAAGAAGATCATCAACATAATCCTTGAGGATAGTGTGCATAATGTCATGAAAATGTAATTCATAGCCCAGCCGATAGGTTGCACTAGCATTCTTAAGGCCAAATGACATGACACAATAATGAAGGTCCCCAGGGGTAATGAAGGCGTTTTATGTTGATGGTCGGGGCTACTAAAATTTGATTATATCCCGAGAAACCATCCATGAGAGAAAGCATCTCATGGTGCAAAGTGAGATCAACAAGTTGATCAATGCTAGGTAGGGGGAAGTCGTCCTTTGGGAAAGTGAGGTTAAGGTCCCAGAAATCCATACATATCCGAAGTTCCCCATCACTTTAGTGACAGGTACAACATTAGAAATCCATTGAGGATAGTCAATAGGTAAGATGAAAGAAACAGAAAGGAGTCGTTGAAGCTCTTCTTTAACCAAGAGGGCAATACGTGGATGCATTTTTCTCAATTTTTGTTTAACTAGTTTGGAGTCTAGTTTCAAAGTGATGTTATGGACAGCAATGTCAGGATCGATTCCTGGCATGTCGGCGTAGGACCAAGTGAAAGCTTGATTGTGGGCACGAGAGGAAGGTAGTGAAGGTGGCTTATTATGATGCATCGAGAGATTGTCTGATATTTACAATGTGAAGATCATCCTTTGTGTGGATGTTGATTTCTATAGTTGACTCATTCAACATGGTTTGGGTTTTAGATGGTAAGGCGCTACTGAATATAAGAGTCATCTCGCACCAAGGTAGGTGAGGATGGAGTCATCATCCTAGCACTCCACAACATTAATCAAAGGCGAGTCTTCTTTGATCATGTCTGGATACAAAAGGGGGAGATAAGATGGGTCTTCACCATCACGTTGATAAGTGAGAGGACCTAGAAAGCTAGCATTCATGAAAAAAAAGTTAGGAGGGATAGATTCGGGTCTATCGACTTCGTGGTTAAAGATGGAAAAATGGGCGATGATGGTTCGTAAGGGGTGAATTTGTCATCTTCCCGGATACAATTGACACGAGGCTTCTTAAGTGTAGGTGGTTCAGAAAATCCAAGACCACTACGATCATTGTGTTTGCGTGTAGTCATGGGAATGATCGTATGTCGGCCCTAATCATAAAGATCGAAACCAAAACCTTTCCAAGCAAGTGAGTCGGGAAGGTGAGGAAAAATAACGGTTGGTTAGGTATTGAAAATCAGATTGGAAGGTAACCACACCAAGGGAAGGTTCAGTGGGTGATAGAGGATGCATCGACACCCCCATACGTTAGGTTGGTGCAGCAATTAGGTGGTCCATAGGAGATCACCTCCCCCACATGACGGTCATAGGTAGGATGCACATGTAAGTATCCATACTCTTGTGGGGTATAGAAGGCGCTAACGTTGTATAGGTGGTACTCCCCTAGCATAAGGCATTGAAAAAAACCTACCAAGGGATCTGAGGTTGGGATGTTGTCTGCGGGGAAGGAAGAGATATTCACGTTGGCAGTTTCATTGGTCAAAGGTGTGGGTGCGGCTAAGGTGGATGGTTGAGGTGTGGTTGAAATAGATGGTTGGGTCGATCAATGGGTGCCTTGACTGGTACAAGCACATCATTAGGGTGGTATAACATATTGTAGGTTTTGAAGGGGGAGCATCAGCTTTGACGGTGTATGACTTCCCCTCATACTCAAATTTTATACATCTATGTAAGGTGGAGGGAATGCATCCCATAGCCTAAATCCAAGGGCGGCCTAACAACATGTTGTATTGGAACTCTCCCTCAAGGACATAGAAGAGTTCGGACAAGGTACATGGCCCTACACAAATGTTAAGGATCATGGTGGGGTTGGCACACATGTAGCTAGGAGGGATATTCATGCATTGGAAGGCTTTGGAAGAGATGATGTTTAGGCTAGTTCCCCCGCCGATCATAACACGACGTACTCGGATGTCCTGGATGTAAGCTGAAATGAAAAGAGTGGGGTCGGGATCTTCTGCACCAAAGACGACAATTTCTTCTTTGGAAAAACCGATAGCAGCAGCTTTGCTATACAGGGACGAGAGGTGGCTATGGAGGTCAGTTTTTGGTGAGAGAAGTGATGTGGTTGGGTGTTAAGATGGAGGTGATGGGAAGGGTTTTGTTAGGTAGGACCTCTATCCCTTGAAGGATCTCAATTAGAGCTTATCGATGAGATTCATATGTTTGAATGAGATCATAGAGTGTCATTTTTACAGAGATTGGTGAAGTTGTTTGATCATGGTGCGATGGGAAACTCCATCGAGAGATGGGATAAGCAGGTCCACGAATAACCACTTTAGCTAGTGGTGCGATCGGGATGTGAGAGAAGGAGAAAGAGAGGCTGTAGGTGTGCTCTCTTTAGCTTTTCCATTGTTTTTTCGACCTCGAGTAGCAATGCTAATCATATTGATCTCGTGAATACGAGATAAGGAAGATGGAAGGGATAATTCATTGTTCTCGAGAGTGGGGTTGCAATGATGATAGATTTTGGCAAGGTAGGGACAAGTGGTATAGGAGAAGGGATCGAAGCTAAGGGATTTTCCCTTCCTAAGTTGTCTTTCTTAGATTTTTTATCCAAGATAGGAACCGGTGAAAGATGGCTTTCAAAGCTTTACATCCTTCTACATTGTGTCCTGGTGTGTGGTGGTAGGCACAGATTGGAGATTCATCATAACCTATAGGTCGAGGTTTAGATGGATAATAGGGTCTAAGTGGGGGTTGGGAAATGGTCTCATCCCCTACCAACATATCAAGGATCTTGGTGTAAGATCCTTTGAGCATGTCAAATTCAGATGAAGATGAGGCTATTGATTGAGTGAGTGAGATTATTAATTATTTTGGTAATGGTTTGGTATGAGTGGTTTGTACGGGTGGTGGTTTAGGCAAGGGATTTTGATGATTGGGTTTAACTAGGCATGGCTTCTTCGCGTAGAAGCCATGTATAGCTTGTTAGATGATGAGGCCATAGATGACGTGGTGGTAGGAAAAACTACAGGAAAGAGGAGAGACAACAAACAAGTCCTTCGATGATCGAGTTTTCTTAGGGTTAGTAGGTAGGAAGGATACTTGGGGGGATGGTGTTGAGATGCCCGTGGATTTATGTATGGGTGCAGAAGGTGTAGGTTGTGTCAAAGAAGACGTAGGAGGCATGGTGTATTGAGGCAAGGTGGAGGGTGGGGCCCCAATATAGAAGGTAGGTGTGACAATGAGGGTTGAAACCGTGCCTGTTGTACCGGTGTGATCGAGGGTGAGATTTTAGCTATGGCGGAGGCACATATTGGACTTGAGGAGATTGGGTCTATCTCCTAGGTGGATGGATGACTTTATTTTTGGATAAATCTAACCGTTTAGGTGGGTGCGTTAAGATAGGTATTGGTGAAGTCCCAAGCATAGGGGAAGGTTTTGTTAGGTTGATAGAGTTGGATGAGGTATTCAAGTAGAGATGAGGGGGTGAAAGTGAGGACATAGGAATTTTGAGATTTTGTAAAAACTTTGGGCATATGGTAGAGATGTCCTGGATTAGTAATCTGCATTTGAGTAGAGCATGGTGTACTCAAACATTCCCATAAGACTCATCTATCTTCTCGAGGGATGACAATTGTCACGTGTGGATGAGAATTTTGGTATGGAAGATAAGTGGGCTATGATTCTAGTCCACTCGTTGGTGTGATACTGGGGAAAATGAGGCGTCTGTATCAATGGGTGTTAAGAGGTCAACCGGATTCATGGAAAGATTTAGGTGATGAAGAACGATAGGGAGGAGGGCATGTTCTAGAGGATCCATCATGGTTAAGGAGTTTGGTGATGTGGACTCGAGGGGTTTCTCCTCTAAGGACGATAGGAAAAGTGGTAATCCTTCTTCTTTTGCAGCAAGAGTGGTGGAAGGAGATGTTTGGGAAATAGATAGGTTGGATAACATCCACTCACAGTCTTGCAGGGATGTGGTGTAAGAAGGCTCTTCGTAAGAAGAGAACTTTGGGTGGTTGCTTTATTTATGGGTAAAGGAATAGCGAGGCTGTCCTCTTGTCCCGAGGAAGGAGAAGGGGGCAAGAACCCCTTTGTTGGTGAAGAGGCTTGATTCAGAATTTCCTCGATGGAAGCCCTTGGTTGGGAGTTGAAAACTGCATGGATCTCATGCACACTCTTCTCCTACCGAGGTTTTTGGTTTGTGTTCTTGTTAGATGAATGGTTTGGAAATGGTTTGTTGAATATTTTTAAATTTCGATTAGCGGGGGCATTAGGATTATCGGGGGTTGTATCCCCGCATCAACCATTTCCTACACTATGTTTTTCAACATCTTGTAGTTTTCGTGGTTGTGTCCCTTCACGCGATGGAAGTTACAGAAGTCATTTTCTTTATACCAAGAAGGTATAGCGTGGGTGGAATCAAACCCAGAGTGAGGTTTAACAGGAGGCAAGGTGAGAGCTCCTGCTTTAAGCAATTTTTCCAAGATCACATCATAAGTTTCTCCCAAGGGGGTGTACTTGATGGGCTTGGCTTTATACCTATAGGTGGGTTTCAGCTGGGTATTAGACGGTGCTTGAGATTTGACCGTCACCGTGTGTATGGATCCTTTTGATTTCGAAGCAGCCGATGCATGAGAGTTAGTGGTGTTGGGTTTGTTGGTGGAGTCTTGGGTTCGGAAATTTGAGTTTTTGTTGCACAACTTCAATTTCTCCTCCTCTAAGGCTCGAATCTCTAGTTTTCGAGCCATAGTAAAGGCCTCATCAAAGGTGCGGAAAGTTTGAATTTGGAGGGTGGGAGAAATGTGTTTAGTACAGGCCCACATAAAGAGTTTGATGAGCTCACCCGAGGTAAGGCATAAGTAAGTTGGTTGATGAGGCCCCGCCATTGTGCAATAAAATCTGTGATAGACTCGTCTTCAAATTGTCGGATGGCATAGAGATCGGTAATGGATACTTTCTTGGCAATATTGATGGAGAAGTGATCCAAGAAATATTGGGCTAACTGGTTAAAGGAGAAGATTGAGTGCTGGGCTAAAGCACTGTACCACTCCAAGGTAGGTCCTGATAAGGACATGGGGAAGGTACGGAGTAGTAAGGCATCGTCATGAGAAATCAGATAGCAGGCATGTCTAAACGATCGCAAGTGTTGTTGAGGGTCCTCCTTACTACTAAAGTGAGTAAATTTCGGTAATTCCCATTGAGGAGGATATGTATGAAGGGGGATAGAAGGATGAATAGGATCCCGACAAACTTGCTCGTATGTCAGGGTGTTACGGCTTCCTGAAATAGAAGCCTCAAGATTTTGCATCTTGTCCATCATCTGTTTGATTAAATCATTGGTTGGGTCAGATGATGTGCTTTGTCATCGTAAATGGAGGAGGATTGGGCCAAGAGTTGCTACTAGACAATGATGGGGTTGAATGTTGATAAGGTAACAATGAGGAATGTGTTGGGGCAGCCGAATAAGGGTTTCCTATATAAGATGTTGAGGCCACCGAATGAGTCTCATGGAAATGAAAAGGTGGGTAGAGCTGACAGGAAAGCTCATGTAGATAGATGGTAGAGAGCGAGTTATGAAAGAGGCAATCTACGGGTGGGATGAGGTAGGGGCAAAGGGACGGTAGTGATATGTGGGGCCCCAGATTAACCAAAGGGAGGCCAATTGGTGCAGTATGAACCACCGAAGCCACTGAGATGGGAGACGGGGCTAAGGATGAAGATGGTGAGGCAAAGTTATTAGGTGGGGAAGGGGCTAAGTGAGCGGCTATACTAATAGGCATACCAAAGAGGAGTTGACCGTCAGGTGTATGGTCAGGGGTATGAGAAAATAATAATGTATGGTGCTAGGATTAGCATCTAAAATTTTGGTAAAGTCCAGATCTTCTATAGGGATCTTGGGAAAAACACTGGTGTCCATAGGATTCCCCATAGGATGAAAAGGGGGTGACTCAAGAAAAGACACGGAACAAGCATGTGAAACCATGGCTGCCGCTTGTTTCCAAGTGATAACAACCTTGGACAAGAGGATACAACTGGGAATTAATCAATTAGGAATAGAAACAACAACAAGATGTTGGAATTAATAGGTTCTTTGGTTTGTCGTGAAGCGTGAAACACAGTAACCGATATCGGTCTGGTAACCAATGTTGGTCAGACGGTAGCCGGTGTCGGTCAGTGTAACCAATGTCAGTAGAAGAGGACTAGTGTCGGTCATTATGAAGGCAAAGAGAGAATGTAAGAGGTTGCTGGTTTGGAGATAACAAGGCTTAGTATACCCACCAAACTATCTGAAGTAATCACTGAGATAGGGTATAACAGAGAAACAAAATTGAAAGAAAAACAAAAAACAAGCAAGATGCACAAGAAAATCAAGAGACTAACCCTAGGATTAGTTTTAATCACTTTGGGCTTATGCCTTAGACGCAAGATGATGTCAATCCTAAACAAAATACCTAAGGGAAATGTCAAGTTTGTTTTGGCTTGTAAGGCTACCTCAATCGGGTAGAGGAATACTACTTTGGAAGGGGGATGTTTGAGATGTTGTGTAGCTTATGATGTGATTTGGTATGTGTTGTGTAGTGAGAGTAAGATTAATTTCTCGTCAATACCGTGGATATCACCCCCACATGTACGAATTTACTTAATCTATGTTCACTAGAATCAAAGACAACAAGCAAGAATGTGATGCATGTGTTTTAAACCCAAATCAAAAATGATATTCGATGAAGCAAAGAAAGAGAAGAGGTTAAGAAGATGACTTTCACTAATGCAAAGATGTGAAAGAAAGAAAAGTTCTCTTACCAAAATGACACAATATTTTGTGAATATTTAGAAGAAAGAAACAACAAGTGTGCTCCCTATATGAAAAAAAAGCAAGAAAGAAACCTGTTATGGGGTTTAGAAGGTTGGTATATGGTTGAGAGGAGTAGTAGGGTGATAGAGAAGACTCTAGAGAGTGAGAAAGTTGTCTTTAGGGCAATATAGAGATGGATGAATGAAGGTTAGGTGCAGGGTGCTACCGGGTGGTAGATCCAGGAGTGAGCTTATAATCACTATGAATCAAAAGTTCACAAAGTAGTTTCTAGAAGCATACAAGGTAATAAAAGAGACTACTTACTAGTTTTTAATGCGGATGCAGGTCCAAGGAATGTAGTGGCAAAGGAAAGGCTTAGTTGGGATGATCCGACAATCAGAAGTGAGCTGATGAAGCTATCCTCCGACTTTCCCAATGTTTGGATGAGTGTGACAGCGATCTAGTTGCTCGATTTACATGCCTTGGGCTCAATACTCCTCTCTGTAAAATGATTTTTTTAGATGCTTTCCAATGAATTCAGATCCCTTTGTTTTGGTTGGGGGAGGTCATTTACAGGGAACCGATGGCGGTTACCTAACCGACGCTGGTCACGTAGGGACCAATGTCGGTTAGGTCAAAGTTGGCTATTTTTAGTAAAATATCCAACTTTCCCTCCTTTATCATGGGGGTTAGTTGTGGGCTTGGTTAAGTCATTATTAGGTTCCTTTTTGTGCGGGTGAGGGTGATGAGTCATAGCTATGGGTCTGGACCAAGTTATAGGTCTTAATTAGGTTAGTTTTAGGGTTAGGGCCAAGTCATGGTGAGGTGGCGAGGTGAGGTGGTAGGGTTGGAGATGTGGATTTATTAATTATAAGGTAATTAATAAATAATTAAGTGTGTAAGGTTTAGGTGGTGAGGTAGGGTTAGGTTGTGAGATTAGATGCGGGGCACAGGGCGTCGTAAGACCCAAATTTGGTGTCTACACGTACTATGTGAAGTAGCGAGGAATAACTATGTGTAGAAAATGTAATATAATGTGTGCATGGAATAGAATAGAATCCCTCTCCCTATGAAGTGTGATGCATATTTCCTAGCCTTGTGCCTTGATGATGGAGCTATGTGGATGCAAGTGATCTCCAATGCAATAGCTTGATGCAACTCTAGATGGAGTGATAGTTATAAGTGATGCTAGGTCAATCATTATGGTATCATAACTTTATATTTATAGGGTTCTTTTGGTCTAATTTCATAATTAACACCGAAAAGGTAAACCAAAAGAAATATAAAGATGTAAAATGGCTAGAAAGAGCCCAAAAGGTGATAGGAAAGTGTAAAAGGGATGGGGCACCCACTTTGGCATCCTAGTACTAATATGGGAACCCCAATCTAGGTTTAAATAACACGGGTTGAGAGAATATGACTGGGCATATGGGTGTGAGAGGTTGGTAATGAAGAAATAAAATAAAACAAGATGGCAAAAATATGGGGTTAATTAGTACTTTCTTCACTCAAGAACCTTCTAAATAGTAGTATGAGACTAGATAAATATTATCTAAAGTGCATGATTTTGTGACTACACAATCTAAGATCACTCATGTTACTATTGATCATCCACCTTAGTTTCATTATATTAGAGTCAATGTGATAACCACATGGTGCACTAAAAACCTATTGGGGGAAATACACCTTTTCCTCCCCCACCCTCTACTCCCATGCCTAAAGCTAATTTTCCATCTAAAGGGTATGATTTATTGAACAAATCAATAATACCCCCGCTTAAGATATTTGTTATCTAAATAACTCTCCTAGTTATTTAAATAACTTATATACACTTTTGGATCCGAGTTGTTCATTGTGAGGTTGTGTGCACTCAAGATCACTTAACACATTACCTTTGTTACATTTCCTAGCATTCCCCCTTTTCCTGCACACCCCCTTCTTTTCCTCGCGTGCCTTGCGTGCTTTCCCCTTCTTCCATGTTATCTTTCCTCTTTGTTCCATCTTCTACTTCCCACACCTTATTCTTCCACATACACTATCAGTGCACCAATAGGGTGTTGAATTATTGCAACAAAAAAATGAGTGACACATAGCAGAAACATCAAGAACATTTGCACAGTTGGTCATACTTTTAGCCAATCTACACACCCCACGTGTCTTGTGTGTATAGATGACTCGAAAAACTTTTGATATTCTTATCTATTACTACAGAGATCTGATCAGTGTGCACCTAGTCTCAATCAATAGCTTCCAATGTAGGCTATAGTACTAGACATTCAAATTCAAATTCTTGGAAGATCTGGTAGGTAAGAAATGGGAAAACATCTTTCTGGGCATTAATGAGAAGATATGATTATTTCAACCACCTAATTTAATATGATTTTCCCTCCTTCTTCCAACATGCCAAACAGACTTGGGAAATGTATTTGATAGATTTATAGGAAGATTTACAAGCATTAAATGCTTCTTGTTGGTGGTTGTATTTCAAATTCAAGTTTTCCCTCCTTCTTCTCTTCTTCTTCCATGGATTCATCTATAAATGTAAGATTTGGGCTCATTATTAATGTTGGACACTTTGGATCCTTACGCATTTTTCTAAGGACTTCATATTTTTATATTTTGAGTTGCAGACCTCTAGATCTGGCTCTTGCATGTGGATATCGGCCTCTTTCACCATTATAATAGCTCTATGCATTTCTAGAAGTAATAGAAGCATTGTTTTTTGTGACTATTCTCTATCCTAACGTGTTTCATTCCTTCTTCTTTCCTTTTCTTTTACATTGTGTGCTCGTTGTGCCATTCTATGTCCCTTGCAGCTCCTTATTTAGTTGTGTTCCATGAAACTGATCTGGTAAATATGTTTTAAGTTGTGTTACATGTGCCTAGCCTTCTTTCATGCATTTCCTTCATTTTCACTCAAAACAGATAGTGTTCATCCCTCTTTTTGGTGCTATCACCTTTTAGTGTAGTTTCCTTTCATGTTATCCTTCTATCCCTGGTCCCTTGGCATTGTTAGCTTAGTTTTCCCTTTCAGCACTAGGAGTAGTAGTAGTAGTAGTAGAAATAGAATTAGATAGAGGAACCGGCCTTTTCAGAGATTTGTCCCAAAGCATGCAAGGTCCCACAACTTGGGGATGGTTCCATTGTTTGTCACAAATAACTCGGTTCTTCCAGATCTAAGACATGGGTGCAAGTTTGATGACCAACAGTTTCTAGCATGCCCGGTGGGACAAAATGAAAGCTTAAATTTCATATTGCTAAGTTCTAGTGTGTGGACTTAGTATTTCATCCTTTGGAGGCTCATTTTAACACATCTGATGACTCCCAACATTTCTAGATATCTCTATTTTAGCATCCTGAGTGCCTTTCATGAGAAGAGTGCATACAAGGAGAAGTAGTAGTTGAAGATTATTTTGAGTACCTCCAACTATCCTCGAGAAGATTTGTTTTAGAAATCCCATGCATGCATCTCCATCTCTAGCACACTATTCCCATTCAACTCCTCCTCACAATAAACAACCAACATGCCCTACTAATGGCGCATCAGCCACCTCCTCCACTAAGGAACTTTTCTAACTTCACGGAGGAAGTCCCCCTAGTTCTGGCCATGTAACATGATATGCCAAATGGCATGCTCAAAAGTATTCCATACTTTATTGGTGAGAATCAAGTCACCCCTCAAAGAGCATATCTAGGATATAGAAACATATGTTCACTCTATTTGATCACACATGATGATGTAGTAGTTAGGCTACTTGTGGCCTCTTTCAAAGGAAAAGCACTTCAATGGTACGAGGCTTGAGACTTGGATCTATTACACTTGGGATGAGCTTGGAAAAACTCTTTGTAATTATTTTGAAGATAAGTCAGATCACCTATCTTTGGTGGAGAAAATGACAAAAAAGGAGGGTGCCTAATGAGTAGATGACTGATTTCAACATCATATTTTAGAAGACTTGGGACAAAATCCCTCTTGTGGTAAGACCTACAACCCAACATACTTTTCTATATTATCTAAAGGTGTTGAACAATGATATCTCAGTCATGATTCAATCCATGGGAGGTAGGACTTTACCAACCACTTATAATATTGCAGTAAGGGTAGAAAATAGTCTTATTCAGGTGGGAAAGATAGCTCCTAGACCACTATGCCCTTGTTCCTAGAAATGTCACAAGCACCCCAACCTTCTTTGGCCCCTATTCCTATTCTTGAGAAAAGTGTGTAACATGTTGCATCAACATCCTACTCTTCATAGTGGCAAAAAAAGAAGATGAAGAATTGAAGACCCTGATTAGAAATTTGTCAAATAAGGTCATATCATTAGAGAAACAACAGGTGCACAAGCCTATAGAGGTAGTTCTAATCAGTGCATAGCCAAATCAATCAGCCTTGGTGGAATCAATATGGAAACCAAAAGATACATGCCCAACCAATAGAATGATAGATGGCATGCTAGTGCACATCTGCCCTTGCAAGTTGTTCCTCCCCCGTGCCTTCTCTTCCACCTAAACTAGTGCAAGTCAGGTGCTTGTTCTAATTTAGAACAATTTGGCACAGAGATTTAGAATGGTGCTTCCCTTGTAACATGCCTCATAGTCAATATCACTATGCCAATGTTGCATGTGCACAAGCCTACATGATTAGAATGCTTCTAGTTGTGAACCTTCAACAAGTGCACCTAAAATAGAGAACCAAGAAAATAAAGAAAGCTCCTCAAGAGGAAATTTGATGTTCTTTGGTGTTGAGGACTTTTATGCAATCAACCAAGCTAGTAGAGGATACAAGTAGACCATGTGCACCCAAGTTGTGGACAACACAAGATACAAGAAGAGAATGCTCTAGAGTCGTGCGTGTGCAAGTCACAATTCCAACAAACACAAAAGACCCTCAAAAAAAAAAGATGCAGCCAAGGCATCCAGTGGTAAAATTCTCAAGTCCCTACACAAGAGGTCCCATGCAAAGCTCCTCAGAAGTGCATGCACCCCTCCTTTGGTAGGTCAAGCCTCAGCTTCAGCTAAAGCCCTTATTTTTTGCACCTGAATAAGTCAAGAAGGATGTTTTTTTCCTCAAATGCACAAGTCATGGGTCTTCCATTTAGCATTGTGGACCAGATGAAGAAGACAAATATAAATGTCACAATGTGGGATGCTCTAACCATTCCATCTCAATGGGATCTGTTACATGAGGCCTTGTCCCAACTTCCCATGCATTGATCTAACTATTCACAAACCACGTGCTTCTATCAACATTTCAAGAAGAGGAGAAGAAAGTAAGTAATGTTGTTAAAACCCCACCCTTTTATATGTCCTTGATCATAGGAAACACCTAGTGCATAATTACATGATAGACTCGGGTGCTAGTACTTTGTTATGCCCAAGAAGATAGTTGATGTCTTAGGTCTTAAGTATAGCCCCCTTATCTAAAAAAGGAGTTTCTACAACTTGATGGCTCAACTATTCACTACCTTAGGAATCATCAAGGATCTTGAGTTGACCCTTCATGCATGTCCAAGCCCTCAATAACTCAAGATGTGTCTATCATTGACTTACCTCCTTTATTTTCCCTATGTCTATCAAGAGAATTTACTACAAAAGTGGGTGGTTACTTGTCTTCTGATTGGTCTCATATGTTACTCAAGACAAGGTATGGTACCGGTTTACCATACAAGTTGAGCCAATATTTTCCTATCATGTAGAGTCATATGTCCCATCCCTCTCCAAGCCAATTGTTTAATCCAAGAAGAACAAGCTTTAGTTCTGAAGAGCATCCTCTTCCACCTTCTATTCCTGATCTAGTACTTGATGAATGGGCAGAGAGGCACCATAAATTTGACCCATATGTTGAAGAACTGGAAGCCTATGAAACTAGGCTTGGTACTTACTACATTCTTGAAGAAGAAGTTATGTTGCCACGTGCATGCTCAAGAAAGACCAAGTTGAACCTAGTCTATGGAAGTTATACTTTGATGGATCTAGAAGTAGAAATGGTGTGGGAGTAGGAGTTGTTCTCATTTCTCCTAAGGATGAGAAATTATTCTTCGCTCATAGGTTGCAGTTCACATGTTCTAATAATGTGGAAGAATATGAGGCATTGGTGCATGACCTTCTTATTTTGAAAATAAAAAGATTAAGGCACTGCAGATATTTGGGGACACAAAATTGGTTATCCACCAAGTTACCAACAAGTTCCAGGAAAAGAATAAGCTTCTCAAAGCTTATAAACATAGATTTTGGGACCTCCTTGAGAGATTTGATGCTCTAAATATAGGTGGTACCATGAAAAATGAATAAGGAAGTTGATCAAATGGCCACTTGGTCTTGGTTCACATAGTTCTCTCTCTTGAGGACTTTTTCAAAGGAAACACTCAACACATTAAGATGGTGATCAAAGACCATCCATTCCAAAAAACAACACCAGATTGGAAAGTGTTTGAAAGTGACACACAGATCATCAGTTCATTCAAAATGAAGTTGAGTTCTCATCAAGCATGCAAGCTGACTTGCATGACAACTATGGTGACCAAGTGATTCAACTAAAGTCAAAATAAGTTTCCTAAAGGGTTGGTCACCTTAGAGAAAATTTTAGCCTTGATGATGAGTTCAAGGGTGAAGAAAAGTATATGCACACCACATAAGAAGAAGACTCTCCCTAGTCACTATTGCACAGTGGAAAAGAGTTGTTTCTCAGTAAGACTTGTGCACATGATGAAAAAAGTAGGCCTTCATCTCTCTCTATCAAAAATATAGTGATATCTTCTCATGGGAGTATGAAGACCTCAAAGGTTTTGATCCAAGTGTTTCTCAACACTCCATTGACCTTGATCCTAGTATCAAGCCCATCAAAAAAAAGCAATGACTAGTCAATCCAAAGATAGAGCCCCTCATGAGAAAGGAATTATCCAAACTCATTGAGGTGAAAATTATTTTTCCCATCAAGTACTCTACTTGGGTCATGAATCTAGTTCTAGTGTGTAAGAAGAATGGTGAAATCAGACTCTATGTTGATTTAGAGATTTGAACAAGGCATCTCTAAAGGATCATTATCCTTTTTCCTTCAATGGAGAAGATTTTATAGACTGTGGTTAGCACACAAAGATTCTCAATGTTAGATGGGTATTCAGGTTTCAATCAGATCTGGTCAAGGAAGAGGATCAATTCAAAAAGTGTTTACAACCAAGTGGGGAACATATGCATATCAAAAGATGCCCTTTGGTCTATCAAACACAAGTGCTACATTTTCAGCATGCCATGGACATTGCCTTCAAAGGTTACATCAATGAGTTCATCTTGGTTTACCTTGATGACATAACCATCTTCTCAAAGCAAAGTGAGGATCATATGGGCACCTAGAGAAAGTATTTGAGAGATGTAAAAAATTTGGGGTATCCCTTAACCCCAAGAAGTGTAATTTTGTTGTGGCATAGGGAAAGCTTTTGGGCCATGTGGTTTCAAAGGATGGCATCACAATTGATCCTGAGCATGTTTCATCCATCCTAGCTCTTTCCCTACTGGTGCACAAAAAGGCCTTGCAATCCTTCCTCGGTAAGATCAATTTTGTTAGGCACTTTATTCCTAACTTTATAGGACTAGTTCAGGCCCATCACCCTGATGCTCAAGAAGGACATAGCCTTCAGATGGACAATAGAAGGAAGAGAGAGCTTCAACAAAATCAAGTAAGAAATTTCTTGCATGCCAACACTCATCAACCCAAATTACTCAAAGGATTTCATCCTTTATGCTTATGGCATTGATGCAAGTGTTGTTGTTGTCCTAACACAAGAAAAAATGAACAAGGATTGGAACAACCAGTGGCTTTCTTCAGCCAAACGTTGAAGGATTATGAATTAAAATATAGTCACATGGAGAAGCAGGTCTTCACCATCATGTGCACACTCAAGAAATTCAAAAGTATGCTCACCACAAATCATATCAAGGTGTTAGTCTCCCACTCTTTGTCAGAGACTTCATCATGGGAGAAGAGATTAGTGAAAAGAGAGCATGATGGGTGACCAAAATCATGGAATATGATGTGACTATCAAAGCCACAAAACTGGTAAGAGGTAGTAGTGCGCTCTGTAAGAAGATTGTTGAGGATATGTAAAATGAGCCTGAGACTTCATTATTTGGATGAGGATCTCCCGTGCACAAAACTTGAAAAAATACAAATCCTGATGCATGTGACTGGATGAAGGACATGATCACATTCCTTTCCGAGGGTGCATACCCTCCTAGTTTAAACAAGGAAAAGAGAAGACATCTGAGGTTACAATCTATCCCTTATGTTTTGATTGATGGACTTCTCTTCAAGAAAAATCTTGATGGCATGTTGTTAAGATGTATCAATGGTATGACGTGCAAACTAAAAAAGTGTTAGCAAAATTTCATGATGGATTCTCTGGTGGACACTTTTCTACCAAAACTACAACAATGAAGATCATAATGGCAGGAATATTTTGGCCTACCCTATTTTTAGATGCACACAAGTGGGTCACAAAATGCAAGGAATGCACTTTCTTTGTAGGAAAGAAAAGATTGACAATGCTTCCCCTCCGACCAATCAAGTGGATCAACCTTTTGCACAATGGGGTCTTGACTTCATAGGCATGATCAATCCACCTTCAAAGCACTAAACACAAGTGGGTGTTTGACTACTAAAGACTACTTCACCAGATGGATAGAAGCTTTCATGCTCAAAGAATCAACCGAGTTATTCATCCTTGACTTTCTCGAAGGTATAGTCACAAGGTTTGGCATTCCTCAAACCATTATCTCTGATAATGAAAAAGCCTTCCTTGGACACTAAAATCACTGATTGGGCTCTAAATTAGGCATCTATCTAAAGAATTCTTCCAACTATTACCCAAGGAAATGGTCTGGTAGAGTCAACAAACAAGAACTTGATAGAATCATGAAGCACACAATGAACATCAGCCAAAGAATAGTGGCATACAAAGGTCTCGTGTGCACTCTGGGTAGATAGAATCATAGTTAAAAAGGCAATAGGAACTTTTCCTTACAAGATTGTCTATGGAAAAGAGGCTACCCTTCCTTTGATGCTAGAGTTGAACTCATTAGCACTTTTTACCAACAGCTAGAATTTGAAGGCGCAGACCAGAGAGAAATCAAGAATGGACAAAGCTGGTTAATCTTGAAGAATCAAGGAAACTCTTCCATGATCAAGCTAGAACAAACATCAACAAACAACAAAGAAATGGTTTGACAGAAAGGCTAGGCCTCAAGCTTTCAAATTTGGGGACTTGGTCTTAAAATGGGATGTTGACAGAGCTAAACCAAGGCACCATTCAAAGTTTGATGCACTTTGGAGTGGCCCATACATCATCAGTTCATGCAAAGAGGCTAACTCTTTTGAGTTAACTCATCTTGATGGAGGTGCACGTTACAAATCCCAGTAAATGGGATCTATCTCAAACCCTTCCATTAAGTTTTCTACATCATTTTGTATATATTAGAGTAGTTTCAATTCCTCTAAGTGTGTTACACACATTGTTTTTTGTACATAGTTCTTTCTTCTTGTATTCTCCTGTGTGCACTCTTCTTTTACTTCTAGGATGCCCGACAATTTTTAGCATTTTGCAGGATTTAGAATAAAGTCAAGAAATGATCCTTCAAGTGACTTTAGGGGTAGTTCTTCAAAGCTACAGATCATAATTTCATGATTATATAATAGACTCCATGCCTAATGGATGCTTTAGGCTACTTGATCTCCTTCATCTAGCAGGAAGATGGCCCTAAAAGTCACCAAAACTATTATCCAAATAACTCTCCTAGTTATTTGGGTAACTTATATACATTTTGGCTCTGAACTCTTCATTGCAAGGTTACATGTGCTCAAGTTCACTTGGCACATTCCCTTTTTGCATTTCCTCACACCCCCTTTCCATTTTCTTTTCTCTTTGTTCCACTGCCTTAAACACTTCTCTCTTTCCCCTTCTTCCTTTTCTTTTTCACTCTTTCCTTCTATCTTCTCCTTCACGCCCCCATGCCTCATTCTTCTTCACCTGCACTATCTTTTGCCCTCCTTTCCTTTCACCCCTTTTCCTTCCCTTTGTGCCATCTTATTCCTTTATCATCACTTGACATGCTTGAGTGTGCCATACTCAACCATGTCAAAAGTGCTGCCAAAAGTGCCAAATCCTTACAAAAATCAATGAGTGACATGTGGTAGAAATGACAAGAACATTTTCATAGTTGGCCATCCTTTCAGCCAATCCATGCGTGCCATGTGTCTTGTGTGTGTAGATAACTCTGAAAAACTTCTTATAGTTGTATATATTTTGCTATAAAGCTCGATCGACACATGTGCCTAGTCTCAATCGATAGCTACTAACATAGGCTATAGTGCTAGACATTCAAATTCAAATTCTTGGTGGATCTGGTAGGTAAGAAATGGGAAAAATATTTTTGGGAATTAATGAGAAGATATGATTGCTTCAACCACCCGATTTGATATGATCCACCCTCCTTCCTTCTCCAACATGCCAAAAATACTTGGGAAACATATTTGACAGATTTGCAGGTGGATTTACAAGCATTAAATGCTTCTTGTTGGTGGTTGTATTTCAAATTCAAGTTTTCCTCCTTCTCTTCTTCTTCCATGGATTCATCTATAAATGTAAGAGTTGGGCTCATTATTAATGTTGGACACTTTGGATCCTTATACATTTTCTAAGGACTTCATATTTTCTATATTTTGAGTTATAGACCTCTAGATCTGGCTCTTGCATGTGGATATTGGCCTCTTTCACCATTGTAATAGCTCTGTGCATTTTGGAAGTAATAGAAGCATCGTTTTGTGACTATTCTTTGTCCTAACGTGTTTTGCATTCCTTCTTCTTGCCTTTATTTTACATTGTGTTCTGTTGTTCCATTCTACATCCCTTGTAGCTCCTTATTTAGTTGTGTTCCATGAAACTGATCTAGTAAATACATTTTAAGTTGTGTTACACGTGCCTAGCCTTCTTTCACACATTTCCCTTCATTTTAACTCAAAACAAATATTTTTCATCCCTCTTTTTATGGTGCTATCACCTTTTAGTCTAGTTTCCTTTGATGATATCCTTCTATCCTCTTGTGGAATTGTTATCTTAGCTTACCCTTTCAGCACTAGAGAGTAACAGTAGCAGTATAATTATATAGAGGAACCGGCATTTTCCAAAGATCCATCCCAACACGCAAGGTCCCAAAACTTGGGTATGGTTCCATTGTTGTCATAAATGACTCATTTCTTCCATATATGATACACGGGTGCAAGTTTGAAGACCAACAATATCTATATTTTATTTTTTTCAAAAAACCCTTGTTTACAAAGACATATTATAAGATACTTCATGTTCTTTCACATTAGCTAATGATACCCATATCATTTCCTTTAATTATATCATGGATTCATTCGAGGCACTTGACAAGGGTATTACTTTTACTTCATCCGATCTCGCCTAATATTAATATGACTTGATGTTTTCCTTTATTCATTACCGCAACATTTAAGGATTCTTTCTTAAAATGGTTTTAATAGATAATGTGTCAGGTCTCCACATATTTCCTATATCATTTCCTAAAAATATGGGAATTTATCCTCTTTCGACCAATCATTCTCCCACTATTTTATGAGGATTTTATGACATCACGCATTCTACACTTATGACCTACTTTTGTTATCTTGAGACATCATCCACTACATTTCACATTATAAACACCAATTTATAATATAATTAATTACTTTTGGATCATATTTATCCTCATGATATGCAACTTGTATCCTATAATTTCCATCATTACATCAAATTTTTACATAATGGAACTGAGTATACCATCCATGTTGATCCTGGTCCTTATCAATATTTTAAGGTAGATATGGATAATACATAAGCACATTTGGTTATTTCCCCACCATAGTCTAATCCTATTAAAAATATAGATATACCTCTACCTATTGAATAATTGGTTAACATTCCTCTTGCGGATCCAAAAATATTCCCTCCTTAGTACACTACTACTTGATGCTTCTAATCTATTAGATTGTTGTGCACAATATCTTGATGCATCCGAATATGCTACTGATAGTGATAATGATACAATAGTGCTCACAAATGATAATTTATGTAAACTCAATTTTAATCCTATTATTTTGGATGAATCTATGTTTTATCCTCTCTTTGTATCCGAGTAGATCTATACATTATCAACTTAAAGACACTTACTTTAGCACCGAGATATCATCTCCTCTTAATCCTATTAACTCTAGTAATACACACATTGATCCTATGGCCGTCACAAGTCAATACTTTGGATATTTCACCTCGTGTTACATATATTACAATCCCACCTAATCGTGATACCCCACATGAATCAATTTCCATGTTACTCAATCAAGATTTTATCCTATTTCCTTCTAAGCTCCATTGTTCTACTCACAAGATTTCTAGGCATCCCAATCGTCCTTTTTGTGATTACCACCATGTTATGGATCATGACACTAATAAATGTTATGGATCATGACACTAATAAATGTCATGATATCATGAATAAAATCAATGCTCTCAAGAATAACACAATTATAACTATCTTGCATGATATACCTCCTCCCCTAGTGGGACTCCTCATTTGACACATTTACTAGCACTTTTATATCAATAAGCAATATTAGCCACATAAGCCTCTCAATTTTAACCAAAATAAAAACATTCACACTTATACGGTGTTGAATACTTTGGGACTCACACCATCGACATTACACATTCCCCCCTTTATTGTTACATTATCAAGTCTCAAGTATATATTATACTTATAATAGCTTTTGGGTTATGTGTTATCGTCATTAAATTTTGGGTTTCTCCCTATCCCTAACCCTCTCCATTTTACGGTATATATTGGTTGAGGTTTATTTTGGCACTATCTATAAGCACAATACTAGCATCACTTTCCCACTTACTAATGGCATGATTACTATTTCTAACAATTATTTTCATATCAACCCAATATGAAACATTGGACTAATTTTATGCATGAACAAGGTCCCTCTTACACCAATGAGGAATATATCATGGCACTCAATAAATTCCACGAGATAAGATTGTTTACTAATAAGTGTTTTAAAAAATTTACTAATATAGTAGATCTTGGAATAGTTGGGTTTAATATTTCCATTAATGATCTCCTTAACAATATTTGGTAGCTCTTAATCTATTCCCTACTCATTTATCGATGACACACTCTATTTATTGGTTCAATTTGACTATTGAGGGAGCAATTCTATACCCAAACCTCACTTTACACACACATTGGGGGGAAATCTTCTTTCCCATACTTAAGTTGCATCATTTATATATATGCCCCACCATGGGGGATTCTTGGATCACCCTTCCTTATCTTATAAGAATATGTTTTTATCTATGCCCTTATAGAGGGCCTAAAGAAAATAATATTCAAATATTGGAAAAAATACAAAATCAGGACCTATTTTTATAGCATAGATTGTTTGCACTTTACATTATTCATGTTATTTACTCCTTTGGTTTGTAGAGAACATTTATTATTTACACACATGTGGTGACTTTTACATGCTACATCCAGTGTTATATTTTCATTATAGTTACTTTATTTCATCATTACATGGGTATATTGAGCATGATGTAGTATATACATGAGCGGTACATGATGACAAATGTTATCTTTCCCTTTTCCTAGACTGGTAACCTTTGGGGTGATTTACTTTTACATGCTACATCCAGGTGTTATATTTTCATTATAGTTACTTTATTTCATCATTACACTTGGTTACATATATATCTTGTGTATTGTGCCTCTTTTAAACTAACAAGACTACCACATGTGTCTTTGTAGCACTTACATTTATTTTTTTGGAATTAAGGGTAAAGGGAGGGTTTTAGAAGGTCCCCCAACCTTGTACAAAAAATCCCATTAGGCTAGATATAGCATTTAATATCATAAAGAGAAGATACCCTAAGGAGATTCCAAAAAAGGGAGTGGAAACGACAGCAAAAAGATAATTACAAAGAGAACATTATATGAGCTTTTTAAGCTCAGTTACAACATTTTTTGCACTAGGACAACCAGAATCATCAGCGAGTTTTTCAGCCAGAGTAATGAGCTCTGCACAATCCGTGGCAATGGCTTTCCTGGTGATATCTCGTGAAGTCCTCCCATGCCTTTAGAGTGGTGAAGGCTCTCTGTAGCTTGCTCAGGATAGATGAAACCAATTCCACTCTGCGCTCATCCCTCGCAGAGTCAACAACCATAGGCTCAACAGGGTTCAAATCCTAGTTTGGAGGCGAAAGTGGAGAGTTAGTCCAAGGAGAACTGTTAGCTGAATCCAAATCATCCCCAGCATTATGGATGGTAGTGTCAACAAAGGGTTGCATTGTTTCCATCTGCACAGAATTAGGGGAGTCGGGGTAAAGTTGGGCAAGGCCCAGAATGTCCTCAGTGTGGAAACATTGGGGCTGGAGACCAGAGAGGGCACTTTGGTGGCAGCGTCCTCCAAGAGAAGGTAGGATTGGATATGAGGATGGGGGGAACAGGGGGAGCGGAAGGGGTGGCAGCATCATGAGAGGAGCCGAGGATGGCGACATCAGAATCAGAGTTAGAAGAAATGTGAAGGATGATGGTGGTAATGGATGAATGGAGAGAGGCGAGAGGGCGGGGAAGGGGAGGAGAGAGCGGCGAAGCACCACCCCGACTGGGGAAAGCGGACAAGCTTAGTATGGGGGGGCGAGCAGAAAATACTAGATACAACAAACCTTGATGCAGAATGGCCCCGTCCCCATCACACGCCAAATGCACAGAATGTTATAGAGATTGATAAAGGAAAGTGGCCAAGTTTATTTTCTTGCCCCAACGTAAGTGAGAGAGAATGAACAGATGGGGCCCGAAGATCAGATGGTATCTATCATCAATCATGAAATACCTCATTATGACTTCCGCGATACGGTCCCACGGGGGAGGGAGTGACTCTCGTGTGTAACTAGAGAGATTCTTCACCAGTCTTTCCCCAGGGGTGAAATCTTGGACCTCTGCCTACAACAAGCATTTGGAGTAGATGTCAAGAACGATGAAAGACCATTACACCGGTAATGGCATTTGTTGAAATGTGGAAAACCATGTTACCAATCTACACTCTCCCCCTTACCCAGGGTCACCATCATCATGCATATGAAACTAGGGCAGAATGTCCAGCCATTCTTTCGAGGAAGGTGGAAATCCCATTGTCCATGAGGATATTCCACACTTCTTCGTCTTCCCTGATCAAGCTGCATGAGGCGGGTTCAATACGCTTCAATTGACCACCCATTTGATTGCGAGAGTGGAGCTACGTGAGAAGGAGGGGACGCAGGAAGGACTTAAATAGCCCTCTACGTGCAACAATCTCATCAACATAATTTCTCTTCCACTCATACCTGGGGAGTTTATTGGGATGCATGGCGCCAAGCATGCGAGAATCAGTGGAATCATGATGCATCTCACCCTTTAAAAGCTTGTGTGCCAGGGGTCTTTTCATATGAAATGAGGAGTTATTACCACCGCCATAATGGAGGTCCAAAGAGATGTTGCTGACACCCAAGTCAGCTTTTCCCGCAAACCCGCTGACATTAGGAGGTGAGATCATTTTGAGTAATTTGGAGGAGGTCAGCTGGGAAGTTATCATGCCAATTTTGAGTATTTTTGAGAAGGACCCGATGTTAGCCAAGTGGTCCGCCGCTTTGTTTCCCTCCCGAAGAATATGCTGAAACTAAATTTGTTGGAATCCCCTTTGCAAAATGTGAATATCCGCAACAATATTCTGGATCGACCATTGACTTGAGTCCACCGACTGAAGGAGCTTGATCATATTGAGGGAGTCACTTTCCACTTGGATAGGCTCGCTGCCAAGTTTGAGAGCCATCTCAAGGCCTTTGAGGATGGCCATGGCCTCGCCCGATGATTTGTACCGACATTAAGATTGTGGGCCGAGGCAGCAAGGATAGAGCCGGAGGAGTTACGAAGGATGGCTCCACCACCCGATTTTCCAGGGTTTCCTTTCGATGCCCCATCAGTGTTAAGTTTTCTCCATCCAAGAGGGGGAGCCATCGAACATCATCATGATTCGTAGAAGAGGCTTTCTTGGTGGGGAGATTAACCAATAACAGCTGCCACTACTGAGAGTTACAAATTTGAATCTTTTGTTGATATTTTATCTAGTAGTGAGAGTTGAAATTATCCTGGAAAGAAATAGCGATCTGGCTAGCCAAAAGATCATATTCAAGACTTTGATTCTTAAAAATTCTTTTGTTCCTTTCCTTCCAGATTCCCAGATGCCATGCGGAAGGAGGAGCTTCCAAGCCAAAGCCAAGGCTGGATGGGAGAAGGGGGAGCACCACTGAATGAGGACATCCTGAATGGACTCTGGAAAGATCCAACAGACCTCCATCCTAGATAACAACCATTGCCAGATAGCTTGTGAGAAGGGACAGTGGATCAAAAGATGGGAAGAAGATTCTGTTGCCTTTTCACAGAGGACACATCGGGTGGGAAGAGAGAAACCTCTTCTTTTCAGATTTTCTCCAGAGAGGAAGGCATTCTTTGAAGAGAGCCAGGAGAAGAAACCTATTTTGGGGATAGCAGCCTTCGGCTAGAAACTAGCGAGGGGAGGGCCAGAGCTAGTCCGAGGCATGGAGAGGTAAGCCGCTTTGACCGAAAAGGAACCGAAGGAGAGAGTGGCCAGATAAGCTCATCCTCAGGCCGAGAAAAGGGGATATATATTGAAGAGAGTTCCTTCCTAAGCTTACACAGAAGTTGCTCTGTTGTTCCCTAATTCCCGTCCACTCGGGATAGTCCATGTAGGTATAGTGTTCACCTCAGTCCAGTAGCCAGAGACCATCCTGCCAAGTCTATGGATGAGAATTATTTTAATAGGGTCCCAAGAGGAGATGTTGTTCAACGTTTTTCTCCCATCTAGTGATCATGCCAGAAGTCGATAAGCCTCCCATTTCCAAATTTCCATTTGGTGCCAGCTCGGATAGTGGGGAGGGAGCTAATGACTGAATTCCATATGGCCAAACCTCTGATCAGAGTTGAGGAGATTAAATTTTCATTGGGAGCAAGGTACTTAGCTCTAAGGAGTTGGGCCTAGTTTGAGTTCCCTTTAGTGACTTCCCAGCCAATTTTTGCAAGGAGAGCCGCATTCATATCAGCCATCCTTCTTAGACCAAGACCCCCCTAAAAGGTTGGTTTACAAACTTCATTCCATGAGACCAGATGGATCCTCTTTTTTTCTTCTGCCCCTGACCAAAGGAAGTTCTTTTGGATTCTTTCCACGGTCTCCTTTACCGAAGTGGGTAATTTGAGAAGTGACATGAAGTAGGTAGGTAGGCTCTGGAGAGTAGCTTTCACCAATTGTAGTTTTCAGCCTGACTGAGCAGGGCCCCTTTCCAGGATGCTAACTTTTTCTGATATCTCTCAATAATAGGATTAGAGATTTTTGTTTGTCTCCCTTTAAAGAGGGGAATGCCAAGGTATGAGGCCGGGAGGTCCACAATTTTGCAGCCAAAGATATCAACGATTTTCCTTTGAAGCCTGGGAGCAGAGTTTATGAATGAGATGCTACTTTTGTTGAAGTTAATGGTTTGTTGAGAAGCGGCTTGATAGAGGTTAAGGATTTCCATGAGCACTTGCGCTTCAATCACAGAGGCAGCACTCAACAACAAGGTGTCATCTACAAATTGGCTATGAGTGGCCGAAGGCAAGCTGGAGGTGATTTTCAGACCCGAAATGACTGAATGTCTTTTAGCAGCCTCAAGCGCTCTGCTGAGGGAGTCCGCCATCAGAACGAAGAGGAAGGGGGATAGGGGTCTCCTTGCCTGATTCCTCTTTCTACTTTTAAAGAAGCCAGCAGGAATACCATTCATGAGAATGGAGAAACAAGGTGTCACAATACAAGAGTAAACCCAGCTACACCATCTTTTATCAAAACCATATTTTTCCAGGATCCTAATCAGGAAAGGCCAGCTGACTCTGTCGAAGGATTTTTGCATATCAAGCTTTAGGATCATTCCAGGAGACTTTGAAAGATACGTCGAGTGAATAGCTTCATGGACCGTGATAATGCCACCTTGGATGAGCCACCCACTGATAAAGTCGTTCTGATTTTGAGATATGAGGCTATTCATAAGGGGTTTAATCCTGGAGGCCATCATCTTGGTGATGATTTTGTAGGCAGTGTTGTAGAGGCTGATCGGCCTGAAATTGGAGACAACCTTTGATCCCTGATCTTTAGGAGCCAGAGCTAAGAAGGTGGTGTTCCATTCTTTAAGAAGCTTGTTACTATTCTGGAATTTGTTAACCGCTTTGAAGAGATCCTGCTTGATTATTTCCCAGAAGACTTGAAAGAAAGTAGCTGGGGAAGCCATCCGGGCCGGAGCTTTGTCTCTTTTCATGGAAAAAATGGCTTTGTGGATTTCTTCCATAGCAAAAGCTTTGGTAAGATTCTCATTCATCTCAGCTGACACAAGCTGGGGAATGTGTTGAATCATAGCTGACATTGATTGCTCCGTAGGAGGTTGATCTACCTGAAGGAGATTAGAATAGAAGGAGACAAGCTCATGAGATATATCAGAGTCAGAGGTTAATAAGGTACCTGAGGTTGTCACCAGTTCTCAAATCTTGTCTCTACTTTTATGCTTGGAGGTAGTGGTGTGGAAAAATTTGGTGTTGCGGTCTCCCTATTCAAGCCAGAGGGATCACGAACGCTGCCTCCAATAGGTCTCCTCCTCTTGAAGAGTATTATGATAATCACTAAGGAGAGAGATTTCTTGTTGGTGAAGGTGGTCTAATCTCCCTTCGATTTCCATTTGAGTAGATATTCTGGAAATATCTTGTTTCAACTTCTGCTTGCAGAGCTTGATACTGCCGAAAACCATGGTCTTCCAGATTTTGAGTTGTTTTTTAATTTCTTTGAGTTTCTGGAAAATTTAAACATATCGGAGCCCTCAACATTGAAATCCCACCATTTTTCAACCAGAGGGTTTAGATGGTTATTCTCAAGCCAGGCCAGCTCGAACCTGAAGGGGGGATTCTTGATATTCAGATTATGATTAGCACTAAGCAAAGCAGAGGGCTATGGTCGGAAGCCGCCCTAGGCAGGGAACAAAGATAGAAGTCAGGAAAGAGAGAGATCCATTCGAGAGATCCCAGAGCTCTATCTAATATGCTTTGAATGTGATTTCTGCCCAATCTGTGATTTGACCAAGTAAAAGAGGAGCCATGAAGATCCATGTCAAGAAGGGTATTGTCCCTGATGAAGTCAGCCAAAGCTTCCATGCTTTGGAAGGATTAGTAGGAGTTCCTCCTTTTTTTTGAAGGGAAAAGGGTGTAGTTGAGGTCACCCATTATTAAAATGGGGATGTTGCTGTAATTACTGATGAAATCAGATATGTCTTTCCATAGTTTTCCCCTCTGGGATTCCAAGTTGGGGGCGTAGACATTGATGGAAATCCAGGTGGAGACAGAGCCCACTTCTTGGAAGAGCATGCACAAGAAGTTGGGGTGTTTGAACAGACAATCACCTTTGAAGTTTTTGGGATCCCAAAGGGTGCATAAACCACCAGAATTTCCAGCCGAGGGATGAGATTCATAAGCAGCAGGCCAAATTTTAGAAGGTGATCATCTTTTTTAAGTTTAGTTTCCTACAACATTATGATATCAGGGGAATTCTGAAACTTTATATCTTTGATGACTCTGTTTTGGAGAGAGATTTGAGACCTCTTATATTCCAAGAAATGATCTTCATTTCTTATATTTCGATTTGTTCCCTACTACCATGTTGATTGTGCTCTATGTACCTTGAGCGACATTAAGAGCTGCTTCTTGTTGCAACTTGACATTACTCGGAGTTCTTCCCCTGGGTTTTTCAATACCAATATCAGGCTTTTTTGTTGTTTTCTTTCCATGGGGATTGAAACTGTCATCAGAGGAAAGGGCCAAAGGGGAGATGGAGGAGTCCACATGGGGAGGGAAAAGGGGGACCGAGGGGGAGATTCAAGGAAGGGGATCCAAAGCAACAAGGGGGGGGGAAGGAGGGGGAGTGGGGAGAGGGCAAAAGGGAAGGAGGGGAGGAGGGGGCAGCCAAGGAGAGGGAAACCTCCATAGAGGAGGGGAGGAGAGGAGAAGTGGGGGTTAACGAAGGGATGGGAGACTTGGGGGGGAGGATGGGGATCGGTGGGTGCAGCCATTTGAGAGTCAGCATTAATTTCCCCTTCTTCAAGGAGAGCAAAAGAGTTAGAAATGGGTATGCTCGGTATCTCTTCAGAAGATGATTTTGGGATATAGGTTTTCTTGATTTTGGGGTTGGGAGTTTGGGGTTTAGGTTTTGGCTAAGGCTTGGAAGGGCATCTAGCTGCTCTGTGGCCAATGCTTTTATAGAAGGAGCAGGCTTGGGGGATGTATTCATAATCAATATTTTTCTTCCAGTTCCCTAGATCTGAAAGTAGCTCAATCTCTTTAGGGAGAGGGCAGCTGACATCAGCATTAACACAGAAATGGGCATGGATGAATCTAGTTTTATCCTTAGTAGCTTGATCTATAGCTATTAAAGAGCCTATGGTGAGAGCAATACCTTCTATAACAGCAGGATGCCAGAACTCCAGGGGAAGACCCGGGAGGCAAACCCATATTGGAGCTTGGGTCATGGATTCCATGTGGGGATTGAAGCCGGAGACCATTTCCTTATGTAGAAGCCCCGTCTACCAAAAAACCAAGGGCCTCCAAGAAGAGCTCTTGTGAAATCCTCTTTCATGCTGAAGGAGAATAGAATGAACCCATTTGGCATTGCTACTATTTCCAGCACTCCACAAGGGTGCCATTTTGACCGTGCCCATTTTTTAATGTCCTCCAAATGGGGTCTAAGGCCCATCAATTTACCAACCAGTGAGAGATCATGTGAGTGAGAGATCACTCAGCTGCCTCGTGATATGGGTGGGAATGGTGTAAAGGACCCATCAGAAAGAGTGGGTGTGAGTTTGTCTATATGTGGGCAGAGGTGGAACCCTCCACTAATTTGTTCTAGGCATCAGGTGGTTTGGGGGAAATGTGGGGGCCTTGGCCAGGACTGTAAAGTCGACATCCATGCTATCACCAGAGAGAGCCAAAGAACAGCAAGCGGCAGCGTGAGCTAGGGCTCACAAAGTGGCTTTTTTCCACACGAGGAAAGTCTCTCAATTGGTTCATCATAAAGATGACTCTTGTTACTCAATAAGTAGCACTTACATTTATTACTAGCTCTTTTATATAACATATATTATATAATTTTCATCACATATTGCTACACTTTTCTTTTATACATATTTTCGAGTTGTGTGTGTTTTCTTGTTTTCCACTCTGGTTATGGCATAAGGGATTTAATTATATTGTGACACTATGGGTGTTCCATGATTTTGGCATTATGCATTTTGTGTGGTTGTGTACCTTATGTTTTTAAGCTCAAGGGACTTCAATGTCTAGCGACATCGTGGGTGTCCCATGTTTATAAGCATTATATCCTTTTTTATGGCATTGTTTGACATGTTTACACTTGTTTCTAAATTATATGCACTTTTTTTCTACTAACATGTCATCTTTTATTGTTGTTTTTTGCATTGACACTATTATTTTTACTATGTTTCTTGTTCTCATTGTTGTTGTTTTGTGTTGTGGTTTTTACCATGTGCATCCCCTTTGTAGGTATATTTTCTTCTTACTGGACACCATATCATATTTATAAAGGTTATCTCTAGGTTATTAGCATCTCATACATGGGTATACATATTTACTTTTAAGTCACACTCTCAAATTCTTCATCGTGCACGCCTAAAAAGTGGAGGAAAACATCTTGGATTTATTCTACACTTATAGCATATATAGGAGGATTTATTGGCACAAACATATGCAAAAACATGTAAAAATTACTCATAATTGGATTCAAGAATAGAAAATTGGAAAAAACCATGCATGGTCAAGAACATACAATCTGGTCAGGACCATATAGATGGTTCAGATCCTATTCTATGGTTTTTCCTAAGGGGAAGATTCTCTAAATGTGTTAGCATTTTAATATTTATCATCATTATTATAGCATTATTATATGGTTTCATACTCATATTGACTCAGTTTGGCACAAATTCAGGTGAATGAATTATTTCATTCTCTCCTTCTTCATGATACTCAATTTCATTTCCAATTTTGGAGAAATTAGGGGAATGGGTCTCTTTTCTCCACTCATATTTTGGCATGCAATCAATTTCACTTCATTTTTATTCCTTTGTACACATGGAAAGAGTTTGGGGTAACTTATTTATCTTTTATACTATTTGTATTAAGTTTAAAAATTGGGCTGATATATGTCTAAATCAGTATGGTCTGTAGGGTTATGGAAGGTATCGAAGCAACTAAGTTCTTCATGGGTAGGATTTCATATCCTCGTTACACTTAAGGAGAATATATCAGAGTTGATAAATGGATTTCATATAAGTTCTTCCACTTCAAAGAAGGGTGCTTCAAATCCTATTTTTGTTTCTTATCTTTGGAATTCATGTGTTAGGATGGAAAACCTAGGACATAAACCTCTCCTCGACATAATTAGGGACAAATTAACCCTTAAATTTGTCATAGTTTAGAAAATTCAGAATATTCAAACCACAAAAATAGGAGCACATTCCCTCCGCAAAACTAAAAATGTATTACTTGTATATTTTTCATCTCTTTTGCAATTTCTTGTTGCACTCTTGTTTATCGCATTTTCATTAAATTTTGATTTAAATGTCAGTTTCCTATATTGGACATTGACTACCCTCTTTGTTGTAAGTTTCATTTTTGAGTGTGCTAACAACAACATGATGATAGATTGTAGTATGAAGTTATTACGAGAAAAAGGAAAATGTGTCTACACAGTCATGTATCTTTTCCTTTAAGATTGTAATTTCATTTCATAATTAAAGGGGGACTGTAAATACTAAAATTTGGCCATATATCCTTTGATAATGTCGATCTCGACATTCCACACCCGCATGCATAAATACACTCTCTTAACTCTTGCTTAACACACCTTGATATCTCTTTGATTGATTTCTTATCTTTGCATACATATATATCACTAATTCCTAAGGTTTTACAATGTAAATTGCATCTAAAGACATATATCCTCCAACCTAGAAAGCTAAACTTTGTTGTTTCCTTGTTGGTCAAAAGCTGTCGATTTCGGCGGAATTAACACATGTCAATCCCGACCCCCGTTAAACAATATTAGAACGACATGTTTTTGGACCAAAATCTCAATTTCAGCATCTTCATATGAATTACTATTCCATCTTGGTCACCCTTTCATGACGATATAAACATCGGAAGCCTATATAAGTAATTCAATCATACCTCATTTAGGGTCCTAGTACTTTAAGTTCTCTTCATGTTAAAAATAAGGAAAAAAGGAACTTATTGATTTATAGATAGTGAAGTAACTAATGCAAATAAATTAGGTAATTTCCTTCTATAGGTATGTTGTCATGCTAAGTGTATAACATGCATAATTTTATAATGTTAGTCATGATAACAAATCCAAACTTGAAATTTCATTTCTCGATCAATGTAAACCTATTCTCTGGCCAACATTTCAACTATGTCACCCTCATTATATTCAAGAGGAATGTGCTAATATGATTTTAAAGTGTGTTTAATGTGTATATAAGTGTACCTAGATTGATTCTTGAAGTTACTAAGATATATAGAAGAAAATTCTCCCATAGGCTTCAAAAGGGTTATTTTTAATATTTTGTCACAGAGCACATCCATCAAAAGATAATTGAAAGGAAAAAACCCATCGGAGGTTAGAGAGTATTGAAATAACCCAAGGTAGTTAAGGAATTTTATGCAGATCCATGATAAGTTGTGAAACTTTCAAGTAAAACCAGGTCTTTTAGGCACAACACTAGGGAATGCATGTTTGAAAGGAGATACTCACCTTGTTCAACAGGTTTTGGAAGCCTCAATAGTTCTGGGAAGTTATATCATAGGAATTGGAAATATAAAATATCTTAATTCATGATGAAATAAAAAAGTTAGAATTATGAGAGTCTAAAAATGTGGAAACTTGTCCATCAGTATAACACAACAGTCATTTTACAAGGTGGAACTTTATTAACAAGTTTCAAACACTATGGAAGATTTAGAAACCTAATAAAAGGTAAAAATGTATTACATTAGACCATCCTCATAGTATTTTTTTTGGATTTTTCATACTCATTATTAACTCTGGTGGCAACTTCACTTACTAGTGCACATGCACAAGAAAAATTGGAAAATGGACTAAAAATTGAAATTGAAATATGAATGAGGTCTTGAAAATATTTTTAATGAACTCGATAGGTTATTTGGAGTCAAAATAATATTATTTTCCCCTCATAACTACATTTCTTTCTCTTGGGACTGAAAATCCACTCCTTACTCTATTTTCACGTTGAGTTTGATGACATTAGCACAACCAATCAGATTTGAGTGGAGTTTTGGAGCATGGATTTCCCTTGTCCCTTTTTCCCTTAGTGCAAGGGGATATGGGGGACATGAAAGTGCACTTCCCCTATGGAATATTTGATTGTATCACTTAAAGTGACAACATGGGTGTTATAAGAGCTTATAAACTCACAACTTGATCTCTGACCCCCTCCCCATGATAGCTAGACCCATGGAAGAATTTTGGAGGCTTGATGTCCTTATATCCCTTTATCCCAATAGATAAGGGAAAATTGGTGACATAAAAGTGTGCTCCCCTATGGAGGAAATTTTTGTCAATTGAAAGTGACAACTTGGGTGTTAGGGAAGTGTTAACTCACCATTTTCACAAAATTTGGCCCCCTCCTCATGAGAGCCTCACCCATGGAACATTTTGGAGAGGTTGATGTCCCTTTTTACCTTTTCCCCCTATTTTTTAGGGTGCAACCACACCTCTAACCTCCACTAGACCTAGGTTAGCTAGTTTGAGTTTAAGGTGAGTTAAATGGAGCTAGTGAGAGGGAAAATAAATTTGAAAGAGGTATAACTTCATACTTAGAATATTTTTTGTATTTCATTGTGATTTTATCTCCCCCCATTTCTATTGTAGTGTTGTTATGTTGCCAAAATTTCTTCAGACATCCTCCATGCCCAAAATCCTTTTTCTCATATCTTCCAAACCCCATGCATTTTTTCCATAAAACTTGGATTCTAGGTTCCTCTCCAAAACACCTTTCTAATGATCCCAACCTTACAGCCAATGGTATTCTATATTATTTTTAATGTCCAGACAAAGTATACCAAAATAAAAACCTATTTTTTAGATCTACAAAGTTTTGTATATTGAAATACTCTAAAAATTAGAGCAAAACATCCTTATGAAATAACAAATTTTTAAGACCATTTTTCATTCCATTCCAACACTGAGATGACCCATTTCTAAAAATAGTAATCCTTCATAAGAATTATTTTTTTACAAATAGTAATTTCTATAAAAAAATCCATTATCAATGTTACGATTTCCCGTTGCACATCACGAAAAATCAAAAGTGCCAAATTAAGAAACTGACAATTAAAATGTACTTATCAAAATAAGCCTTACTCAAATAGTAAGTGTCAATATATTGGTCAATAAAAAAGGATGATGAGCCTCTCATGCTAAAGAAATAACACCGGATAAGTTTGAAACAATGCAGAACACCTATCCGACCTAACAAATTCATGATTTCACATTATGAATTTTCAGATGAATAAAGGATAAATTATATTGTTTGGATGAGAAGTAATTTTCTAATGAATAACATATGATAAATAACATTTTTACAATCACAGGGTTGATTCTATTAAATAGGAAACAACATTGTCACAAAGGTGAATTTTTAAGCCAAGAAGAGCTCAGTAATGATCTCCATGTTCTAACTTTAACCTTATGTTTAAAAAGGATCGTCAAATCCTCACAAAAGTGTTTATAAACACTCATTTTATACCTCAGTGGTGTGTCTTCATCTCATAATATGAGGAATTTGTAATCACAATGTTCTAACTCAATAGGATGTCAAAGGAAGGGAACTTCATTCATGGAGCATTCATTCAAGATCCATCAGAAGTAGGTTCTTTGTCTACAAGATACTTTCCCACCTCCATATTTTCACTTCTCTTTCCTCCCTCTCTCTACATTTTATTTCTTCATTGAGAATGTAATTTTTCACTCTTTCATCTTATTCACTTAAGTGACTTAATGTTGCATTATAAAAGTCCCTTTTCAAAAATGAGAAAAGGACTTAGTTCTATTCCTAGGAATTTGAAAAGTCACATGGTGGTGAGATGAAAATTCACACAGGGGGAGAGGAAGAGACATTTTGTAAGCTATAAATTGGAATGGATTCTCCATTCCAAAGGGCCATTTTTTATTATTTGATATATCACATTGTATTCGATTTAGTCATGCAAATTCCCTTTATAAATACCTCCTCATTTGTATTTTTTAATCTAGTGAAGTTATGTCCTTGTATTTCCCAAATACTATTGAACATTGTCATCATAACTTGAAATTATGACATATATATTGATTAATATAGTTATGACTAATTGTATTTATTTTATGGTATTTTGAGTATGAATTTATCCTCTTGATTTCAATAAGTTGTTTAAATGATGTTTTGTGTGATGCCAATCTTGTGTGCAAGCAACTTGTTATATCCAATAGCTTGTATGCAGCCAAACAACTTATCCGCAACAACCCATCTATAGCCAAAGGGATTCACCTACATAAAATAATACGTGATTATGAATATCTATAGAAACGTAAAGAACGACACTCCCATTATGTATGTGTTGTTCAAGGAGTAGTTACAACTGAAACATAGGAAATGGAAGATAACTCAACTATGTATTTGATTATTTATTGTAACTCACTGAAGAACTAGTCAATTAGTTAACACGTGATTTAAGAAACTTGTTGGTTACTTGATATATGTGTTTGATATCTAGAAACCTATTAATTAGTTTTGTTTCATGTATTTAAACTATTTTTTTTTTGTTTGAGATATTCCACTTGTTCTATTGAATCTCTTTTACTTAGTTTGTTTTAACTCCTAGTTGAAATCTTCTTCTCATGTTTTTTTATAATTGAAGAGTATAAGAGAAAAGGGTTAATGACAGAAATTGGAATCTATATGGAGAATTATAAATAGAGAATACATAGATAAAGAGGTTTCTTTTATTCCTAGATGTAATATTCCTTCCAATTCAATAAAGAATCTAATTTTTGCTTAGTAGCTTTTAGTTATAATCCTTACGAGGATTAGCACCCAAGGCGTGGCCCTCTTTTGGTCTGCTAAACCTCTCCATACTTTTTTCTCTATTTCATTACATGATTAGACTAGGAAGAAAGTTATCTCCTTATTTGCATTCTAAATTTTCAAGATTTGTTTTAGACACAGTGTTTAGAAGCCATTTAATTTCAGTTTTAAGTTTTTTTTCAAGCATTTAACTTTCATGCATAATTATTTATATTGTAGTGACAAAAATTTATTTCCACACCTCCTAAATTATTTTTGATTATGCATACAACACTCGGCATTATTGAAATTTTATGTCCCTTGGTTTGATGATTTAATGATTGTGAATTAGTGAATAACATATTAATTTTTGCAAGTTAATTTTCACTATCATTTACTATAAGAAAGAACCTATAATTCTTATATCTCCTTGTCTTATGTTTTCCTCTCCATCTCAACTTTACTCCATGAACATGGTTACTTGTGCAATATTATGCAAATAAAATTTTATTTACTTTTATTTTGTTCCTCTTTCCTTGACATGGTGTCTTCTCATTGTTAACTTGGAAATATTATGATTTTATGTCAATAAACTTAACTTGTTATTTATTGATTAAAACCCCCTTCTCACTTTCTCCCCTCTCTCCATACACACACCTTTCCTCCACCTCTTTTTTTCACATGGTTTTAGTGGAGTATTCATATGTGATCCCTAGTTGAAATGCCACCCATGATGGTTAGATTAGTGTATATATTTCCTATTTTCAATAAATGGAGTTTCCTCATTCCTAAGAAGAGGGACCTAGTCCCAGAGTGTTAGTGAAAACCCCTAATTTTCCCTTATGAAAATTATTTCACCAACATTTTGGCACCCACCATGGGGCATATTTTTCTATCCTACACCCTATAATAATCTAAAATTCCTAAAAATCAAATATCCCAAAAAATCATAAAAAATCATAAAATACAAAAACCCAAAAATATGAAATCCACTACTTGAAAACCCATTGCTGGTTTTTTCATGAAACCATTCATATTATGCGGTGAATTTTCATATTCCTGGTTGTAAAATTTCTTATTCCTCATTGAAAAATATTCTTGAGAAAATTGGAAGATAAAAGGAACAACATAGGTGATCAAGCAAGGAATGTTGTAATATTTCATAATCTTATGTTTGAATTGCAATAACAATATGATTTCATGCTTACTCCCATAAAAATTACAAGGTAAGATCTTGAGGATTAATTTGAAGATTTTTTAGTTAGTACTATTGAATCTCTTATATATCCACCACCACTAAATACTCTTACTCCAAATTTGGTTGTAGCCAATACCTTGCGGTCAGAACATTGATCCATTAGCTTTAGCTCCTCAACTTCACGAATTACCCAGAGGATCAAGAAATATTTTTCCCAAGTTCTACTGAGATATGGAAAGCAATGTATATATAATAATTTTAAATATTATATCACATTCTATGGTATTCTTGGAGTAGGAAATGAATATTTCACCTTTCATATATTCATGGAGTCATTACAAGATGTTGTTGTGGAATGGTTATATTATTTTCCATCTCATTTAATCATTGATTAGGAAGATATGAAAGCTATATTTAAAGTGATGTTAAAGTCAAAAGAAAATTCTCATACCCTTCTCACTCAATTGACTCAAATGAATAAAGAACCATAAGAACCCATGAGAGAATTTGTGTCCAAATTCAATAAGTTGATTAACAATATTCCTACTAGTGTTCATCCTACTGCAGATAATCAAAAGAGGTTCTTCATAAATGCTTAGTTTCCTAAAGTTGGATTCATACTTCAAAGAGCTCAACCAAAAAAATTGCACAATGCTCAATAAATTTCTATTGATGTCAAAGATGATCTTATCATGTAAGGAAAATCAAGAACCATTTAACAAAAAATAAGGTCTAGAGTTCCCAGTATGAAGGCATTGATTCATTACTACATAAGTTGGTCAATGAGTTGAATATAATGAAGAATCAAATGGATTAGTGTGTTTCATATCAAAATCAAAATTGGAATCATATTGTGAGACCTCCTTGAAGGATTGACTTGGAAGCTCCACCTGTAAATGTAGCACATGGAGCAAGAAAATATGAAGAAGATGAAATTGTTGAATAAGATGTAGAAGAAGAAGATGTCGGATATAAAAACATTGGGTATTTTGAATACTCGTCAGATGAATATCCCAAGGATTTCATGGATGATATGAATAACTAATCTTATGCAGTGTTCACTCACTCATACGTAAAAAGAGATTCCTCTTCCTTCGTTTCCCAAACAAAGCACTTAAATCCTCAAATGGAGAATCTACAAAAAACAACAATAGAATGAATATCATTGTTTCCATATTCCATAGGGTCAGCCAAGAAGAATCATGAGACTACCTCAGTAAATAATCCATCTACCTCTTTGACTAATTATCTTTCATATCCTCTTGAAAAATCATTTTCTACTTCTATTGATATTAAGAATAAAAATCCTACTCTCGTCAAGGAAGTCATAGTTCTGATAAGCCTATCAATTCTCCACACTTTGACATCATTAACCATGTCAAGAAATCCAAAGTTTAGACTTGAGAACTCATCCCAAGAAATTTGATAGGCTTTTCTAGTTTATCAAAGGAAGTAGTTTGAATTTATGTTCAAAAATATTTCTCCTAAAGAACCACTTTCGACTCCTCATAATGCTCCTCAAAACATTCTTTCTTCCATACCCTCCACTTCTAGGAATGTATATCCTTTCTATCTATCCCTACTGGTCAATGGATATAAATTGAATAACTACATTATTGACTCTAGTGCCTTTGATAATTTCATTCCCGTAAAAGTTGTTAAAGCTCTTAGTCTCTCTCTCTCTCTCTCTCCCACTACTGGCCATTATTACTCCATGAAAACCAAATAAGTACCTCTCATTGTCCAAGTGAAGGATTCTCAAGTATCATTTGCATATTTTCCGACAAGAAGATCATGATGAAAATACTAGTGGAAAATATACCAACCTCATATGTTGTTGAGTAGGATTTTTTGTCGGGATGTTGGTGGAGATATACAGATGGATTAGTCACATGACACCATTCCATTCAATGGTAAGATGAAGAATCTCCTTCCTATTAGGAAAATGAAATAAAAATTTAAAAACTAGATGATACAAGGGCATACATACTATTTCAAGATTCAAGGTATGAAAAAATTTTAATAGCTTCAAAGGAAGATGTTGAGATTCCCATGTTAATGGAGGACTACATTGATGTGACTATTCCAATTAAAAATAATTATGATGATTTTATGGAGATATAATTTGATAGTGTATACTTTCCATTAAGCATGAATGCAGGTCCTCTACTCGTTGGTGATGGAGACCATGGATATTTTGACTTATAGCAAAGTAATCCCATGGTGATGAGAAATGAAAATCATAAAGAAGGATTGATATCAAAAAAATTCTTGGTGGGTGAGCCTAGTATTTTTGATCATGTTCTCAAAGTCATGCATGAATTCTCATTTGATGAGTATAAAAAATGATTGTGAATTTAAAACCTTCCCTTTCCCATCAAGAGAATATGAAAACATTATCAGTTAAGAATAGATATTTAGAATGGTTCTTGATTCTCCCAAGGCTGAAACCATTCAATATGAAGACCCCCTCAATAAGGAATATATGAATAAGAAGATGATTGAATCTTGTAGAGATGAATCTACTCTAGGAAAGGACGTTTTTATCATGGAAATGGATTGTGAGGCTTAAAATGGTAAAGATAAGGGGAATGATGATTTGCATATTTCATGCCCGATATTATGATCATTTTCTTTCCAAGAGGATGAAACATTGTGCACATCACATCATAGTGAGAAGCGGGTTGAGGGTGAAAAATTTTGTATGAAGGATAGCTATTTGGAGTAATTGAGAAACATGGAGCATAAAGATTCTCGTGATAGTGTTTAAAATCTCATATTAACCATCGATAACCATCTCATAAAGAACATGATCATGAATTAGGTAACAAGTGAATTTCAAATTCCCATTAGAGATCATAAGCCTCAAAACAAAAATAGTAAGGTTTGTATGATCAAGAATCATTCCTGTAATACCAATACAAGATCAGAAATTGGGATTAATTTAAAAATAGATAAGTGAATAGAAACAATATGTTAAAGCAAAAAAGGAAATGGTCCATCTAATTGGACCCTCACCAAAAAAATCATGCAAAATTTCTCAATAATTTGAGAAAGGGGTCATATTTTAGTAAGCCCGCTAATGGATTTGGGGAGCATGCATTCAATAAATAATTAGTGCTAATTATGTGATTCACTTAGTAAAGTATGGTATATCACCTACGTCGAAGGGATAAAGAATACCCTTAATTCTATTTACTCTAATTATTCAATTGATAATACCCCTTATATTATTAGAATGAAAATACCCCTATTTTTTCCATGTACCTTTTACCCATTTTTCAATGTACAATTTTATTTACCCCTTACCCCTTATATTAGACAAAAATATATTATATGTTTATTTTTTTCAATATGCATTTTTTCGAAAGATAGTTCAAGCCATTGAATAATGTGTCACCTTATATTGTTTTTATGCATTTATCAATAGTTCTTCAAATAATTAAGATGGTGAAATAATATCACTTGTGTTGAAAAGCATACTCAATTCTAGTTTTCTACCCTTATTATTTCTTGGTTAAGAATCTAGATTTATTTATTAAATAAGAGTTATAATTTAATTTATTCCTTTGCAATTTTAAGGTATTTCGTTTAAAAACTAGGGTTCAAACGTTTTAGTTTTATATTAAAAGTAAAATTTCCTTTGGCCCATCTCTCTAAAGATCCGATTCAAAACATTAATAAATTAAATGTCTAACATGTAAAATTTAGAATTTTTATCATGATGAACACGTGCTAAACCAACTAATAAAATTCCTTTTTTGTGTGCTTGGTCATATGTGTTTATTTTTTTGTTTTTCTTGTGTAAACTTTGTTTTCCCAATGGATAACATTTTAAATATGTTCATGATTTTCTATTTTTCCTCATTTATGGTAAGATTCATGTTATGTCTAACATGAAATTTTAACATGACCAAACCAAACATAAAATTCCCTTTTGGTACTTAAACCTTTCACCTTTCAACTAACATTTTAAATATGTCACCCTCATTATGGTTAATAGGAACATGATAACATGATTTTCAAGTGTGTTTCATGTGCATATAAGTATACATATCTTGATTCTTAAAGTTATTGATATCTATGAAATAACAATGCTCCCAGAGGCTTCAAAAGGGTTTTTTTTTGTCTTTTTGTCATAGGAGGACATCCTTAGGAGGATAAATACAAGGGAATAACCCATAAAGATGTTATATATAATATTATTAAGATGATACAAGGTATTTTGGGAAATTTATACAGATCCATGAGAGGTTGGGAAACCTTCAATAAAAATCGGGTCTTTTAGCGAATGTATATTTCAAAGGAGCGAGTCACCTTGTTCAACAAGTTTTGGAAGCCTTAGAAGATCTTGGAAATACAAATCATAGGAATTGGAAATATGATAGAGCCTACTTCATGGTACAATAATCAAGATGAAATTTTGGGAGTATAAAAATGTAGAAACATGTCCATCAATGTAAAGACAAGAGTCCTTTTACAAGGTGGAATTTAATCAAAAAAATTGAACACATCTGGAAGATTTAGGAGCCTAAAAATGTCAAAACATGTTACATTGGACCCTACTCATGGTAAATGTGTTGGATTTGTTCATAATCTAGCTGGACTCGGTGGTAACTTCGCTTACTCACGTATGTGCGTGTAATGCCATATTTTTTTGAAATAAAAACACACTAAACTTTCAGATTTTATATGTAATGCAATATTTTTTTGAAATAAAAAACACACTAAACTTTCAGATTTTATATGTAATGCACATCTATATTGCATATTTCTAAACAACAAATCTTTCCAAATGAAGGCATTGAAAATAAAAAGTTCTTGGTTTCATTATAAATTCAAATGACAATTTTACAAGAATCTTTGCAACTACAAAATAGAAACTTTCTTTGTGGTGACCAATGTTTCAAGAAACAATAAGTACAAAATAGTTATTTACAAGAGTGTATAGACTTGACAAGTCACATTCATTTACAAATTGAAGGCAATTTCCTCAAGGATGAGAAATGCCAAGATGGCAAGAGGCTTTATTATCTCCAAATCCAAAGCTCCTACAAGAATCAAGGCTTGTTTACCACCCAACCAATAGGCATCATCACATGCCTTTCCATGGTTGGAAGTCATGCTAGCCTCCCCCAAGCCCATGGGAGAGAGGAAATAGCTTCCACAATGTGCACAAGTAATGGGGATTAAACACACAACAAGAGAAAACATAAGACCATTCAACCACTTAGACCTACTATACAATGAAAAAAAAAAACAACATGAGGAGAATAAGATCAACCTCACAAGGGGGAAGAGAGGAAGAAGGATGCCCAAATCAAGGTGTCCAACCATAGGAGCACCAATAAATACACATATATAAAAACTCCTTATACCTCCTAATCATACATCCTCCTTATTCCTCCTTAAGCTATAGAAATCCTTCTTGGGAGGATTTTCAAACCCAAAGGGTTTCCTCACCAAGAATGGGGAAAGGTTCAAGCCATATGAGCCTTTCTCCCACCTCAAACCATATGAGGGGATGAGAAGGGACCTTCATGGCTTGACCTACAACCATGAGGTTTGAGAGGGAAATCCCTCTCTCTTCCCCTACATTCTCCAAAAACCATCAATCCAAATGATGGTGGAGAGAAAACAAGGAAAAACAACAAGAACAAGCAAACAACCACATTCACCATACATCATTTCACACACTATTTTATTGAGCAAGCATAGTTTACAAGATAACAAATCTAAGAAGGAAAAAGGTTAAGAACCCTACCTCTAATATGCTTTCCAAACTCTAAGATTTTCCCCTTTGTCCAAGCTCCCTTCCAAGCTCCCAAAATTCTCCAAGTGCTCAAAAAAAAATGAACCAAGAAGACCCATTCTTCCCACATGAGAAAGAATAAAAAGAGGAGCCCAAAAGTTTCCTCACCAATGGGAAAGTGACAAGTGTCACCCCCTCTCCTCTCAAGAGTCAAAGATTCCAAAAACAAAATAAGTAAGAGTAAACTCACCTTTTATCCCTTTTCACCCAAAATACTAAAAACTAAAATAAAACAAAGTGGAGCAACTTTTAACACTTTCACACAATCCAACCATCTTACATGGATGGTGACTAAAGAGGGCTAAATGGGAGGAAACTCCTCCAAACCTTGGAAATAGGTCCCCTACCTATTAGGTAGGTTCCAAGGGCCCATTTTCATGCAAGGGAACCCCAAACTCAAAAGGGGTCCCTAAAATTACCCAAAATAACCCAATTTCGGGTTTGGCATGCTTGGGCACAAGGGTAGAGGGTGTGGGGTTCACCCAAGGCTCACATGTGGTCCCCAATCCCTTCTACCAACACACACACACTTCCCAAAACCAACACTTAACTTAAGATAAGATCATTAACCCCTAAGCTAGTTTACTTAATAAAACGCACCCTAAACATAATTAATTTTACAAGACATAATTACATTACAAATTGAGGGGTTCACCCATGGTGCCCAATTAAAAACATCTAATCTAAGGCCTCAAACAATTTAGCATGGTTAGGACTTAGCCTGTGGGCGCTTTGTGCACAATTGCGTAGCTGCCACGAAACCCATGTTCTCCTATACTGTCACCTGCACACTCATTGCACACATTAACCGCCCCTGTCCAATATAGTAAACATTATCTATACATCACAATATCAATCAACTTATAATGTCCGAACATAATTTACAATTGATAGTGTAATGCATCCAATTATCCACATAGTTTGCCATGAATCATCCACAAATAAAATTGTAGCGACATACACATAGGTTAGCATGAAAATCACCACCATTAAATCCAAAACACTATATCATCAATCAAATTAACCACAAGAGACTAACATCTAAGCGATACGTCTATCATATAACCCCTGTTAGTGTCATCACATCATACGAAATATATCAGTATATGAATCTAATCCAATTGGCGCTACGCACCCAAAATGCCATAATGTCCAAGAGGATAAAATATCATAGTAAAATTTCCAAAGTCTATCAAAGTCTTAATCAAAACATGTCTAGAAATAAAGGAACCAACAGATAACTCGAGCTATAAAAATGTGGGCACTACATCCCCCTCTCCTAGAATTATACTTCCTCCTGGAAGTCATTGGAAGAGGTAGGGATATCTAGCCCTCAGTGGTGTAACATCCTCCCAGGTAGCTGATGACTCGTCATATCGGTCCCACTGCACTCTAACCTGGTCCAAATCTCGACCCCGAAGGGCCAACCTCCGGTGCTCCAGTATGCGTACGGGCTCCAATCTCCACTGTCCTCCGTCCTCTACCTGTAATGCTGACCAATCCAAAACATGAGAAACATCTGGTACATATCTACGTAGTACAGAAACATGAAAAACGTCGTGGGCCCGTGCAAGGCGTGGTGGCAAAGCTAGGCGATAGGCAACTGGACCGATGACCTCAAGAATATCAAAAGGCCCCACAAAATGAGGTGATAGCTTACAACCCTTTCCATAACGGATCGGACTCTTATGAGGACGAACCCTCAAGAAGACTTTGTCACCCACTGAGAAGTGACGATCGATCCTTTTGGTGTCTGCATACACCTTCTGGCGTGCTCTAGCCTGCTCAAGACGCTGCCGAATCAAAACAACCTGCTACTCTAAATCCTGAAGATAAGCTGGTCCCAAAATAATCCTGTCATCTAGTCTATCCCAGCTCAAAGGTGTCCTGCAAGGTCGTCCATACAAAGCCTGATAGGGAGCCATGCCAATGGAGCTATGATAACTGTTATTGTAGGCAAACTCAACTAAATGCAAATAGTCTTCCCACTTCTTCTGCTGGTCCATGACATACATTCTCAACATGTCCTCTAACACCTGATTAACCCTCTCTGTCTGCCCATCTGTCTCTGGATGATATGCCGAACTAAAATTAATCTGTGTACCCAAGGCCTCCTGAAAAGAAGTCCAGAAAACTGATGTGTAGATAGTGTCTCTGTCATTAATGATCATCTTTGGAATCCCATGCAATCTAATAATGTCCTCCATGAACACTTTGGCGATGGCCTGTGCATTATAGGTGACCTTGGTTGGCGAGAAATGTGCAACCTTGGTCAACTTATCCACTGTGACCATAATGGCATCATGACGATAAGAGGACATAGGAAGTCCTACTATGAAATCCATGGAGATCACATCCCATTTCCACTCGGGAATGTCATGAGGGTATAAGAGTCCTGCAGGATGAGAATGCTCTGCCTTGACTCTCTGACACTTAAGACACCGTGCTACAAAATCTGCTATGTCTCGACGAAGACCCGGCCAATAATATAACTCTCTCAAATCGGCATGCATCTTCTTCACTCCTGGATGTGCTGCGTATGGGGCTCGATGAGCCTCAGTAAGGATGAAACTATGCAGATCACCTGCCTTAGGCACATAAATGCGCCTATGGACCCAAAGCAAACCATCTGACTCTAACATGCATCCTAAATATCTGCCCTCAAAAGAACCCTGAGAATCCAACATCTACCTAGCACCCTCATAAAACTGTCCTCTGGAAGATGCTCAAGTATCCTGCCTCTCAAATCTGATTGCAGTGTCAAAGAAGCAAGCACATGCCGTCGTCTACTAAGTGCATCTGCAACAACATTTTCCTTTCCTTGATATACTACACCTCCATGTCGTACTCACATAGGAACTCCATCCAACGCCATTGACGAGCGTTGAGGTTTGGCTGAGAGAAGATATGTTGTAAGCTATAATGATCTGTCCTCAAGATGAAAGGTCTACCCAAAAGGAAATGTCACCAATGCACAAGAGCATGAACAACTACTGCAAGCTCTAAGTCATGAGTAGGATAGTTAAGCTCATAGTCCTTGAGCTTACGAGACTCAAAAGCAATAACCCGACGCTCCTGCATAAGAACTACTCCCAAACCCTCTAGTGATGCATCAGTGCAAACAACAAAATCCTCTGTTGGGTCTGGAACTGCTAAGATGGGCACCATGGTTAGCCTTTCCTTAAGCAACTGAAAGGCCTGCTCACATTTTTTTGACCAATCAAACTTCTTCCCTTTCCTCTGAAGAGAAGTAATAGGGTGAGAAATCCTAGAAAAGTCCTGCACAAACCTGTGGTAATACCATGCTAAACCCATGAAGCTCCTCACCTCGGTGGTGATGTGGGTGCCTTGGCCAATCCAAGGTAGCTCTTTGAATCTTAGAGGGATCTATGGAGATACCCTGCTTTGATATGATATGACCCAAGTCTTGAATCTCTCATGCGAAAGAAGCTGCATTTTCCAAGTTCCCATACAACTGACGCTGCTCTCTCAAAACCTGAAGTACCTGCCTCAAATGCTCCTCATGTTCCTCCTCGGAACGAGAATAAATCAATATGTCATCAAGGAACACTAAGACAAAGTGATCCAGAAATGTCCTGAATACTCCATTCATGAGGCTCATGAAGATAGCTGGGGCATTAGTCAAACCAAATGGAACCACTGTGAACTCATAATGCCCGTAACGTGTGCGAAATGTTGTCTTATGAATGTCTGCATCTGAAATGCGCAACTGATGATATCCTGACTTGAGATCGATTTTGGAGAACACTCTAGCTCCCCGCATCTGATCAAACAAGTCATCAATCCTAGGGAGTGGATAACGGTTCTTTATTGTGACTTTGTTGAGCTGTCTGAAATCTACACAAAGCCTGAGAGAACCATCCTTCTTTTTCACAAATATGACTGGCGCTCCCCAAGGAGATACACTAGGGTGAATGAGACCCTTCTCTAACAACTCCTCTAACTAAAACTTGAGCTCATGAAGCTCTGAAGTCATCATCCGATAGGGTGCCCTAGAAACTGGTGCGGATCCTAGGCACTAAGTCAATGGTGAAATCCACCTCTCTACTAGGTGGTAAACCTGGAAGCTCTCCTGGAAACACATCTGCATACTCCCTCAAAACTGCGTGATCATCAAGGGGTGAATGCTCTGGAGTATTGTCCGAACGATCACTAATAGTGATAGCAAACAACTGGCAACCCTTACGCATGCTCCGCTTGAGTTGCTTAGCCGAGATCATGCGCAAGGAAATGGGTCTCTGCATCCCTGAAATCACAACTGCACTACCCAAATCATCCTGACACTCAATGACCTTCTCTCTACAATCCACCTTGGCTCGATGAGCCTTGAGCCAATCCATACCCAACACTACCTGATAGGATCCTAAAGGAATAACTCGGAGGTCAAGCGTAGTGGAGAAGACTCCCAAATCGAGTACACAACTCTCCACATACGAGTCCATGACGAGTTTAGCCCCAGAGGCCAACTCAACCTGCCAACTATCTGGCTACCTAGCCACCACTAGCCCACACTGGTCCACTATAGAAGGTGATATAAAGGAATCTGAAGCACCTGAATCAAAAAGTACTGAGACAGAAATACCCCTGATAGTACCTGTTGTCTCAATGACTGTGGCCTGATGCTCAGCCTGGCGGTTGTCAACCACTGCATACACACGATGGGCGCGTCCCACGTCACCCACCGTCTACTCGGATCTAGGAGCTCTCTGCATATCCGTAGTAGTGGGCTTGTGCGGACACATACGCACATAATGATCTGGAGCCCCACAAATAAAACATCCTCCTGTACCCTCTGAGATGGGGTCCCTCCTGTGCTCTGGCGAACTGAACCTGCCGGTCCAACCCTAGTAGACTGCTGCGAGCGGGCTGGCTGGGAGTGATGAGTACCCGGCCTCCTGTCTCTAGACCCACCAAAACCACCTCTAGACCCACCTCGCTGAAAACTCTGAGTCTATCTACATGCCCCTCGAAATTTGGTGTCCCCGATGCTGTGTCTGCTGTGATGGGTGTGGAGGAGCTCTCGATGCTGTTGGAAAAGACCAGAATCCTCCTCAGGGGTGGTACTGCTCCCGTGCTCTCTGACTCTGGAATGCCTGAATTCGTCCTAGAACTTGCTCTTGTTTCTTTCTCTGTGCTCTTGAGCCTTGGTCCTATTCTCCTCAGCCAAGTAGGCCTTCTCAATGGCCTTCTCGAGCGTGGGAGGAGATAACATCCTAACAGCTCCTGCTATATCTGCATTCAGGCCCCGAATGAACCTGTTTACCTACAACTTCTCATCTTGCAGGTAGTCTACATACTGCAAGAGATCCAAGAACCTGCTCTCGTACTGTGCCACTGAGCCAGAACCCTGTCGCAAGTCGTGAAACTCATCAATCCTCTTCTGCACAAAATGCTCTGACATATACCGGGCCCTGAATCACTCCTCGAACAACTCCCATGTCACTGTATCCCGAGTCAAATGGAGCTTCCGCTCCTCATTCCTCCACCAAACGCCTGCTGCGTCTCGGAGGAGGTGTATGGCGAACCTGGCTTTGACATTGCTCTCATGAGAGTGCAAACCAAAGCAGCTATCCAAGCTAAGAAGCCAGGACTCCGCCCCAAAACCGTCTGTCGAACCAGTAAACGTAGGCAGCTGCAGGCGAAGGAGGTCTCGAATCACACTGCCTGTGTCTCGATCCTGACGATGTGGTCTAACAGGTGAGAGGGGTCGCATATCTCCAAAAGGTCCCTCGAAGCTGTGTGATCGGCTGTGACGAAACGAGGCCACCCTCTCGCCAAGGATGGAAGGGTTGCGTGACCTCTCTCGTCTCGGAATGTCGTGCTCAGGTGGCTCTGGATGTGCATCATCACCAATCAACTCCTCATCTCCCAACTGAATGTCCTCCTCTCTCAAGACTTACGGTGGTGGAAGGCACTCTGCACCACACCTATCATTTCTTTGTAGGGTCTCTAATATCTGAGGCCCAAAATCAGGGGGCCGGTGACTCCTGCGTAGGCGCACTACGTCCCGAACCTCGAGCTGAACGTCCCCTCTTGGGTGCCATCCTAAACCCGAGGTAAAATAAAAACAAATAAATAAGTAAAAAGGTTTATAATTTTATTTTTTAAAAAAATTATTTATTTTTTTTTTAATTAATTAATTAATTTATTTATTTTAAAGTTGCGGAAAGCGTCAATTAATTAATAATAATTTTTTTTTTTGAAATGGTCAATAATTACTAATGCTTGCTTAAGCCTCTCACATAATAATTAATTTATATTAATCATTAATTTACCCAAAATCAAATGAACACTAACCCAATAATAATTTAATTTATTTTATCCTATCAAGCTTCCTAGGGTCAAGATTAAAAATTTATACCCCTAGTAATAAAATAATTAATCTTCCCTCTTTTATTCATTTTATTCACTTCCCACCAAAGATTAATTTACATTCTCATTAAAATGTCATGACTTAAAGCAAGGTAGGATTAAAGGAGGACCCTAGGATCAGATCTAATCTTGGCCATTGATTTTGAATCTACCCTAAAAGTGCCCTAAATTTCTCTATGTCTCTTTTCCTCTCTATTCTTTTCTCATTTGTTTTGTCATTTGAATGTGCAGGTTGTGGAGGAGCTAATGGAGAGATGAATTCATGGAATCTCTCATTTGTTGAGATATATATAAATATATATTTTTGAAATCCATACATCCATGCATTTTTCTTTTTTTTTTTAAAAAATCCATATATTTCTTTTAAAAAAATTTGGTAAGGGAAAAACCCAAGTTTTGATATATATATATATATATATATTGTTTTATTGTTATTATTTTATTTATTTGTTTTTTTGCAGTACATTGCGGTGGATGGGCGGAGGCGACGGGGGTGCGAAAGCCGCCATGCAACAGGGGATGCGCAGGGCAGAGTCTCCGTATGCGCTGGGGGGTGGCGAGGCGACTGGGGGAGGGGGAGCGCGGGGCACGGTGGTGGGAGGGAGGGCAGTTAGGGAGTGCAGGAAAAGGGGGGGGAGGGGTTTTGCGGGGCGCGGGGGTAGAGGGGGTCCGGGGGAGGTCGGGTCGGGGGTCCATGGGTTTTGGGGTTTGGGGGTTCGGCCCCCAAACAATCGTTTTTTTTTTTTTTCAGTTTTTTTTTTTTTGTATATTTTTGAATATATACGTTTTTTTTTTTTTTTTTTTTTTTTTGTTTTGTTTTATTTTATTTTTATTTTTAATAATATTTAATACGTATTTTATTTATATGTATTTTTTATTTTTTTATTTTATTTTATTTTATTTTTGTTTTATTTATTATTATATATATTTGTTTTGATTAAATTTGCAATATGTATTTTATTTCTATATATATGTTTATATACATATATAGGGAAAAGTAAAGAAAAAAAAACAAAAAAACAAAATAAACTCTTATTGGAAAAAATGTATTTGCATTATCAAACTAAACCATATCAATCTATTTTAACATGTTTATAACATATTTCATATTCCAAAGAAATGTCAAACTATAATTAATAGATTATATTTTATTCTATTTTCTAACTATAACAAGTCTATTTATCTAGTTTTCTTATGGGAAGGAAAATAAGGTTTAAGGTAAATAAACTGATTTCATTTCATTAGATAACACTTTCAAACTTGCAATACAAACTATTATAAACAACTAATATACTCATTTCAAAAAAAAATCTTAAAACTCCATGAACACTAACTTTCCTTTAAATAAAATAACTACATAGTATCTCAAATTTGCTTGCAACACCTAACTAAAGAAATGTTACCAATTTTCATGCAAGGAAGGTTACAATAAGGACATGTCCATATATATATATATATATATATATATATATATATATATATATATATATATTTAAAGGCAAGACTAAATAATTTACTAGTTACCCAAGAGTCTGCGTGTTTGAACCACGCTCTAATACCAAAATGTAATGCCATATTTTTTTTGAAATAAAAAGCACACTAAACTTTCAGATTTTATATGTAATGCATATCTATATTTCATATTTCTAAACAACAAATCTTTCCAAATGAAGGCATTGAAAATAAAAAGTTCTTGGTTTCATTATAAATTCAAATGACAATTTTACAAGATGCTTGCAACTACAAAATGGAAACTTTCTTTGTGGTGACCAATGTTTTCAAGAAACAATAAGTACAAAATAGTTATTTACAAGAGTGTATAGACTTGACAAGTCACATTCATTTACAAAGTGAAGGCAATGTCCTCCAAGGATGAGAAATGCCAAGATGGCAAGAGGCTCTATTATCTCCAAATCCAAAGCTCCTACAAGAATCAAGGCTTGTTTACCACCCAACCAATAGGCATCATCACATGCCTTTCCATGGTTGGAAGTCATGCTAGCCTCCCCCAAGCCCATGGGAGAGAGGAAATAGCTTCCACAATGTGCACAAGTAATGGGGATTAAACACACAACAAGAGAAAACATAAGACCATTCAACCACTTAGACCTACTATACAATGAAAAAAACACAACATGAGGAGAATAAGATCAACCTCACAAGGGGGAAGAGAGGAAGAAGGATGCCCAAATCAAAGTGTCAAACCATAGGAGCACCAATAAATACAAATATATAAAGACTCCTTATACCTCCTAATCATACATCCTCTTTATTCCTCCTTAAGCTATAGAAATCCTTCTTGGGAGGATTTTCAAACCCAAAGGGTTTCCTCACCAAGAATGGGGAAAGGTTCAAGCCATATGAGCCTTTCTCCCACCTCAAACCATATGAGGGGATGAGAAGGGACCTTCATGGCTTGACCTACAACCACGAGGTTTGAGAGGAAATCCCTCTCTCTTCCCCTACATTCTCCAAAACCATCAATCCAAATGATGGTGGAGAGAAAACAAGGAAAAAACAATAAGAACAAGAAAACAACCACATTCACCATACATCATTTCACACACTATTTTATTGAGCAAGCATAGTTTTCAAGATAACAAATCTAAGAAGGAAAAAGGTTAAGAACCCTACCTCTAATATGCTTTCCAAACTCTAATATTTTCGCCTTTGTCCAAGCTCCTTCAAAGCTCCCAAAATTCTTCAAGTGCTCAAAAAAAAATGAACCAAGAAGACCCATTCTTCCCACATGAGAAAGAATAAAAAGAGGAGCCCAAAAGTTTCCTCACCAATGGGAAAGTGACAAGTGTCACCCCCTCTCCTCTCAAGAGTCAAAGATTCCAAAAACAAAATAAGTAAGAGTAAACTCACCTTTTATCCCTTTTCACCCAAAATACTAAAAACTAAAATAAAACAAAGTGGAGCAACTTTTAACACTTTCACACAATCCAACCATCTTACATGGATGGTGACTAAAGAGGGCTAAATGGGAGGGAAACTCCCTCCAAACCTTGGAAATAGGTCCCCTACCTATTAGGTAGGGTCCAAGGGCCCATTTTCATGCTAAGGGAACCCCCAAACTCAAAAGGGGTCCCTAAAATTACCCAAAATAACCCAATTTCGGGTTTGGCATGCTTGGGCACAAGGGTAGAGGGTGTGGGGTTCACCCAAGGTTCACATGTGGTCCCCAATCCCTTCTACCAACACACACACACTTCCCAAAACCAACACTTAACTTAAGATAAGATCATTAACCCCTAAGCTAGTTTACTTAATAGAATGCACCCTAAACATAATTAATTTTACAAGACATAATTACATTACAAATTGAGGGGTTCACCCATGGTGCCCAATTAAAAACATCTAATCTAAGGCCTCAAACAATTTAGCATGGTTAGGACAGCCCGTGGGCTGCTTGTACATAATTGCGTAGCTGCCACCGAAACCCATGTTCTCCTATACTGTCACTGCACACTCATTGCACACATTAACCGCACTCCGTATCAATATAGTAAACATCATCTATACATCACAATATCAATCAACTTATAATGTCCAAACATAATTTACAATTGATAGTGCAATGCATCCAATTATCCACATAGTTTGCCATGAATCATCCACAAATAAAATTGTAATGACATACACATAGGTTAGCATGAAAATCACCATCATTAAATCTAAAACACCATATCATCAATCAAATTAACCACAAGAGACTAACATCTAATTGATACGTCTATCATATAACCTGTTAGTGTCATCACATCATACGAAATATATGAGTATATGAATCTAATCCAATTAGCGCTACGCGCCCAAAATGCCATAATGTCCAAGAGGATAAAATATCATAGTAAAATGTCCAAATTCTATCGAGTCTTAATCAAAACATGTCTAGAAATAAAGGAACCAACGAGATAACCTGGAGCTATAAAAATGTGGGCACTACAAAGTGCATAGGAAAAAGTGGAGAATGGACTGAACATGAAAATTTCAAGTTAAATTGGGCTTTAAAAGTTTTGGTAACTAATTCATTCATTCCTTTGGATTCAAAATAATATAATTTTGGCCCTCTAAACTCCATTTCTTGCTTTTGGGCCTAAAAATTTACTCGTTAGTTTATTTCCACATTAATTTTGACGACATCAAGCACAACCACTTAGATTTGAGAGGATTTTGGAGTGTTGATGTCACTTTCCCATTTTTCCCTTGGTGAAAGGTTACATGGGGGACACAAAATGTCACTCTCCCTATGGAATATTTGGTTGTGTCACTTAAAGTGATAACTTGGGTACTAGAAGAGGTTATAAATTCACAACCTTATCTTTGGTCCTCTCCCCATGATAGTTAGATACACGGTGGCCTTTTGGAGACTTTATGTACCTTTTTACCTTTATCTCAATAGCTAAGGGGGCATGGATGACACAAAAGTGTGCTCTCCTATGAAATAAACTTTTTCACTTAAAACTGACAACTTGGGTGCTAGAGAAGTGTTAATAACTCACCATTTTCACAAAGTATTCCCCCTCCTCATGAGATCCTCACTCATGTTGAATTTTGGAGATTTTAATTTCCCCTTATCCCTTTATCCCATATATATTAGGGTGCAACCACACCTCTAATATCCACTAGACCTGGGTTAGCTAGTTTGAGTTTAAGGCAAGTTAAATGGAGCTAACAAGAGGGAAAATAAATTTGAATGAGGTATAAATTCATACTTAACCTTTTTTGTATTTCATTGGGATTTTCTCTCCCCATTTCTTATGTATTATTTTTATGCTTCCAAAATTTATTTTGACATCCTCCATGCCCAAAAACCATTTTTGCTCATATCTTCCAAACCCCATGCCCATTTTCCATTAAAATTGGATTGTATGTTCCTATCCAAAATGCATTTCCAATGAACCCTACCTTATACCCAATGGTGTTCTATATTATTTTAATGTCCAAACAAATTTTCCAAAAATAAAAACCCATTTTTCAGATCTACAAAGTTCTAACAATTGGTATCCTCCAAAAATTAGAACAAAGCATCATTATGAAATAACAAAACTTTTAAGACCATTTTCATTCCATTCCAAAACCAGGAAGACCAACTTATAGAAATAGTAATCCTTCCTAAGAATAAATTTATATAAATAGTATGTGTTACAAACAATTAATTATCAAATTTTTCGTTGCCCCTCGCACATCAAGGAAACACAAAAATGCCAAATTAAGCAACTTATGATTAAAATGGACTTCTCAAAATAAGGATCACTTAAATAGAAAGTGTTATGATATTGGTTAAGATACAAGGATGATGAACCTCTCATGCTGAATAAATATCACCTAGATAAATTTTAAACAAGACAAAACACCCGAGTGACTTGACAAATTCATGATTTCACACTATACATTTTCAATTGAATGAAGGAGAAATTATTTTTTTTTAGGAGAGGAAATTTTACATTACGAATTAATTATTTATTACTCACATTATATTTTTTATTAAAGTTGTTAATATTAAAAATCTTGTAAATAATGTTTAATAATTTGCGAGTTGTTTTAACAACTCGTTAATATTTGTAAGTGGTTTCTATTCTATCGGATATGTATATCCTATATATATATGTATTTTTGAATGTACGAACAATGGATATTATTTAATATCATTCTTATGTATGCAACTCTCTCGGATATTTTTCAAATTATTTTGATTTGTTTTCATTTGGCATCGAGTGAAATAATTAGAATCTTTGATGGAATGCATTTAGTATACATTATAGGAATCTTGTTTACATTTAATATTGTGGTCTCTACAAAGTGTAACCTAAAATATAGTAAAAACGTCAAATGAAGATCGATTTGGAAGATTGGGAAGTTTTCATGAATAGATTCATCTTTCACTGCTATGCATTTTTTATGTAGGACTCATACATTGTCCAATTTATTGTCATTATCCGTAAATTATGTGTTGCATATATTTTCTAATATTGGTTCCATCCAAATTAGATTCCATTGAATTGGGGATTATTTGGCTCTCAATAATGTTTTTCTTTACCACCTCGAATATCTCTATGTGATTCAGATTCAACACATGCAACTTGGGATCCTTGGCTCAGATTGAGATAAAATGAGATGTAATCTTCCATTGTGTTAGACATGTTTAAAAATTTATGAGTCTATGCACATGTGCTCTGTAATGGATATACATGTTCAACTTAGACATCATTATTTGAGTAATTTACTTGCATAATGATAAAAAAAATTCACAAGGACATTCAATGTGTATGCATAGTCAACTTGGTTAATGTTTTGAAATTTTGAATGTTATTTAGTCATAGGATTTATTCTCCTTGACTCATAAAAATTGTTTAATGAATGGTCCATTATTATTATTAATAATTCATTATAGGGAAATTAAAGTGTTTGATGTAACAAAGCTTTTAAGTGTGTCTAGTCAAAATTTTCAAAAGTAAAGTCATATCAAATACTATCGTGCCAAATTTTGTATTAAAAAAATAGTCTCGTGTCTGAATTGTTGTGTTATCGTAACTTTCAAAAGTTTGGAGTTAAAACAAGAGTCGTATTTTCTCGTCTTGTGGTGTCAAAAATCTATAAAAAAATTCCTTACAAACACATTTTTTGTGGAACCCAACGTCTGTTCAAGGTAAGTATTTAAGCTTTAAAAGAACATTTTACCGAGTTAGCATATTTTCACTAGAGGATGGAGGGAAATCAACCCCTCTCATTAGTCACCAATGACGAGGTCACATTTTGGTATGGTGGCATCTCTTTTTCAATTGTGCAGTGTGTGCAGAATAAAATGGTGTGTGGTTTCCTTCCCCTGTTATCATCAAAATGAGGAGGATATGCATTTTTGAATCTATTAATAGTTGTATAGGAGGGAAACTAAACTAGAGTGATCCTTTGATTATTGAGATTCTTCAACTATCATACTTCTTCATCAATCGGATGGTGAAAGAGAATTCACTGGAAGTGAAAGTAGGAACTATTGAGTTTGCGTATGTAGGTGTATTGGTGGAAGTGTGATCATATGGTAAGGGATTCACTATGGTGAAGTAGATGGTCATCTACATGAAGATCCAAGTTAGCAATATCTGAGACCTAAAATTATGCAAAGGCATATGATTCTATTTCTACTTCTTCATATGTGATTTTTCCCATGTTTTCACCAAGGGGGAATATTAGGATTTAATTAGTTATTGCTCACATTATATTTATAAGTAAATTATATAATATTAAATACCACGTAAATATGGTTTAATATGTTATAATTATTTTAAAAAATCGTTAATATTTGTAAGTGTTTTCCTATTTTATAGGATATGCATATCCTATATATGTATTTTGGATGTATGAATATTGGATATTATTGAATGTCGTTCTTCGTTTGTAAATATCTATGATATTTTTCAAATTCTTCTGATTTATTTTCATTTTCCAATGAATAATAGATTATAAATATAGTGTTTGATAATTACGGGGTTGATTCCATTAAAAGGAAAAATTCGTGTCATGGAGGTGAATTTTTAATCCAAGAAGATAAAGGTGATGATCTCCATGTTCTAACTCTAACCTTGTGTTCAAAAAGGATCATCATGTTTCCATATCAGTACAAGTCTCACAATAGTTTTTTTAAACACTCATTCAATTCCTTAGAGTGTGTCCACATCTCATAGGAGGAGGAATTTGCAATCACAGTTTTCCAACTCAATAGGAGGTCAAAGGAATGGAACTTCATTCATGGATCATTCACTCAAGATCCATTGGAAGCAAGTTCTTTGTCAACAAGATGATTTCTCGTCTCCAGATTTTCACTTCTCTCTCCTCCCTACCTCTCTCTCTCTCTCTAACATTCTATTTCTTCATTGAGAATGTACTTTTTCACTCTTTCATATTATTCACTTAAGTGACTTAATGTTGTATTGTAAAAGTCCCTTTTTAGAAATGAGAAAAGGACTTAGTTCCATTCTAGGGAATTTGAAAAGTCACATGGTGGTGAGATGAAAAGTCACACAAGGGGAGAGGAAGAGACATTTTGTAATCTATAAATTGGAATGGATTCTCCATTCCAAAGGGTTAGTTTTTCTTGGTTAATAGCTCCCATTATCTTACTAAAATCAAGAAACTACAATTATTCTATCTTTGTTTCTTATGTTTTTCTCTCTATCTCAACTTTAATCCATGAGAATAGTTACTTGAACAATATTGTTGGTCCCCAAAATATTAGCTAAGTACAAGAAGGTGCATGGGCGTTTTGGGCCTATTTGGAGAAGGGTGTGCTGGTTGAAGGTGTGGAGGGTAGGGTTCTAGTAGGGTTTAGCATAACACACAATGCACGTGCATAAGACAAGATGGGTTTTGGGACTTAGCCATATTCAGAGTTCCAGACAACACATGAGGAAAGTGTGACCTATCTAGCATATGAAGTGGATAAGGTGCTAACCTGATAGTTGTAGGATCAAGAATGGAATATTCCATGCATGCAATGGAAGGATCCAGAAAGACATCATTGTAAAGAGTGGAGAGCTCAGATCAAAGGAGGAATGCTCCATTGGAGGACCACTTGGACACTGGAAGCTGATCTATTACCCCCAAAAGGCATGGTGGTAAAGGAAATTATATATATATAGGGATGCATGGGAAGTAGAAAAAAAAGTGGTAGTGTGGTGAAAGAGAGGTGAAGCTCTGCAAAAATGCTATGGAGGATTCTATGGGTTGGGATTAATGAAATATAGGAGTGATGGTGTATTTAGAGGGATGGGTCTATGTTTATTGAGAAATATGTACTATAGTTTCTGATGCATGACCTTGCTCTGTATTAATATATTGGTCTGTATGACCTCAATGAATGTAATGTGGTTACTAAACTCATCAATATGAATAGAAGGTTCTGTTCTAAAGCATATATGTGTTCATGAGCATAATTATAATGCATTTCCTTTGTGTTATGAATTAGTTCTATATGTTTTTGATACTTCTCTTTTGTTATCTGAATGGATGCATTGATATGATAACTCATCCTAGGTTCTCCGAATGAATGCATGGTTCTTTCCCATTCTTTTGCACTTAAGTATCTATCATAGATGATGTATTCTTACATAACTCACATAAAGGAGGGGCTCGGCACCCGCTCATGCCTCAGGTGAGCACCCAAAGGCTGCCAAAGTGGGTGATAGGTCGGTGTGTATGGGATTATAATGTTGATCTAAGGGTATAGAAATGACTACATATTGGTTTCATTATCAGGACCTCTTTTCAAATTTGTGAGAAATGGCATACATCTTGGTCCCTGTGATGCGTGATGACCAAATGTTTGACCTTGGAAAGTATTGAAGTATGGTTCAAGAGCATGGAGGACGAGTTTTCTCAAAGATTTAGCACTGGACCTGAGTTCAATGCACGTAGATGGGTAGAAGAGAACCTATACCATGAGTTGTACAAGAAATTTTTTTGTGTTCAATAGAACTATATGAATGGATTTCATCATGTGCATCCATGTTGGGCCCCGAGAATATTGGCTAAGTACAAGAAGGTGCATGGATGCGGAACCTATTGAAGAAGGGCGCATGAGTTGAAGGATTGTAAGGAAGGGTTCTAGAAGGGTTTTATCGAACACATGGTGCGTGCATAAGGAAAGATAGGTTTTGGGACTTATACGATACAAAAGGGAATATTCCATACACGTAATGGAAGGTTCTAGAAGAACATAATTACACAGAGTGGAGAGCTCGGATCAAAGGAGGCATGCTTCATTAGAGGACCACCGGGAAACTTAGTAGTTGATCTCGTTACCTCAGAAGGCATGTCGGTGAATGAAAAAGGGCTATATATTGAGGGGCATAGATAGTAGAAAGTGGTGTCTAAGGGGCTAAGGGGTTAAGGATTTTAGGAGTGCTAAGAGAAGAGATGCAGAGAGAATAATACGTTGGTAAAGAGGAGAAGCTCTATAGAAATACCATGGAGGATTATATGGGTTGGGATTAGGAAAATATAGGAATAATGACATATTTAGAGGGATGGGTCTATATTCATCTTTGTATATGATGGGCATAGTGTAGTTTTGATGCATGAATTGGCTTTGCATTATTATATGAGGATATGTTATGACTTCAAGGGATATAATGTGGTTATTGGACTCAACAATATGAATATAAGATTCTTTTCTTAATCATATATGTGCTCATGAGTACTATCCTTATGCATTTCATTTATGAATGAATTAGTTATATATGTTGTTTGTTATTTCCCTTTTATGGATGCAATGAGGTGACAACTTGTCCTAGGTTCTCATAATGTTGCATAGTTCTTTTATATTCTTGTACACTTGACCATCTGTCATAAGATGATGTATTCTCATAAGGCTCACATAAAGGATATACTCGGCACCCATGCATGGCTTGGGTGAGCACCTAGTACTTTTTGGGTGATATCCCGACGCGTATGGGATTTTACTATTAATCTAAGTGTATAAAAATGACTACATATTCGTTCTATTGCTGGGACCTATTTTCGAAGTTGTTGTGAGAAATGGCATACATATTTGTCCCTATGATGCATGATTACAAAACATCCAACCTTGGAAAGTGTTGAAACATGGTTCAAGATCATGGAGGATGAGTTTGCTCAAAGATTCAACATTGGATCTGAGTTCAATGCACATAGATGGGTAGAAGAGAACTTGTACCATGAGTTGTATGAGACATGTTTGTGTTGTTTTCTAGTATAACTATATGAATGGCTTTCAACAATTGCATCTAGATGAAGCTGGTTCTACCTGGGTGTGCATATGAATACAAGATGACTATCGGAGAGGCTACAGGATGCATATCTGACTTGGACGCATGTTGTTGATCACTGGTGGAAAAGAATCTTTGACTAGTTATACTCTAGAATACACCTTTTTAATGTATTCTTGCCCGAAGTTGCTGAGTTTGAGTTTCGAGGGAGCCCAGGAGGATCATTTTTGCATGTTATTCCTTTGGCTATGAAGATCTTGATCATTACCTTGAGTTTAGAGGCATTTCCCATGGCCGGATAAACTTCTCTGAGTGTTGGGAGAGGAAGCTAGGGTGGAGGAAGATGGAAGACATTGCAGATGAAAAGGAAAGGGAGGAGAGACGACTCAAGTATAGTGAAGCTCATGAAAGGGAGATGACTAGACAACATGAGGTTATAAGTTTGATGGATCTATGGAGGCAGACATTGTGGGAAGGAGTTGAGGTTCATGCAGAGGATGTGGAACCTAAGAAGTATGTGCTACCCCATCTTGGAAAGTGTGGGAGAGAAGCCCCTTCAGCATTCGATGAGATTTCATCACATGGAGAAAGGAGAGCCATCGGCGTGTATCCGAAACCACTTGGTGACTAACCCCGGTGCTTGGTTTTCCATATCAAGGGAGAAGTATTTTTAACCCAGTTGGTATCAATGGGAGTAACCAATCTACACCCGGAGATATAATTTCTTGTTTTGAACATCCATGGCTATGTAAACCATTCTAGTATTTGGAGGAATTTTTGGACAAGGTGCAAGTATGCAAGGTTTGGGTATCACGTCTAGGAGTGGCGCAGGACACACAACTAGTAGTGGGACAATATCACAAACCATCGACATATAGTTCAGTGGGACATTGGGAATACTAGGTGTGACCACTGTGCCATGTTTTGTCTCGCAAGAGGTGGGTTTGGTGGTATTGGAGAAACATGACCGGTGGACCTAGTGGATTTGGAGGATCTGGTGGGTTAGGAGGAATAGGACTTAGTGGATCCAGTGGATCTGATGGAGGAGGAAACACCAAAGGGAACCAAGGCTCTGGATCAGGAGGACAAGGGCCTCAGCCACCTCCATAAGTATTTTTTGAGATGTCTTTGCACTTACCAGATTGGGGTATTGAAAATGCTACAGAGCACATGCACAAGTGTTAATTACTATGGCTTGTGAAAGGGATCACTACCCCGGCGAAAGGCAAACCAATTTGTAACAACATTGCAAGGGCATGTTTATAGTTGGTAAAGGAAGTATGACCCCATAAAGTGGTGGTAGAATACACTACATTAAAGAATTCCTTCCTAATAGAGTTCCATATCCCTGAGTTTGAGCAGAAGAGCATCAATGATTTGAAGGAGATCTAGTAGGGAATGACAGAGAGTGTGTGGGAGTATGGCGCATGTTTCAAGACTCTCTTGTCAAAACTATCCTATGACATTCACCCTTCTCAACACACTCAATGGTTTTTGGAGGGTTAATAACACTATTTAGAAGGGCTCTATCACACAAGACTTTCACATACCCATGTGAGGCATTGGAAGCTTCCCCAGGATGCGAGGCTGTTGGGAGAATTGATATTGTTGTTATTCCTTTTGAGAGGCCCAAATTTCTGCAATGGCCAAGTAGTTAGAGAAGTTGTATGCAAACTACATGCATGAGGTTCATAGTGGGATTTGGTGTACATATTGTGAATTAAAAGGGCATGCAAAGGATAGTTACCCTCGAAAGTTGGTACGCACAGAGCGGTAGAATGTGAAATTTTCCATGGGGATCATGGTGCAAGTAGGTTCCCCCCTACTACAACACGCAATCCATAAGAATGTTTCTTGTTATTGCAAGATTTGTACCTATATGACCCATGATACCAAGGATTGTAGACTGATTGTTCAGATCCATAATGTTATTAATCTTGGTGTGTGCCAAACTAGCCTTACAAGTAGTTCTAAGGATGATGACCATCATTATGAAGGGTGCGTAGATGGAGGGGTGCATAGAATAGGTTTTCATAGAGGATTTTGTGGACAAGAATCGTGGTGGAGGAGAAGTGAGTTCCCGTTAGGAACCTTTTCTAATTGTCGATCTACATATCATTACAAATGTGAGTATCCTAATCTGTTACAATGCTCATGGTGCGGAAAGAAACATAAGTATGAAGAGTGTCCAAAGATTTATGAGCATATGAACTAGAAGCACTAGAAGGACAAAGGCACTAGGATGGTGAGCATCAAGAAGGCCAATTTACAATGGATGCTAAGAGTGGCATGTGAGTCAAGGCTAGAACCTATACTTGTGACAACATGAGTAGAGGAAACACGCGCTAGGGAGATGCCAAGAAAAAGGACTTTGGTTTCAAGAGATTAAGTGGTACATGGAATGTATCCAAACCCTTCTTAATAGAAGGAGGTGTATTAAGAGACTATGAACATGATTTGAAGTTTGCAAGGGGAGATCCAATGTCTAAAGGAGAAATAAAAGCAATTAGAGCAAAAGAAGAATGTCGAGGCTCCAAAGGATGACCTAGATGATGTCAAGAAAGTATTTAGGATGTTAAGGAAAGAGAATATTATTCACCTACTATGAGAATGGCTAAGGGAGAAGGTACCACGCACCATAGAAAAACATGAAAGGTAGGTTTTTCATGCAAACCCTCCTCCTCACAACCTTGACTATGATAAGGAAATTACTTTGAATGCGGTTTTTGATGGATGGCTTCTGATTAATATCCTCATCAATACGAGAGTAGAGGTCAATGTTCTTACCTTATATTCCTGGCATCAAATGGGAAGGCCTGCATTATAGCCATATTCGAATGTGTTGTATATGGAAAACAAGACTAAGGAAATGCCCATTGGAATCTTGAAGGATGCAGTTATCACCATTCAAGGGGCCAAGTTCACTGGAGACTTCAAATTCTTGGTGCTCACCAAGGTAGACAACTTTCTAGCATTACTTGGGCACCCATGGTGTTACAAGAACAATGCCGACATGTGGTTTAACAAAGGGTATATCAGCTTTGAGAACAAGGAAGAAAGGGTGATCATCCCTTTAACAGATGGGAATTTAGTGCCCTATACTAATCCCTTAGGAGAATAATTCCTTGATAGAATCTATGTGTGCTCCATCAGAGATCTTGAGATAATTCATCCCATGGAGGAGTCATCCAGTTTGAAGATGCTCAGTCCTTGAGTGATACCACTAGCATGACATGCGACAATTGGGTGCATGGGACTTATGAGTTGATTGGGAAACAATTGAGAGGATCTATAACAAGGGTAACAATGGTGCACTTAGTCAAGCACCTAGGAGAGAAGAAGTTTCCAAGTTACTCTAGAGGAGCATATCGTGAAATTTTCTTGTGGGAAATGGAGGCTCAGTGGAAAAAAGAGGACAAGAGAAGGGGAATGCTCAATTATAACTTACTCAGAACTGTGGTGTGCTAGTGGGATACACATTAGGAAAGCCTCCTAGAATTGTGTGAGGTAAGAATTGTATTTTCTATAAGGTTCTCCAGGATTAACACGCCCACTGTCATACAAGACTACCATGGTAAAGAGACTACCTCATTTTATGTGCAAGCATGTGAGAATGCCTAGATGGGAAGTGTAGAAGACTTACCACCTTTGTTATGGGTGCATAATTTGTATTCCACCTTACAAGGATGTGTTCATGTATGGTATATTCACTTGGATATACACCGTCAAGTGGGTAATTAGTAGGAGTTGGATGCAAATCTCATTCAAGCTATTGAGTATAGGATTACAAAGCCTTCATTAGATAAGGTGTTACAACTAATTAACCACCTTACGATGGAAGATAGTGCTATGGAAGAAGAAAGGCTACACTGGAATTATCGGGTGAGCCTCATTTGGAGATGTTCCTCAATGAAGAAGAATAAGAGGAAGTACAAATTGAGTGCATGTGTATAGAAAAATAAAAAGGAAAGATGGTATATATAGTAGAAGGTGTAGAGATAGAGTCTTTAAATGCTAACCATTCTGAAGTTACGCACAAATTTATAGAAAACATTGATAAGTGAGAATGCACCTACCATGAGCCCTTTAAAAAAAATAAGGTTAACATTGGGATAGAGATAAAACCTAAGGAAGCTATCATTGGGGAATATTTTTAGAAAAATAAGTTTCAAAGGTCATTGATCTGTTGCATGAGTTCTAGGATTTTTCCCTCGTGGGTATCATGAAATCAAAGGCATTCACCATTCCTTAGGGGAAATGAAGATCAAGTTGAAGGAAGGTGTGATCCCGATTCAAAAGAGGCCTTATCAGATGAATTTGAATCTACCTGTATGAGTCAAGGAATAAATAGACAAGATGATAGCATTTGGTATCATTAAGGAAGTGGAAGAATCATAATGGATAAGCCCAATGGTTATCAGTATCAAGAAGGATGGAAGGATAAGAATCTATGTTGACTACAGGGATTTGAATGTAGTATGTGTCATCGATCCTTTCCAACCCCCTTTATTGAAGAAATTTTGGAGGGAGTAGTCGGGCACGAAGTATACTCTTTCACGGATGGGTTCTTAGGGTATCACTAAGTCAGGATTACAAAGGAAGACCAGAGAAAGAAAAATTTCACCACTAAATGGGGAATTTTTTCCTACATGGTTATGCCTTTTGGATTGAAGAATGCACCTATTGTGTTCTCGCGCATCGTGGTACAAGAATTTCAGGACTTCATCCATAAATTTCTTCAAGTTTACCTAGATGAATGGACTATGTATGGGTTGGTGAAAGACCATTATGATAATTTGAGGTTGATGTTTGAGAAATTTCAAAAATTAAGGATATCCCTCAACATTAAGAAATGTGTCTTTGTTACCCCATTTAGAACCATGTTAGGACATATTATATGCAAAAAAGGCTTACTAGTGGATCCTGCCAAAGTTATACTTATTGTAGGATTAGAGGAGCCTACTATTCAAAGTGAATATCATGGATTCCTTTGGGCATATGGGGTACTATAGGAAATTCATCAAGGGGTATGCCAATATCACTGTGCCCTTGGATGAATTGTTAAAACACAAGAATGCCTTTTATTAGGGAGAGGTAAACAGAGGGCATTTAACACTTTGAAGGATAGGCTTATCACAACGCCCATTATATGTTTTCCTTCTTGGGATAAGACTTTCCATGTGCACATTGATGCCTCACTAATAGATATGGGAGCAAGACTAGTAAAACTGGTGAGGTAATTGTTGATCATTGGTTGTGTTTTGCAAGTAGAAAATTAACATCAATAGAACCGAATTACACAACTACCGAGCACAAAGCATTACCTATGATCTACGTGTTGCATAGTTTATGCAATATTTCTTGGAAAAACCATTTATATTCTACATGGACTACATGGCATTGAAATACTTAGTCAACAAGCCCATTCTACAAGGGCCCATATGTCGTTGGGTCCTATTATTTTAAGATTTTAAGTTCACAGTGGTTGTAAAATGAGGAAAAAGTAATTCAGACCTAACCGCTTATTAATAATTAACTCAAGTGAGGACTCACAAAGCATTAAGGATACCATTCCAAACACGTAACTATTTAGGTTACAATGAGTACCCTCAAACTTGGAAGGTATCGTGGTGTTCTTAAAAATAGGTGTGGTATGGAAGCGATGAAGGAGAGAGAAAGTTTATCAATACATGCCTTACCCTACATGTTGATTAATGGTGACTTGTATAAGTTAGGTCGTGATGAGGTTCGTCAGATCGATACGTATTAGAACATGAGCGCATGGAAATTATGGAGGAAGTACATGGTAGGATTGCATGAGGACACTATGCAGGAAATGCTACCACTGCAAGAAGATTTTATTAGCAGGATTTTGTGGGAAACCATCTACCATGATTCAGTATTGAGTTTTGTAAGGCCCGTGACCATTACTAGCACCTTGGCATACCTAGGAAAAGGGATGAAATGCATTTGTGACTAACATCCAAAGGTCTTTCAAAACAATTTGAAAAATGGGAAATTGACTTTATAGGGACAATTTTTTCAATCGCACGAAGGAATGGTTTGTAGTATATCATTACTTGACCGATTACTTAACACATTGAGCAGAGGTAGCACCTACAAAATATTGCACTACGTAAACAACTACTATATTTTTATGAGAGTACATAATTAGCTAGCATGGTTGTCCTTTAAAAAGTCTGGACTAGTGATAGGGGTACACACTTTCTCAATGAAACAATCGGGATTATATTAGCATAATTTATGGTGACCCATCATAAGACTACCCTTATCACCCACAAGTGAATGGAACTACTAAGGAATTTAACAAAATGCTAAGTCACACACATGAATAAGATCCGTGATGTTGGAAGACAATATTGGGATGAAAAAGTATCAACCAACTATGGGCATACATGACAACCCGTAAGAGGTTGAACAAGGCCACACCATTTCAATTGGTGTTTTATGAGGTTATTTTTCCAGTTAAATTCATGTTACCATCACTACGTATAGCATGCATAGGAGGGTTAACTAATGAACAAGCATTATAATAAATTATTGATAAGTTGATGTAGTTAAACAAAATGTGATCACTTGATAGATGGAGTCGGAAGAAAGAGAAACCAAGACAAAATTTAACATTCCCATTTTAAGACTTTAGAAACAATGGAATTTTTTTTTTTAATAATTTCCCTATTCTAAATAATCATAATTTAGAACATACATTCCAAGCCAATAAATCTCATAATGAAAACCATATTCACTATAAATGAGATCACTTAACTTAATGATTTTATACTATGTATACTTGGTTCCCTTACCCTTTTTTATGGGTATTAAGTGTTTTATTTAAGAGGCCTATCTAAATATCTATTACCAATATTCATCTAAAATCCACTTCTTAAACTAGGTGACATAGGACAATGCAACTAGCAGCTTGTGATACTTTGGCCAAAGATTTTCAACATATTATTCATGTTTATATTCCTAGATGACATACTCATCAAATGGAATATTCCTTCACCCCACTTCATCTGTTATCTAGAATGGTCTTCACTAACTCTTGTCAGTCTACTTGTTTAAGGTTTAACCCTAGCCAAGGTTAGCAACATAGTCTAGTGTAGAGGACTACTCATGTGGTGACTAAGGGTACATAGACATACTCAATCGACCTAAGTTGATTGCATGTGTCTAGTTATCCTAAGTCATCGTGAGTTGACCCGACACTAGATCATGCCTCTAACTTTACCTAGGGTAGAACTATGAACAAGTCAAATTTATGTAGATCTAGGTGATTAAACTCTAAAGGGTGTTGCAACATGTCAACTATAACACAATATCCTCATGAAGACCCAAGTCTTCATGAAGGTATTATACTACAGTTGGCATGTGCCAACATCTGACTGAGTTCTCCTCATCTGGATGAACATACCCTATAAATAAGTTAAATGACTTATTAATTTTCCTTATTAAGGGTTAATTGTAGTAGCCCTATTGAAAAACTAGGTTCATTAACCATTAGGGTTACAAGTAAAAATGTAATTGGAGTTGATATGCAGATACATCTTCCTCCAAACCTTTTCATAATATTTTTTTAATCCATTAACATTCTAATTTATGTTTCACAAAATAGATTCAACATACTTAATAGTGATGTTAACTTAATTTACTTATCCAAGTCTTAGCTTGATTAAGTTCTGAATCAAGTTATTTTTTTATAATAGACTTCATTGGGATGAAGTCTAATCCTAAATATTTTCTTTTCATTGGTCTTATTCTATTTAAGGAATTTATCAAGAGGAAGCACACCTTCCTCTATCCAAGATAACATTCAGATTTAATTCCAAGAGGTCTTAAAACAATCTATTAATCATTGCATGGAAGTTGCCTTCCCTTTTTCTTATAAAGGATTTAAGGTTCATTTATAACCCCATATTATTTTACAAGTTATCATCATGGTTTCATTTACCCACATACATTGTTTTAGTAAAGCCATAGTGATTTAGTTGAATGTCCAATCATGAATGTCAACTTTAATAAGTTGCATTTAATTAAGAGGGTAGTATATCTAGTACCCTTAACCTCTAATTCATTTTAAACCAACCCGAGAGGGTTTATTACTTATATATAAAAAAATTAGAGATAATCTTATCATTTCCATTCACAGAATACCACAAAGATTACACATCAAGTTCAAACAAACCCACAACTCTTTCATTCATCAAAATGGGATTCATACATTATAAGTCCAAACACTTCAGACATTTCTAGTGTCAAACAACAACAAAAAATATCAATTACAAGTACAACTTTCTTTTCCAACAAATACATTTCAATAATGATCCATATTTCATCATAAAAGATCCAATCTCTTTGGTAAGCAAAAGTAACATCCTAAAATATCTTTTCTCCTTTCATCACTTATGAAGTCCATCTACAAAATTGCTAGCATGGGTCAGTTCATTGAACTGAGCATGATAAGCACTAAGCATTAAAATGATGTGCTTTTAGCTAACTATTTCATAAAGAGAACTCTACTTTTATGAAAACATTTTAAGCATTACAGAAAGACATACAAAAAAAATACTAGTCACAAATGAGAGAGAGAGAGAGAGAGGTAAGGTGATAAACCATATCATAATTAAGAATAGATCATGATATATATCAACTTCAACTTTCAACTATTATTTTGCATAAAAAAATTAAAACATTAATCAGATAAGTACTTATTTCATCAAATCACAATTTTCCTTTCAATTTTCATTTTACATAATTCACTTCTCAATTAATCTATTTATCATGAGAAGATAACTATCCTTACTATCTCTTCGGAATAGATCAACATTTTGATAGAACAATAGTATTTCCATCTCAACATTATTTCACCTAATTCCATCCTAGAATAAGAGATGCCAAGTTCAAATCAAACATAGGAATAAGTTTAGGATGAAACAACAACATAATAAGGAAAGAGTTTCTAATTAAAGAATCCTAAAACTCAAATCTAGAGTTAGAAACCATTCCAAGTTCAAGTTCAGCACTAAACATATTTTAACAAAGGATGAGATCAATTTGACATGTAATTGGAATCAACCACACAATCCCAAATGAGATACATCATTACCAAGGTTTAAGTCAAATAGAAGAATGGAGAGATTTAACAATCAGCTACAACTCCTGCAACCATTCAAATATTTTTCACCAAATAAAAGACTTACTCAGAATATTTCCAACCAAAAAACAATTCTTAAATGTAACCTTTGCTTCAGCTAACTTATCCTAGCACAATTGGAAAGAGAGACCACTTTCCAATTTTACCTTTGAATGATCAAAAGAGAATCAAGAATGAATAATGTATACAGATATGGTCATTCATAAAACATACCAAACTAAAATCCCAAAATAGAGATCCAATTAGGATTCATGTTGAATGATCAACAAACCAAGAGAGAGGAAAGAACAAGGAGCAATACAATTCATCACCTTCCATCATTCCAGGAGACAATACAGTAACCAAGTTTTACATAATAATAAAATTCATTTTCCCACAAGATACATGGATGTTAAGGAAAAATTCAATAGAAGAGAAAGTCATAACCCACCCTCCAACTGGGACCAAAATAGATAAGGAAATGAATCAATATTGAAATCCAATAGGAGTAATTCGATTCTTTTTCATTGATGCACAATTATCTAAAATCAGAGTGAGTTGAACCAAGATTGACAGTCAAGGTAAAAAACATGCAAACCCAACACATCAACAAGACCATCGAGTTGTCCAACCTTTAAGTCGACAACAACAAAAGAAAAATAGTATGCCATAAACTCAAAGACCATTTTCCTTTCTTTAGCAATAGCTATCCAAATTTTAGAGGTTACTCAAATACACAAAAGAAAAAAACAAAATAACACTTCCCTTATGGGCTTTCAAGAAAATTATACTTTTGTTAAGCAAGAATTTCTTTCAAGAAACCAGTAAGATTACATTTATTAGACCCTCTATAAAATGACTGAGTTCTAGGAAGTCCAAATAGATGTAAACTTCCAATCCAAGTAAAATAAATTCAGAACGATTAATCTTTCCTCCAAATCATGGGAAAGAGGACTGTAATGGAAAATATAGAGAGGATATAACTCTAAAACATAACATAGAAGATATAAGAACCCACATTACATTCCATATTTTGATCTTTCCTTCATAACCCAAAAAAGTATGCTAAAGTGGTCTTAGAAGTTTAATCCCCTTAAAGATTCATACAAGATCCAACAATAGTCAAGAAAAAAAAATAGTTAATCCTCTAAAGTATTCTCACTGAGTGATACAAGGGTTCTCTAAATAAGTTCCACAAAATTAAGCATTCGAGCTACCTACAGTTCAACATTATTTAGCAAGAGAACATATGGTTTCAATTGCACCTCTTTTTTAAGTAAGAGGAGTAGGTGTACTCAAGCAATTCAAAAATCAAAGAAATGAAGCCAAGATCTCACTCTCCTCACACCAGAGGAGTTGTAAAACAACATTCAAATTAACAACACCACAAAATCACACAAGTAGAGATAAACTAAACAATCATGCTAAACTAGATTGTTCCCAAGAAGATTCATTCAAGTTCAAAATAGTAGTTGAGTTACTCACCAATTTAACACAACTCAACATGAGTACAAATAGTTACAACTTCATCTTAGGCTCAAATAGAAGTTAAAGCATAACTTAGTTATTCCAAACAAGGGAATCAAAACCTAGAATAGATCTTCCATCATAATAGTGAAGTCAAATAGTAAAACACAGTAAATAATACAAGCATCAAAAAAAGATCATAACATTTAACAAAAACCCATTTATCCCCAAGAGTAGAGTTCTTTTAATGAAAACATTTAAGTAAAATAAAAACAACTTAATGGGAAGAGCCTATCATGCCTAATAGCGCTTCTCCTTGATTTTAAAGAAGATTTCAAGAGCAAAACTTCAATACCTTCTTCTTTTCCACAAATGTCAACAAAACTTCAAGTAATTTAACATTTCTTTTATTTTTCCATAGTCCAAAAATAGCTTCATGAATGAAAAAAAAATAGTCAAGCAAAGAGTTTGCAAATATCAAACTAGAGGTTTGAAGGATAGAAAAAACACCATGGAGAGCCCAAGCTCAAAATAAAAAAAGATCAAAACAACCAAAAACCCTCATGCACCTTCCTAGGTAGTTTTTTTCCAAGTTTCAAAAATATTAAATGTAAAGGACTATAAGTTCCCTCCCTTTTCCATGCCACCACCATCTCCATTTTTGTGAATACTAACTTTAAATTTTGCATGCAACCAATTTCGATGGAGATGCCAACTCATATTTCCCCAAATTTTCCAATGCCCTTGCCAAAGTTGGTGGTAGAAAAATATAAGGATGCATTAAACCTCATTTAATTACCTTGAAACCGATGCCACCGACCACCCAATGTCCATGTGTTCCATAGGCCCCCTCTAGGTTAGCCACCTTTTAAGTTAGATTAACATAAGTTTAGGAAATCAACATAGGTCCATAGGTAGGTTTTAGTTAAGGTATTAACATTTTAATTTCAAGAGACCAAAGAGACATAGGTTAGACTTAGCTCTAGGCTTAAGTTACTAACTTTTAGTCATAGTATACAATAGGTTCCCATTTAAAGAAATATTGCATGCTTACAAAAGAAGAACTACCATGACATGCATTCAACATGTTGTAGGGTCTGAAGACCTCATCAATTCTCTAGCACAATCTGAATCCAATGATCAACTGATCTAACAGACTTGGTCATTTATGACCACAAAATTATGAATTAAAAGCATACCTTGGATCAATGGAATTGATCCAAGGTAATTTTCTGAAATAGGAAGAGTTTATAAAAACTAAACCTGGATTTCTCATTCAAGCAACAAACTAATTTTGCATAAGGAGGTGGGTTGTTCTTATTAAATATAATAAAACATGACAAAATGTACCTGCACAAAGGATGAATTATTTTCTACTGCAAACATGATTTCCAAATTCACAAGAGTACACCGTCTTAAGACCAAATCACATGTCAATGTTTGTATCTTTTAAGTAGAAGTCATCTTAGGTACTTGTCATGCTAGAGGCATTACATACCTCCCTCCTAAAAAGCATCATCATCTCGATGATTAACTTAGTCAAAAAATTCAATAAAGAATATAACCAATTCATAGTTCTTTCATTCATAAGTTCATAACAGAACCAGATTTGAGAAATTCAAATTTTCATAATTATTCAGCCTTAAAATAGTTGTTTTAGTACTAAAGAATTTAGTTTCTACCCAAAACTGGTAGATTTATTGATATACAAAGAATAAAATCTTAATGTTTTATCAATCCATATAATCAATTCTATTCAAACAAATATGGAAAAGCAATTTTCATATCTTCTAGGTTTTCCAGGTTGCACTTTCTTTGTTAAACTGGTCCCATTGGACCTTACATTGACTTATTTCATGATTTCTTAAGTGCAACTGGTGAGTTTCCAACACTCGAATGGGTTTAACCACAATTATTCTAGGTCTTGGACCTGCAAGGAATTCCAATTTAACACATGTGATAAATCTGAAATGTATTTCTTAAGCAAAGAAATATGGAAAACATCATGCATTCATGATAAAGTAGGAGGTAAAGCTAAACGATAAGCTACAGGGTTGATTATTTCAACAATTTCAAAGGGTCCCACATAACGAGGTGATAACTTGGCAGCCTTGCCAAAAGTTATAGAACTCTTTTTGGTTTAACCCCAAAAAGACCTTCTCACCAAGTTCAAATTTCTTGTCAACCCTTTTTAAGTCTGCATAACTTTTTTGCCTATTTGTTGCTTCCTTCAAATGTTCACGAATCATTTTAACTTGTTGTTCCATTTTAGTAAGGATTTCAGGTCCAATTACCTCTCTTGTCCTCAATGTTATCCCAACTAACTAGAGTTCTACATTTCCTTCCATATAATGCCTTGAAGGTGTTCCATTTTCAGAGAGGCGTGATACATGTTATTATAAGAAAATTCAACTAATGGAAGATACTCTTCCCATTTATACTATTGATCCATGTAATACATTTCGTAACATATCTTCCAAAACTTGGTTAACTCTTTCATTCTACCCATCCATTTCCGGATGGTATGTGGAACTAAAATTAGTTTAGTCCCTAAGGCTGCATTGAGTGTTTGTCCAAAATCTAGATGTCATTCTTGGATCTCTATCCGATATGATCAATTCAAGTACTCCATGCAATCTGAAAATTTCATGCACAAATATTTTGCTAAAACAGGTGAATCATCCTTAAGATTACTAGTAATAAAATGTGCTACCTTTGTTAGTTTATCCACCATGACTAAAATAACATCATGTTTATTTCTTGACATTGGCAACCCTTGAACAAAATCCATGCTAATTACTTGCCATTTATATTGTGGTATGTTGTGAGGGTATAGTAAACCAATTGGATGCATATGTTCAGCTTTAACATGTTGACATTCTAAGTAGTGTGTCACAAAATCAATCATGTCCTTTTTCATCCCTTTCTAGAAATATTGTTGTTTTATGTCAAGCAAGCATTTTTGTAATCGGGATGTCAGAAAAGGTGAATTATGAAATTTAGTTAACAATTTCTTTCTTAATTCATTTAATGAAGGTATATATACTCTATTTTCAAACCTCAAGATTCCTTCATCATCAAAGTGAAAACCTTTATATCTCACATCATTTGGATCTGCAAGTAAGTGTTGTTTTTACTTACTAAAAATAAGAATCAGATTCCATGACACTTTTTACTTCATCTTTAAACTGAGTTCTCAACGTTATAAGAAAAAATATGTTTCCTATGACTTAGTGCATCTGCCACTCTATTTTCCTTTCCTTTAATATAACTTATGTCAAAATCATACTAAGATAGAAATTCTAACCATCTTCGTTGTCTTGCATTCAGATTTGGCTGAGTGAAAATATACTTCAGCCCAAGATGATCAATCTTTAGTTCAAAAGGTCTACCAAGAAGATAATGCCTCCATACTTGAAGTGCATGAACAATGACAACAAGCTCTAGGTCATGTGGAGCATAATTCAGTTCATGTAACTTGAGTTTTCTACTTTCATAAGCTATAACATGATCATTTTGTAATAAAATACCTCTAAGACCCTCCCCGAAGCATTTTACTACAGTAAAGTCTCCATTAGGATCAAGTACAACCAAAATAGGTGTAGATGTTAACTGATCTTTAGAGTCTTAAATGTAGATTCACATTTTTCATTCCACACAAATTTCTTATCTTTCTTCTACAACAAAGTGATTGGTGCATGCAAACTTTAGAAAAGTCTTTAACAAACTTTCTATAATAACTAGCAAGACCCATGAAGCTTCTAACTTCATGTACATTCTTAGGTGCAGCCACTCAAGTTATTGCAATAATTTTTTAGGGATCTACAACTATTCCATCCTTACTTATGACATGTCCCAAATAGTGCACTTTCATCTCGTAGAAAGAACATTTGGACAACTTACCATATAACCTTCTCTTTCTTAAGATTTCAGAACTATCTTCAAATGCTCATGATGCTCATCAATGCTTTTAGAATATATGAGAATATCATCCAAGAATACAAGAACAAATTTGTCCAAGTATTCTTGAAAAATATTATTCATTAAATTCATAAAGTCTTACAGGTGCATTCATCAAACCAAATGGTAAAACTATGAATTCATAATGTTTGTACCTTGTTCTAAAAGTTGTTTTATGAATATCTTCATCCTTGATTCTTAACTGATGATATCCAGATCAAAGATCTATTTTAGAATACATTGATGCACCACATCGATCAAACAGATCATCAATTCTAGGAAGTGGATATCTATTTTTTATTGTTGCTTTGTTTAACATCCTATAATCAATGCACAATCTAAGTGTTCCATCTTTCTTTTTCACAAAAATTACCGTGCTCCCCAAGGTGAGACACTTGGTCTTATTAATCCTTTAGTCAACAATTCTTGCAACTGTGCCTTAAGCTCTACCAATTCAATGGTAGTCATTTGATATGGTGCCTTGGAAATAGGTTTGGTTCCCTGGCTTGATTTCAATTGTGAAATCAAACTCCTTGTTTGGGCGGAAGACCAGTAACTCTTCTGGAAACACATCATTGAAATTTCATAACAGTGGGTATCTTTCCAAGAAATTATCACTTTCCTTCGTTCGTTTCAAAATTTTTACTACATACAAAGTGCAACCTTTGTTTTTACCTTTTTAAGTTACATAGATGACAATTTCCTAACTGAAATCTCACGTTTTATCCCCTGAATGTCTGTTGTTTTTCTACAAGTCATCCAGACAACTAATATGTTTTTCAAAACAATCAACCTTTGCCTTATGTTCAGCTAGCTAGTTAACACCTATGATTACATCATAAGACCCCAAAGGAGCAACATAAAGATCAAATTCAAGTGGAAAAACTAGGTAAGTCAAGGACTGCTCCAAAAAGACACATACTAACTATGTGGACAACATTATTTCCATAATGTACAACCCATGATTTATCCATTTTTCTAGCTTTTATTTTTAATTTCAAAGCTAATTTAGTAGAAATAAAGCATTCAAGTAGCTCTCAGTATCAAAAATTATAGTTACAAGTATACCAAATAACTTACCTAGAACTTCTATAGGTGTAACTTACTTTTCAACTTTTTGTCAGCTACCACAGCATGTATCTTATGTTGTTGATTTTTGTCATCCTTCCTCAAAGGACATTGATTTGCATAATGATCCTTGCCACAATTGTAACAACCTCCTATAGGTCCTTTCTTAGGCTCAAATTTATTTCCAGCCTTAAAGTTATCATTCGACCTCATAAGACTTATGTCCATTATTATTGTTCTTGACAAAGTTGTTTCAGTACATTAGCAACAAGTTTATTTGTTGTTAGTTTTCTTGTTATTATTAGTAAAAATTTGTTTTTCATACCAAACTTTTTCCATGGTCCCTTTTTGGGTGCAAGGGATGAAGAAGAATTTGGAACTTTCTTTCTGATTTCTTCCTTATGGGAAGAGATTGCTTTCAATTTCTGCTCCTACCTTATGGATTTTTCAACAACCCCTTCCATAGTGGTTGGGTTGTGAACATCCACTTCACCACCTATAATGGGATTTAATCCCATGATGAATTTTTGTATCCTAAACTTCTCGTCAGTTTGATACTGAGGTACGTACTTAAGGAGTTTAGTAAACCTCTCCCAGTACTCTGTTATAGTTAATTTTCCTTGAGCTAAGTTCTGAAATTCAGTCATTTTCTGATCATAGTAAAGTTGTGGCAGCCATCGTTGCCTAAAATAATTTTTAAATTGATCCCAAGTGATGTTTGTTTCATCAATGCTTAACTCAGCCTTATGGTTGTCCCACCAAGAAGATGCCTCATGGGAAAGATGATAAGCTCCCCATATTGCTTTAGTTTCCTTAGAGAAGTTCCTTATTGCAAAGTACTTCTCCATTTCATGAGCCAGTTCTCAGCTCCATCTCCTAGTGTAGTGCCATCAAACTTGGGTGGACTTATCCTTTTTATGTCATTAGTGAGTTCAGCTACCAATCTTGCCTTTTTATTCTCAGGATGATTAGGTGCATTTGCATTAGCATTGGTTGCATTATTGTTATCAACACCCAAATTCCCAATATTGGCATTGTCCACAGGAGGTGGCTGATTGTTATTACCAACATCTTCTTCCTCCTCCTCATTGCCCATTACTTGTTGTTCAAGTACAACTAAATGATCTCTTGTGTCCAACAAGGCAAAGAAGGATCTCATCGATTTTTTGGGTAGTATTTCTTCTCCACTAGGGTGGTGGGTTGTTTACAACATTTCCTCTTATTCTAACCATTTTCTATTAACAAGAAAATTTAAGTTTTATCAGATTATGGACATAATAGGTCCAAGAGCTGTAACCTTTAGCTTTGATACCAAGATGTAACATTCCCATTTTAAGACTTTAGAAACAAGGGATTTTTTTAATAATGTTCTCTATTCTAAATAATCATAATTTAGAACACACATTCAAACCAATCAATCTCATAATAGAAAACCATATGCAATTTGTAAATGACTCGGTGAACACCGATCTCTCATTTCATGACTCGGTATCATACCGATCTCTCATGTTAACTTAATGATTTATATACTATGTATACTTGGTTCCCTTACCCTTTTGGGGTATTAAGTGTTTTGTTTAAGAGGCCTATCTGAATATTTGTTACCAATATCATCATTGAAATCCACTTCTTAAACTAGGTGACATAGGACAACATAACCAACAACTTGTGATACTTTGGCCAAATATTTTAAACATATTGTTCATGTTTATATTCCTAGATGACATACTCATCAAATGGAATATGTCCTTCACCCCACTTCATATGTTATCTAGAATGGTCTTCACTTGACTCTGTCAGTCCACTTGTTCAAGGTTTAACCCTAGCCAAGGTTAGCAACATAGTCTAGTGTGGAGGACTACTCATGGTGACTAAGGGTACATAGACATACTCAATCGACCTAAGTTCGATTACATGTGTCTAGTTATCCTAAGTCATTGTGAGTTGACCTTGACACTAGATCATACCCCTAACTCTACCTAGGGAAGAACTATGACCAAGTCAAATTTATGTAGATCTAGGATGATTAAACTCTAAAGGGTGTTGTAACATGTCAACTACAACACAATATCCTCATGAAGACCCAAGTCTTCACAAAGGTACTATACTATAGTTGGTGTGTGCCAACATCCGATTGAGTTCTCCTCATCTAGATGAACATACCATAGAAAGAAGTTAAATGACTTATTAATTTTTCCTATTAAGGGTTAATTGCAGTAGCCCTACTAAACAACTAGGTTCATTAACCATTAGGGTTACAAGTAAAAACTGTAATTAGAGTTGGTATGCAGATACATCTACCTCCTAACCATTTCATAAGTTTTGATTTTTAATCCATTAACATTTTAATTTATGTTTCACAAACAGATTCAACATACTTAATAGTGATGTTAACTTAATTTACTTATCCAAGTCTTAGCTTGATAAGTTTCGAATCAAGTTTTTTTATTTTAGACTTCAATGGGATGAATTATAATATTTTTAATTATTTTCTTTTCATTGTCTTATTCTATTTAAGGAATTTATCAAGAAAATCACACCTTCTCTATCCAAGATAACATTAGATTTAATTCCAATACGTCTTAAAATAGTCTATTAATCATTCATGGAAATTTGCCTTCCCTTTTCTTATAAAGGATTAAGGTTCATTTATAACCCCATACATATTTTACAAGTTATCATCATGGTTTCATTTACCCACATACATTGTTTTAGTAAATCCATAGTGATTTAGTTGAATGTCCAATCATGAATGTCAACTTTAATAAGTTACATTTAATTAAGAGGGTAGTATATCTAGTACCCTTAACCTCTAATTCATTTTAAACCAACCCGAGAGGGTTTATTACTATATATATATATAATAATTAGAGATAAGATTATCATTTCCATTCATATTTCCATTCACAGAATACCCACAAAGATTACACATCAAGTTCAAACAAACCCACAACTCTTTCATTCATCAAAATGGGATTCATACATTATAAGTCCAAACACTTTAGACATTTCTAGTGTCAAACAACAACAAAAAGATCAATTACAAGTACAACTTTCTTTTCCAACAAATACATTTCAATAATGATCCATATTTCATCATAAAAGATCCAATCTCTTTGGTAAAAAAAAGTAACATCCTAAAATATATTTTCTCCTTTCATCACTTACGAAGTCCATCTGTAAAATTTCTAGCATGGGTCAATTCATTGAACTGAGCATGATAAGAACTAAGCATTAAAAAATGTGCTTTTAGCTAATTGTTTCATAAAGAGAACTCTACTTTTATGAAACAATTTAAGCATTACAAGAAAGACATACCAAAAATAAACTTACTAGTCACTAATGAGAGAGAGGTAAGGTGATAAACCATATCATAATTAAGAATAGATCATGATATATATCAACTTCAACTTTCAACTATTGTTTTGCATAAAAATAATTAAAACATTAATCCAAATAAGTACTTATTTCATCAAATCACAATTTTCCTTTCAATTGTCATTTTACATAATTCACTTCTCAATTAATCCTGTTTATCATGAGAAGATAACTATCCATACTATCTCTTTAAATAGATCAGCATTTGATATCACAATAGTATTTCCATCTCAACATTATTTCACTTAATTCCATCCTAGAATAAGAGATGCCAAGTTCAAATCAAAAATAGGAATAAGTTTAGGATGAAACAACAACATAATAAGGAAAGAGTTTCTAATTAAAGAATCCTAAAATTCAAATCCAGAGTTAGAAACCAATCCAAGTTCAAGTTTCAGCACTAAACAAATTTTAACAAAGGATGAGATCAATTTGACATGTAATTGGAATCAACAACACATTCCCAAATGAGATACAGTCATTACCAAGGTTTAAGTCAAAATAGAAGAATGGAGAGATTTAACAATCAGCTATAGCTCCTGCAACCATTCAAATATTTTTCACCAAATAAAAGACTTACTCAGAATATTTCCAACCAAACAAAAACAATTCTTCAATGTAACCTTTAGCTTCAACTAACCTATCCTAGTACAATTGGAAAGAGAGACCACTTTCCAATTTTACCTTTGAATGATCAAAAGAGAATCAAGAATGAACAATGTATACGATATCGGTCATTCATAAAACGTACCAAACTAAAATCCCAAAATAAGAGATCCAATTAGGATTCATGTTGAATGATCAACAAACCAGGAGAGAGGAAAGAATAAGGAGCAATAAAATTCATCACCTTCCATCATTCCAAGAGAAATTATAGGTAACCAAGTTTTACATAATAATAAAAACCATTTCCCACAAGATATAGGGATGCTAAGGAAAAATTCAATAGAAGAGCAAGTCAGAACCCACCCTCCAACTCGGACCCGAAATAGATAAGGAAATGAATCAACATATTGAAATCCAATAGAGAGTAATCGATTATTTTTCATCGATGCACAATTATCTAAAATAAGAGTGAGTTGAACCAAGATTGATGGTCAAGGTAAAGAAACATGCAAACCCAACACATCAACAAGACCATCGAGTTGTCTAACCTTTAAGTGACAACAAAAATAAAAAATAGTACGCCATAACTCAAAGACCATTTTCCTTTCTTTAGCAATAGCTATCCAAATTTCAGAGGTTACTCAAATACACAAAAGAATAGAACAAAATAACACTTCCCTTATGGGGCTTTCAAGAAAATTATACTTTTTGTTAAGCAATAATTTCTTTCAAGAAACCAGTAAGATTACATTTATCAGACCCTCTATAAAACAATTGAGTTCTAGGAAGTCCAAACAGATGTAAACTTCCAATCCAAGTAAAAGAAATTCAGAATGATTAATCTTTCCTCCAAATCGCAGGGACAAAGGACTGTAATGGAAAATACAGAGGATATAACTCTAAAACATAACACAAAAGATATAAGAACCCACATTGCATTCCATATTTTGATCTTTCCTTCATAACCTAGAAAATTATGCTAAATCTAGGGTCTTAGAAGTTTAATCCCCTTAAATATTCATACAAGATCCAAAAATAGTCAAGAAAAACAAATAGTTAATCCTCTAAAGTATTCTCATCGAGCGATACAAGGGTTCTCTAAATAAGTTCCACAAAATTAAGCATTTGAGCTACCTACAGTTCAACACTGTTTAGCAAGAGAACATATGGTTCAACTACACATCCTATTTTAAGTAAGAGGAGAAATACGTACTTAGCAAGTCAAATCAAGAGGAACAAAGCTAAGATCTCACTATCCTCACACCAAAGGATTTCTTAAAAAACATTCAAATTAACAATACCAAAACACACAAGTAGAGATAAAATAAACAATCATGCTAAAACAAATCGTTACCAAGAAGATTTATTCAGGTTCCAAGAGTAGTCAAGTTACTCACCAATTTAACACATCTCCAAAAGAAGTACAAATAGTTACGACTTCATCTCATGCTCAAATAAAATTTAAGAAAAACTTAGTAATTCCAAAAAGGGAATCAAAACCTAGAACAGATCTTCCATCATAAAAGTGGAGTGAACCGTAATCACAAATAAAAATACAAAAATCAAAATCAGATATCATAACATCAACTAAAACCTATTTATCCCCAAGAGCAGAGTTATTTTAATGAAACATTTAAGAAAAAGAAAAACAACTTAATGGGTAGAGCCTATCATGCCTGATAGAGCTTCTCCTTGATTTGCAGAAGATTTCCAAGTAACACTTCAACAACCTCTTCTTCTCCAAGAAATGTCAACCAACTTCAAGTAATTTAACATCTTCTTATAGATTTTATAGAGTCCAAAAATAGCTCCATGAATGAAAAAATAACCAGTCAAGAAAGAGTCAAATCGTACATTTGACAAACAAAAAAAATTTATGTAGAGCTTGAGCCCAAAAATAAACCGAAGAACAAAAAAACCATGCAAATCCCTCATACATTTTCCCTAGGCTATTTTTCCAAGTTCAAAAATATTTAATATTAGATTTTATGCTAACAGATGATCTACTAATGGCTGTACAATGTCAGCAACATTCTGAGAAATTACTTTGGGCAATTCTTCAATGACAACCTTATGATTATTCTGCACCAAAGTTTCTACCTTTTTAACAGACTTTTCTAAGTCTTCTACTCTTGTATTCAAAAGCTTTAAGGCTCCAGCAGTATCACCTTTTCTTCTGAGTTCCAAGGCCTTTAGATTCTTCTCCATCTCTGCAAGTCTATCATGATATGAAGAAACTTTATCATATGTAGACTTGACTGCTTTATTGGTCCAGTTGAGCATCTTTGAACTTTCAGATGGCTCGATCTGACGATCTACTGTCCTCTGGTACCAATGCACTGCTTTCTGCTTCTCATCTGGAGAGATCAATTCATAACTCTCTGTTGGAGGAAAAGAATTATAACTTCCTGATGCCATGTTAATGGCTGGGCCATTTTCTGGAACATACTTTTGCTGTACTAATTTCTCACAGTCATTACACCATAAGAAATCAGTGTTTGGATCATGCACCAAAGAATTGTGACTGCATAAGAATATTTTCTCTTTTGACTTTTGAGTAGGGACTGACTGACTTTGACTCTGACTAGACTCACCGACTGAAAAATAAGAACTGTCAGACTTTACAGAATTAGATCTAGGTAAAGCTAATCTAGAATTAGACCTAAAGGATAACTTTACATCATTTTTAGACTCATCAACTGCTGTAGCATTTTGTAGCTTGGGCTGGTTTTGCTGAATGAATTTTTTAGACAGTGTCCATTCTTTTGGAACACGTATCTGGGACCAAGAAATTAATTCTGGTTCTATCTTTTGACTTTCTAAATTCACATGACTCACCACGCTGCTGCCCTTGGTAACACCGTGCTTGACTGCAGGGTACATGGTGTTGACAAGGCGATAGATGACTTTATAATGTATGGCGAGTGGACATGATCCAGGACGCATGTTCAATCCTGTAGTAGCCAAATGGAGTTTTAACACATCCTGTAACAAATCATCTTTAGTTAAAGAGACAGGATAATTGGGATAGACTTCAAATGAAATTGGTCCAGAATGTAAACCAAATGCAGCCATGGCGCAAAGCAATGAATCTTTAAAATTATCAAATCGGAGATCAAGGAGACAACACAAAATAGACGCATTAAGACCACGGCGGAAAAGCGGAGTGATACCTATCTGTACACATCCTATATGGGCAAACTGATACATACTTTGTTTTTTTAGACTTTTGATATCAGCTCTATCAATGAGAGGGATATTATATTCACAAGAAGAAGTATGAGGGACTTGAATGACAGACTCTCTAGTTTTAAAAACAGTACTTGCTAATAAATGAAACTTATTTATTTTGGAATACACCTGGTCATAAGATATCTTTGGAAGTTTCCAGGCAGGTAAAGGCTCGGGTTCTTCTAGAACAGATATGTCAGAATTTACGGGCCAAACATCAGAAAGGCTTACCAAATCTTCATCTTCAATATTCAAGGAAGATAAGCTAGGCAAGCTTCAAAGTGGCCATTTTGATCACATTCTTGGTGAGCAATTTTCCATGCCACCGCCATCTCCATTTTTGGCGAAGACTAACTTTAATTTTACATGCAACCAATTTCGATATAAATGCCAACTCAACTTTCCCAAAATTTTCCAATGCCCTTACCAAGGTTGGTAGTAGAAAAATATAAGGATGTATTAAACCTCATTTAATTACCTTAAAACCGATGCCACCGACCACCCAACATCAATGTGTTCCATATTACCCCTCTAGGTTAACCACCTTTTAAGTTAGATTAACATAAGTTTAGGAAATTAAAATAGTTCCATAAGTAGTTCTTTAGTTAAGGTATTAACATTTTAATTTCAAGAGACCAAAAAGACATAGGTTAGACTTAGCTCTAGGCTTAATTTACTAACTTTTAGTCATAATTATAATAGGTTCCCGTTCAAAGTAATATTGCATGCTTATAAAATAATAACCTTCCATGACATCTACATTCAACATGCTGCAGTGTATGACGACTTCATCAATTCTCTAGACACATACCGATTCCAAAGTAATTAACTAAACTCGAAGCTTCGTTGTTATGACAAAAATTATGAATTTAAAAGTATACCTTGGATCAATTCAATTGATCCAAGGAAATGTTGTTCTGAAGGAAGAGTTTATAAAAATTGAACCCATATTTCTCATTCAAGCAGTGAACTAATTCTACATAAGGAGGTGGGTTTTTCTTATTAGATATAGTAAAACACAAAAAAATGTTCCTGCACAAAGGATGAATTATTTTCTACTGCAAACATGATTTCCAAAGTCAAAAGAGTACACCGTCTTAAGACCAAATCACATGTCAACATTTGTATCTTTTAAGTAGGAGTTATCTTAGGTAATTGTCATGCTAGGGCATTACATAGAAGGCATGGCATGATCACCATATCAACAACATGTAGTTCGAGGTTGGTAAGATGGTGTTGTTGTATGATTCCAAGTATAGGCACCATCTTGGGAAGTTAAAATTCCATTCGTTAGGACCCTACATTATCTTGTACATTCTTGATTCATGCACTTTCCAGTTCTAAGTGCTATATGGGACAAGATTACTGGTCATTTCAATGAGAGTAGGCTAAAGCCCTACTATAAATGAGTCTCCTTGGTGTTTGTAATAAGGTTTGTATTTCAGTTAGCTTAGAATTTCCCTGAACATGCTTTTCTTTTCTTGTGTTTCCATTTCTCGTTACTTGTTCATTTTTTTGTTTCATTTTACACCTTGTGCACTGATAACCACATTATTTTTCCAATGTTGTGTATGTGTAGAGGATCATGCATCTGTTTTAGTGTGGGGTGGAGTAATGCAAAGTATAGGCCTATAAAACAAGTTGAGTAGCCCAGTATAAGGAAGCGTATAAGGTTTAAAAAGTGCATAGGGAAATGGTGGATAATGAATTATGGTGTTAAGAACGTTGTAATAATGACCATGTACAAAGGAAGAAGAGCACATGAAAAACATGAGGTAGGTGAAGGCAAAAATTAGGTAAAGGACAAAAGAAGTGCCTTGCTTTGTAGATGTGCGTGTAAGAGTCTTTAGTCATATTTGATTTTTACACGCCAAAATGTTATAAAGGATTTTTCGTGTAGCATGTGGTGCGTGGGTAAGGGCACTTAAATTCAGATTAGTGGAAATACCACATTTAATGTTAAATCACATTGGTAGGTGACATAGCATTTATTGCTAGAGGGAAGCAAAAACTATAAATATAAGATTGGGAAAGTCATTATTCTACCTTTCTATTACAAAGTTGAACCGCTCTTGCAAACTAGGGCATCTAGAGAGAAATTTGTGTGAAGGAAGAAGAATCAGATAAATCTAAGTGTGTGTCTATAGTGGATCTATAGACTTGAGAGGAAGGAGTACATGGGCGTGAGAAGATTTTGTTTAAAGTTCGCCATCTTGTGGAAGGTTTTCCTAGTTAAGGTTTGATAGCTAGGGTACGAGAGATAGAAGGATTTATTCCAAGAAATGAGCTTAGAGTTGAGTTTGGAGTTAAACAGAGTAGCAAAGAAAAGTAAATAAGTTATTAGTTTATCCTAAAAGAAATAATGACACCTAAGAAAGCAACCATTTCACCAAAGAAATCAAAGGGAAATGGAAAAGGAAATCAAACCACTATGTTGTGAGATCTAATGAAGAATGGTATGCAGAAATGCATTACCCAATTGGAGTATTGCTAGGAAAGGAGTGGGTGTCGCATTTAAGAAAAATTACCATGAGTGATTATAACCATTGTACGAGCACAACTAAGAAGGAAATGGTGCTAGAGTTAGTCCAACCAGCTAATAAAAGGACACTAGATGGGATGCCCATATATAATGATGAGGTGAAATTCAAATTGGAGAAGGCATGGTTATTGCAACTATATGAGTTGCCTTACTTTGGTAAGCCCGAGCACCTTTATCAATGGTTGATGTCACGTGTGCATGAGGATCACTTCTATTTTATAGGGTGTAAGATGCGCATAACACCACAGCTGATATCCAAGTTCACATGCCTTATTTGTGAAGGAGAAAGTATAGATGATGATCTGAGTGATAAGGAGGCTATCAAGGAGACTGTAGCAGCATATGACTACAAAAAGGGTTCGTGATACTTTGACATTGCAGAGATTCCAAACCCTATTATGAGGATGGTTGTGTGCTTGGTGACTAAGATCAATGATCAGGAACAATGGACACAAGTGAACAAGGCATGGCTAAATGTATGCCGAAAGATATCAGAGGGAACCATCTATAACTTGTCTACTTTCATTGCGGATGAGATCATAAGCAATGCATAGGAGGGAGAAAATATATTATTCAGAAATGTCCTCCTCACCATTGTCTTTCCAGGGATTGGAGTGCCATATGGGCGAGAAAATTTTGTTTCAGAGTAGTCAGAAGAGAATCCCTTGCCCATAAAGAGGTTTGAATAATACACTTGTGAAACCATGACGGCCGGTCACAAGGTGCACCTTGAGAAGTGGTATAAATGAATGCGTTATGCATTCGGGGAAGATGGATAATTCTAGAGTAGTTTCCTATGCTCATGGATGGAGAAGTAGAGTTTGTAGTATACCAACACTTCTGCATTGGCAGATTTACTTTAATAAATGGGACTAAGGGTCCATGGTGTAAGCTACCCTTCTCCTTCACCGCACAATACTTCCAGTCAGGGGTCAACAAGTTCAAGGAGGCCAAGAGACTAAGGTTCAACCTTAGTGAGGTGGACCAAGACCACCGTGAGCTGTGTTGAAAGCTCGTGTACCCTAAAAATTGTGCATACGTGGAGAAGTATGTCTCCCACAAAGTTCAAATGATGAAGCCAATAACGCTGCCAATCACTGGAAGGGCTGCAACAAGGATATACCTTCACATAAGGCCTAAGTTCAAGAAAGGTGCCTATCTGGAGAATGATGTCTCCATTCTAGAAGACCCCACAAGAAGAAATAAGGTCATGCCAAAGAAGAGAGAAAGAGAAGAGGGGCAGGAGAAGAAAGCACCAAGTGTGCAAACCACACAATCAGTGGGTGTGCTTGAAGCAGTCATGAAGCCTAGCACTTACGCAGAGAAATAAATCCTCACCAAGGTAAATACCCCAGAAGAAGAGGCACTAGATCATGAAGAGAACCTCACCTATGAGGAATCACCAAGGAAGATGTCACCAAGGGAAGAAAAATAAATGGAAGAATCTCCTGTACTTTGGAATCCCTAGCAAGGAAGAAGCAGAAGGTGACAGAGGAGGAAGAATCAGAAGAGATAGAGAGCTTAGACACCTACATTAGTGACAAAGATGATGATGATCCTGAAGGAGGTAAGTACCATCCATTCTATGATGTGCATGATTATGAGGAAGAAGGATATGAAGAGGAATATAACAAGGAAGATGAGGAGAAGAATGATGAGGAATAAGTTGAGGCTTAAGAAAAGGGGTGAGTGAAGAAGTAAGCACCAAGAACCAAAGAACCCCAAGCCTCACCAAGGAGCAAGTAGAGAAATCCATAGAGAGAGAAGTGGCTGAAATCATGAAGAAGTTAGTAGATCGGAGTGAGGCGAGACGAGATTATAAATGAGTTGGAGGAAGAAAACATTAGGAAGGAGTATGGAAGCATGGGTGGGGATCCCAAATTGGTAGTAAGCTTCCCAAAAGCTGTGCGAACAAGTGGGAAAGGCATAGTGGTGGCACAAGGAAGGGAATGGGATACATTGATGATCCTAACAAGGTGTTATGCACGCACTTCCGAACACCGTACCAACATAACAACTCCTAGCTATGTCATCATTTGATGAAGAAGGCACATACCCACAGACAAGAAAGATGCTATCTTGGGCATTTGAGTCCCACGTGGATGAACCAAAATTTGAGGTAAGCTAGAGAGTACTAATGAAGGTGCCATAAACCAAAGGAATAAATCGCTAGTTAATGCATAGAATATATTAGATGAATAGGTCTATAACATGCTTAATAAGGTTTTAGTCAAAATTGAGGCCAAACTATTCGGGAGAAATGATAGAGTGAGATTCCTAGAGGAGGAATTAGAGAAGAAAAAGGAGCTCATGGAGAAGATAAAGGACCTAAAGTAAGAGGATATGATCAATTCTCAGTTGAGGTGTGATCTAAAGGAAGAAAAGAAAAGGTGTGCAAGGTCTCCAAGAAGGTGGAAATGATTACAGATGCCATTTTCCTAAAGCATCCCGACTTAGCACCACCCGAGCAGAAGTATGAATCATCCTTGTAGTGTCTAGAGGATTTGACTCACGTTCTCATGATGGAAAGGAGACCACTCACTTTAGAGTCTACAGAAGAGGCACAGGCACACCAAGAGAAAGAGAACAAGATGAAGGTTTTTGAGATTGTGGCTCAATACACTAAACTTCTTGTAGAGGTAAAGGTCACCACACAAGTCATTGAAGTTGCTTATGACAACTGCACTGATAGGGATAGAGTGGAAAGCATCTTGGTTGCCACCCATGAAATGGAACTCAAGGAGTTCCAAGAGAAAAATAAGGGGAATAGAGCAGAGAGAGATAAGATCATGGCCAAGGTGGAGAAGAAATTAGAAAGAATCAAGACCTTGCAAGGCTTGATCAAAATCCGGTTGAAGGAACTATACCCCTAGATCACCCACAGGATGGACGCCCTTGAAGACTTGGGGAAGCAATTGGAGAGTATTATTGAGACCATGATAAAAAAAAGGGAAGAGATGAGTTTTGAGGAAGTGAGTGGCCTAGTGGGTGACCTCTGTTAGTAAGCTCAGAGAGAGGTCGATGCTTGGGAGAAGTTAGAGGAAAAATTAGGGAAGGATTTCCCTCTCCTCCAACAATAAAAAAGTTCCCCATTTTTTCTCCCAATTCTTCATTCCTTTATTATTTCTTTCCAACCACTATAAGAGCCTGTCATTCTTTATTTTTTGAATAATGTTTCGAGGACGAAGAAGATGCATAGTGTGGGGTGATGTTGAGCCCTGAATATTGGCTAAGTAAAAGAATGCACGTGGGTGCATGGGACCCATCAAGAAGGGTGCGTGGGTTGAAGGTGCATAGGGAAGGGTTTTGGAAGGTTTTTACTAGAACACATGACGCATATGCAAGGAAATATAGGTTTTTGTACTTAACCATATCCGGCATCCCGGGGAAGCACATGAGAAAAGTGTAACCCGTCTAGCATGTAGAATGGATAAGGTGTCATCCTGGTGACTGTAGGATTAAAAAGGGAATATTCTATGCATGTGATGGAAGGTTCTAGAAGAACATCATTTCACAGAGTGGAGAGCTCGGATCAAAGGAAGCATGCTCCATTGGAGGACCACTAGTACACTTGGTAGCCAATTTGTTGCCTCAAAAGGCATGACGGTGAAGGAAGAAGGGCTATATATTGAGGGGCATGGATATTATAAAGTGGGGGATAAGGGGCTAAGGGTGCTAGGAGTTATGAGAGAAGAGATGTGGAGAGAATAGTGCTTTGGTAAAGAGGTGAAGCTCTAAAGAAATACCATGCAAGATTATATGAGTTGGGATTAGGAAAATATAGGAGTGATGGCATATTTAGAGGGATGGGTTTGTATTCATCTTTGTAATATGATGGGCATAGTGTAGTTCTGATGCATGACTTGGCTCTACATTATTATATGAGGGTCTGTTATGACTTCAAGGGATGTAATTTGGTTACTAGACTCATCAATATGAATATAAGAATATTTTATGAATCATAAATGTGCTCATGAGTACAATCCTTATGCATTTCCTTTATGAATGAATCATTTATATATGCTTCTTACTATTTCTCTTTTCTAGATGCAATGAGGTGACAACTCATCCTAGGTTCTCAGAATGTTGCACGGTTATTTTATATTCTTTTACACTTGATTATCTGTCATAAGATGATGTATTAACACAAGAATCAAATAAAGGATAGACTCGATGCTGCACATGTATTGGGTGAGCACCTAGCGCCCTGCTAGGTGATAGGTTCGACGCACATGGTATTTTAATGTTAATATAAGGGTATAAAAATGACTATAATCCAGATCAAATTAGTACTACGAGATCATGCGTATGGAACCAAGATGATTACCGGAGAGGCTACGGGATGTAGATATGACTTAGACGCATGTTGTTGATCACCTTTGGTGGAAAGCAAAGTGTTGACTAGTTATACTCTAGAATACACCATTTCTAAGTACTCTTTCTAAAAATTTATTGAGTTCAAGTTTCGAGGGATCCCAGAGGATCATTTTTGTGTGTTATTCCTTTGGCTATGAAGATATTGGTCATTACCCTAAGTTTAGAGGCATTTCCCATGGTCAACTAATCTTCTCTAAGTGATGGGAGAGGAAGATAAGGTGGAGGAAGATGAAAAACATTGTGGCTGAGAAGGAAAGGGAGGAGAGATGACTCATGTATAACAAATCTTGTGAAAGGGAGATGACTAGATAACGCGAGGTTACAAGTGTGATGGATCTATAGAGGCATACATTACGAGAAGGAGTTGATTTTCACATAGAGGACATGGAACCTACGCAGATTCTGCTACCCCATATTGGCAAGCATGGGAGAGAAGCCACTTCAGCTTTTGATGAGACTTTGTCACATGGAGAAAGGAGATCCATCGGCGTGCATCTGAACCCACCTGGTGACCAACCCCTGGCACTTGGTTTCTAGATCAAGGAAGAAGTATTGTTAACCTAGTTGGTATCAGTGGGAGTAATCGATCGTGCATAAGAGATATAACTTCTCATTCGGAACATCCATGGCTATGCAAACCATTCTAGTATTTGGAAGAATTTTTAGATAAGGTGCAACTATGCAAGGTTTTGGTATCACGTATGGGAGTGGTGTAGGATACATAGTCTGTCAAGTAGGACAATATCACAAACCATCAGTGCATAGTTTAGTGGGACATTAGGAACACTAGGTGCAACCACTTCAAGCCATTTTATGACTATAGGAGGTGCATATGGTGGTGTAGGAGCTAGAGGACCTAGTGGAACTAGTAGATCTAGAGGATTTGATGGGTTAGGATGAACAGGACCTAGTGGATCCGGTGGATGCGGTGGAGTAGGAAACTTTGGAGGAAATAAAGCTCTAGATCTTAAGGACAAGGGCCTCAACCACCTCCATAATTATTTTTTAAGATGTATTTGCACTTACTAGACTACAGGGGTATTGAAGATGTTGTAGAGCATGTCCACAAGTGTGAATTACTATGGCATGTGAAAGGGATCACTACCCTAGAGTGGAAGGCAAGTTAGTTTGTAATGACATTGCAAGGGCATGCACATAGTTGGTATTGGAAGTATGATCCCCATAAAATGTTGGTAGACTACACTGCATTGAAGAACACCTTCCTAGCAGAATTCCATATCCCTGAATTGGAATAGAAGAGCATCAACACTCTGAAGGAGATATAAAAAGGAATGGCATAGAGTGTGCAAGAGTACGATGCACGGTATAAAACTCTCTTGTCAAAAATATCCTATGACATTCACCCTTCTCAACATGCTCAATGGTTTTTAGAGGATTAATAACACTGTTTAGAAGGGCACTATCACACAATGTAACATTCCCATTTTAAGACTTTAGAAACAAGGGAAAAAAATTATACATAATGTTCTCTCTGCTCTAAAGAATCATAATTTCGAACACACATTCCATGCCAATCAATCTCATAATGCATAAACCAGATGCAGCTATAAATGACTCAATGAACTACCAATCTCTCATGTTAACCTTAAGTATTGAATAGAATGTGTATGTTAAGTGTACCTGGTTCTCTTACCCTATCACGGGTATTGAGTGTTCTGTTTAAGAAACCTATCTCGAGTGTTTATTACCAATATTCATCGATATATCATTTCTTAAACTAGGTGACATAGGACAATGCAACCAACATCTTGGGTTACTTTGGCCAAATATTTCCAACATATTATTCATGTTATTATTCCTAGATGGTATAGTCGTCTAAAAAAACACATCCTTCACCCCCACTCATCTGTTATCTAGAATGGTCTTTACTGACTTTCGACAGTTCACTTGTTCAAGGTTTGACCCTATATTTGGTTAGCAACATGATTTGGTATAGGAACTTATTCGTGATGACTAAGGGTATATAGATAAACTCAATTGACCTAAGTCAATTGGGTGTGTCTAGTTATCCTAAGTCATCATGAATCACTTCCTGTACTAATTCTCATTCCTAATCTGATCTAGAGAGAACTAAGATTAATTCTAAGTTGAGTAGATCTAGATGAACCAATGCTAAGGGGTGTTGCAACATGGCAATTGCAACATTATATCCTCATGAAGACCCTAGCCTTAACGAAGTTTCAGTTTTGATTGACATGTGCCAACATATGAAAAAACTACCCATCTTTATGTACACACCTCGAGAAGAGGTCATTTTCACCCATTTATATTTTTATTAAGGTTCAAATTATAGCATTTTTGCTTAACCCTAATTCCAATTGTTGGTATCCAAATTGATTCTCCTTTGCAATTTGAGTAGCATCATAGATTTAAAAAGAATCGTAGATATAGATCAATCATCATGTATGTTGTTTAGTATCTAGGAGGTGATTCAACCGGCTCTTTATCACTCGGATGTTTGAGAAATGGATAGAACCTTTAAAAGGATTTGATCTATCCTCACTACTTTAGGTTGTGCCTTTCAACCAGGTGAGAGGACCCATTTTGTAACCTCTATTGGTGAAGTTGAATGAATATATCCTTCCTTACACAAATTTTAAAGGAAAACTTGAGAAAATATGATCAATGCACCACAATTTAACTCTCACAATTTTTCACTTCTAAAGAATGGTGATATTTTCTAAACAAGGTCAAGGTTACTAAAGACATTATGTAATCTTGATTGCTTCTGCATATTTTGGTAGTAGAATTTATTCATTTGTGGACATACAGGTAAAATAGGGGTAGTTCAAGTAGGATTCACTGTTTTGAATATTTTTAGCGGTAGATTACGTAGGATAAACTTGATTTTTCCAGCTCTTTGAGAACCTTCACAACAATTGGAAAACTAAATGAAAGAATGCTTCAGAATAGCTAAAATATTCCTTCAACTAGAAGGTTTGCATCAATGGAGGCCCATATTTTCATGGTTTCACACAATCTCCAAGAATTTAACATGAAGGATCAAGATAAAGACTCAATTAAACATTAAATACCCCTAGTTCCTCATGCCTAAGATACACTTAAAGGCTTACAGACAATATTTATCAACAAAATGATAGTAAAGTGATTTTAAATTGTTTATTTCATTACAAGATGAAGGATCTTCTCATAATTAAATTGCAAATGCCACTAAACTATCACAAGGATGAGATCATATGTGATTCAGAGGGATTTTAACACAAGATTGCAATAGGAACAAGAAATACTATTTGTAGACATTCTAAAATAAAGAAGACACAAATTTTCCCAAGATTAACATAGATTAATTCAAAGTTGATTAGATTCATTAGCAAGGGAATGTTTTTTTAATAATCTCAAATCTTGTCAATGGTTGTATACTTGCATTCAACTTGACATGATCAAATCTAAAACATAAGAGATTAACGAGGTTTCTCATATGGGCTTTCTCAAAATTTCTTGTAATAATTCAACCCTCGACCATTTGCATGACTAACTCATGCTTTTATAACACTCAATTTACATCCAAGCTTTCCCCAAGAAAATGATATTCGAGGAACCTTTTTTTACATGTTTGATCATGATTTCCAGAAAATGACGTTTAATAGGTTTGCAACAAAAATTTTCCAGTTGTTCAAAAAGGTGAATCATTGTAAATATCTCTATAATTTTTTTAAGCTGGCAGCACATTTTCATCCTTCGTGCATGTGACCTCCATCATTTCATCCTTTTCCCATTCTTCCCTTTGCAACTTTGCTCTACATCTAGCTTCTCTGGTAATTCATGTTTTCTACTTCCGAGGAATTCTAACTTCAAAATATCAACCTTTACATTCCTTGGACTCACAAATTAATCTCTAAATCCATTCAATTGCACTTTACAAATAAAAATGACAAGGAATTTCATCAAAAATGATGAAAAACAATGCGTATTCACATCTCCAGGAGTCTTGGAGAAAAAATAGTGACAAAATCAGATGCAATGCACAACAACCATTGATTCTATCCTTTCTCAACTTTAGATTAGAGATGTCCATGTGGAAAAATTTGATTCAAAGCGAGCACAGGGTTTCCTTTTACATTTTATTTCTTTTGGATAAAATACACAATTTTCACATTTTACCCCACACCTCCGCCTTTGAAATATGGGCTCGACACATGGCTTAATATGGGACTTTGATGGAGTCACGGTTCATTTCTTCAATTTTACCCCTTTTTAACAAAAGGAAAATTTTCCAATTTTCCTCTCGCTAACTCACTTCCCACTTTTATCTTTTGATGTGGGCCCCCCAAGTGAGTCATGGGTCAATTTATAACTTTTCTCCTTTTCACAAAAAGGCAAAAATCTTCAAAAACCTCAGTGACCCGCCTCCCCACTTTGACTTTTCAATGTTGAGCCAAAAAAATTCAAAGTGCTCCGCAAGTCCACCTCTCGCCTTTGTCTTAAAAAATGGCCACGTGTCCATCTTCGAGGTCAAAGTAATAATTTTTCCCTGCCGCTTCATATTTGTTGAATAACCAATCAGAGACTATCGTGGTTGCGGGGCCAATTTGGTATTTTTACAAATGAGACAAAAGTGGAAAATTTCACCAAAAATACCCATCGACCTACAACCAATTAAAAATGAACACGTATACACCTTCGAGGCAAAAAGAGAAATTTTCTCCACCTTTATAAATTTGACCGGAAAATCAGAATTCAACAGGCCGCAGGCTAAATTGATATTTTTGAAAACATAGAAAAAATTTACAAGTTATAAAATAGACTCTGATGTGTCTCATCTAATCAAAAGAGACCACGTAGCTGAAGATGTTGAGATATAATTTGATGGGGAAAACATGCCTGTCAAACCGTAAAATGTAGGGAAATCACCATTTGCGCCTTAATTGAATTTTTCTTTAAGGAAAAATAATTTGGAAATGATACAAGGTCTAAATATGATCCACGACCCTAGAGAAGGATCTTCAACAACATCAAATGAATAAAATATTTCACGCATCCATTCGGGAAAAAGAAAATATGACAAAGCCCACAAATTAAAGAATTTCAAGGGAAAACTAGGGCACAATCAAATCAAGCACCAACATCGGCTCCGACTTGGGGATGGGTACTCCTAGCGAGTGCCAAAAGAACAAATAGCAGACCAAGTGCCAAAAATAAACCATTGGAAATGAATTCATGAGCCAACCCTCCAAGAACAAACTGAGAAACAAACAAAAATGACCGCCAAGGACCAAGATGAACCAAAACAAAAAAAATGAAAGAAGAACAAAACAAAAAGACTATACACTGTACAATGGTGCATACCTCAATTCTGAGAAATCAATCAAGAAATTATTTCAAATACTAGCCATTAATGTGCAATTCAAACAATTCCCCATCTAGGTCTTTTAAGAAGAAGGTATGTTCACCAATTCAAATTTCAATTGAATAAGGGCCCATCCACAATGCATCAAACTTTCCGTGTTTTCCCTTATCCTCATGCCTACTATCCCACAATAACACAAGATCTCCCACACTGAAATCTCTTGGAGTGACCTTATCAAACAACTTCTTCAATTTTCTCTCGAATTTTACATGCCTCGATGGGATTCCCTTCTTTCTTCATCTAACTCAACAATCTTATTGATGCGAGTATTATAGGGACTAACCTATTGATCTTCCATTTTTGAAGAAATTTAATTGAAGATAATTACATATGCAAGGGTAGTAGAGCTTGAGTTCCATACACCAAATCAAATGGGATTTTTCTAGTATCTCGTTTAACACTTATTCGATCAGCCCAAACAACAAAATTCAATTACTCACTCCACTTCCTTTTGTTCAACTCCAAAGTTCTTCTAATTATCTTCAATGATTTTTATTGTTGGACTTTACTTGTCCATTTCCTTAGGTATTGATCCCATATTCATGGCACATGGCCACTAATTTTTAGCCCGAAGCTCATGGCATTATCAACAACTATCTTAGCGAGCACTCCAAAACCTGCAAATTATATGATTCAAAATGAAATCCATGACAACTTGGTGAGTTTCTTTCTTGGTGGGGATTGCCTCCACCCACTTGGTGAATAAATTAATGGCTACTAAAATCCACTTATGGCCAACACTTGAAGGATCTGAAATCTCACCAATGAAGTCCTTTCCACATTGCCTAAATGGGGCTTCAATTGATATAGGATGCAAAGGAAGGGAGTCTGAAGCTTTCAGTCTTCCAAAAAGTGTTGGCAACTTTCACATTTTCTTACCTACAGAGTTGTATCTTTGAAAAGATTTGGGCACCAATAACCAGCCCTTAAGATCTTATGAGTTGTGACTCTTCCAGCAAAATTCCCCCCACAAACTCCTCCATGGAGATCAGAAATTATTTTAGAGGATTCATCTTGATAATGCATCTTAAGAGAACTACCTCAGGTTCTTCCAAGCTAACCCAAAATCAGTAATGGCATACTTTTGGGAAGCTAAATTAAGTGCTCTTTCTTGGTTCTTACTCAAATGTTCAAGGAACTGTAGATGTTTGAGATAAAAAATGATGTCCTTGTACCGTTCAGAATTTATCAATTTTTCAAGGACATTCAATATTTCTTCTTCAACTTCATTTACCTCAATTGTTTCCATATTGCTCTTTGCCATAATCTTTTCCAGGCCCAAACCTCTTACCAATCTTATTGTTTGCATGTCCATATCATAGTCTTGCAATTTTTTTACCCATTGGCATATTTTTCTTGAAACCTCCATTTCTGATAGGATATCCTTCATCATGGTGTGGGGAACATAAGAAATTACTTTGGAACTCATAATATATGGCCTAAAGACCTTTGTTTCTTTTACCAAATCAAATGTTTGCTTCTCCATGATAGTATACTTTAGCTCAGCTCCTTGTAATGCCTTACTAAAAAAGGTAATTGGTCTTT